>CM053765.1:70213525-70240893 GCA_028658305.1 Pachyuromys duprasi | reverse complement strand
GTCCTCCCCTGTTGGTGGACTTGGAGGGGGCGGGGAAGAGGGAGATGAGGGAAGGAGTGAGAGGGTAGGAGGGAATGGGGGAGGGGGCTACGCCTGGGATTCAAAGTACCTAACCTGTGATTGAGATAAAAATAAATAAATGTATAAAAAAAAAAAAGAAAATGCTGTCAAAAAAAAGGAAAATCTATTGTAAAAGCATAGCAGTTTGGTAATGTTAGAAAATGTATTTATTACTAGAATAAGTTAATAAAGCATAGTAACTAAAAGGAACCCATTTAATTTAGAAACAATTTATAAGAATAAACCTTATTAAAACTTAAATGTTAGCATTTTCAGGAGTAAAAATTAACAAAATATTTTATCATTTCATATTGGTCATTTAACACACATACTGAAATGTATGTATTAAAATATTTTAATTACCTGATACTTAACTCCTTGGTTACATGAAGTAAATCAGTAAGGATGATATTAAGACAAAGAAAACTACAAAAACTTCCTGAAGCAGATGCTTTACTGTTTGTCATGGCAACCCATGAAGAAAAATAGCTGATGTTCAACAATAAGAGAAAAAACCTCTGAGAAAACAATGAAAGGCAAATTGTTGTTGCTCGCATTAATCAGGCTAAGCAGCATGGCACTGTAAAATCTTTCCAGAGGATTGCTAGATTGTTGACATGAAGTTTACATACTTTCCTTGTATTCAAATTGACCAACTGGCAGGATAATCCCCCATTCACACAACAGCCCCTGTGTCTCAGCATCTGAGAGGAGCAAGCATAGTCAGATCCCTATGAGAACAGCTGCTGTCAATTGTTTCTGAAAAGGACAATGGGGCCAGGATTCCTTTTCTCCAAAGAGAGCCCCAGGCTCACTCCCTCTACTTCCACTCACGTAGGTACTAAGAATAGGACTTAGCACTACAAGGAATTAAGACAGCAGGGCTGATATCTACCCATTTCCCAGATACAAAGCATCACATTATCACTATAATTATTACTCTCATTCTTCAACAGGTAAGAAGAGAGAGGAAAAGCATTTGAATCCATCAATTCAATGCAGTTACATGTGAGCAAAAAATACATCAGACTACAGTGAGGAAGCATCCATGTTTAAGGAAGAGAATGAGTTGTTCTTATGATAACTGAAATAGAATACAAAGGAATAGAGGGATGAAACACTAATTTTACAATAGTGCTGTTTTAAGGAAAATAACAATTTACTAAAAAATATTTTAAATAAATTCTTAATTTAGAATAATGCTTTTTCTGATGTTTGGAAAATTGTTTGCTTTATTTTAATAGCTGCTTATAATCCACAACCAGAGACTCAGAATGATCAATCATCCACAGAATTGATTTCTAGGCAGCTTCTTTAGCATTAGATAATTCTAGTTTTGAGTTAGTGAAAAAAAATAATACAACTCTGTTTGATTAATAAGTTTAATTTGCTGTCAAATATATAAAACTAATATATAACATCTTGTTCAAAACAATGCTAAATACTCAAGGATATTTCAGAATCATGTAAAAAGATGGATAATAGTTTACTCTTTTCATAATTAGTTCTGAGCCTGCTGTAGAAGCTAGTCATTAAATATCTAAAATCTATTTAGCATAATTGATATATGTGCATATGTAATACTTCTGATTAGAATCGATTCTATAAATAATGCATGCCATTTACAGCACACATCACTTTGATTTGTTTGCAATTATTATTTTAAAATATATATGGTTTTTATTTCTGTATCTGATTTCTGAAAGACATAGATAATATATTCACAGAATTTTTTGGTATTTAATGACTCTTGATTCCTATTCAAAAAGCAGTACTCAAACTAAGGGTATCATCAATCACAAAAAAAGAAGAGTTAAATCTAGAAAGTTTAGTAGAAGTTAGCTCTGACATTTCTTCCTTGTTAATAACCAGATGGGTCTTTTTTACAGAAAAGTAACATCCTGGCTATTCTATAACTTCATGCAACTTATATTCCTTTTTCACATTTTCCCTTTCCTGTAGAGATATTCTTTATTTCTATCATTTCACTTACCCAGTGTCCTTACCATTATCTTTAAATCACTCAAACACTCTGGCAATTTTTTTTAAATTGACTTAAAACTTTCTCAATAAGTAAAATGTAAAGCAAAAGCTTGAATTTGAATCTTTCTAAGTCAAGACCCTTAAAATTAACTGTTTGGTAGTCTATGGTCTATTTTTCAATCCTACAAAGTGCCTAGGATTTAAAAAAAAAAACTTCATCAATAATGTCTGAGTGTTCACACTCAGCTATGTTCCCTGCCCTTGCCCTATCTGTTGCTTTTTAATGAAATAATTATTTGGAAAGTATTGTGTGAAACCTAATTAAATACTTTCCCAGAGGCAATAGCTAGCTATTCCATGTTCCCTGGTGCCTAGACACATGTAAGTATATATGCTTGCGCGCGCGCACACACACACACACACACACACATATATACATATGTTGTCTGTGTTATGTGATTCATATGTGTGTGTGATAGTCATGCTCAAGGTGGATAACACATGCCAGGATTCCAGCTCATCATGAATATGAGATGAGGAATTCATGTTTCCAGTCTAAACAAGGGAACTCATCATAGCACATTCCCATTACTAGAACCAAACACTATAGATGAGGTACCTTTTAAGCAAGGGAATGTATTCTCACAGTTTTCTAAACTGAGACATAGCTTCAAGTCACTACAAGAATTGGTCTTTGGTTGACAGAAGTGTCCTTCAGTGTCCTTTCTGACACCAGGAGAAATGTAGGTCACTTGTCACAATCATGGATTCCTTCCCTATTGTCTAGTCTCTTAACACTCTCAGCTTGGTGGTGGAAATCAATAGGCAAGCAGGTCTGTCTTCTGGTATGCTAATGAAGTGACTTTTCAAAAGGTAGAATGCAAAAATCAGTCTCAAAAGATGGATTGGAGCTGAAGAGGGGATTTTAAAAAATGTAAGCAAAGAGAGAGAGAACTACCAGACAAGGGCTCCATAACCCAGTCATCTTAGGGAATGTCGAATCATGCTAGAGGGCCAATGATGGAGTTAGGAAATAGAAGCCCTTACTGACCTTTGACCAGCAACTGTCTTGAGGGTCTTCCTTGTGGAAAGGAATAATGAAAGTGTCAAAGAAAACAAGTAATAGTTGTTAATTATAATTGTTCAGAACTATAATTATTCATTGCTTTCTTACAATTATATATATTTTTATTAATGATTGATTGTAATAAACTGAGTATAAGAAGTCATATCATATAGACTGGAAACTCACAACTTGAAAATATGTGAATAAAGACAGGTACCCCATAATACCAAAATTAAGTTATGGTGCTGAGATATAACTCTTTTAATTAGGAAAACCTTTGCAAAACCTGTTTTCTCTTACACAAGCAAGACTTTCCACCATTGAGGTTATTTGCACATGTTTCTGAAGGAAAAAAAAAATCAACTGGTTACCTCATAAGTGAAACGGAGTTCAAAGGGAGTGATTTAATTGTTTACTGCAACCACCAGGTGTTTAATTCAGTCACACCTCATTATAAGACATTTCCCCATCCTGGGAATCCAGCTTTACTGCACCGTCAATCATGTTTCCCAATAGGTATTTTTGTTCAATGTCTCTTTCTCACTGCTCTTATATCAGAAGCAGGTAACATGATGGGGCAAAAACTCATTTTTTCTTAAGTGTTAATGTGTTTTGTGCATTCGCTAAGTATCATTTATGTGATCGATCGTTCTCACTCAATGTTATGCACATGTGTACTTTTTTGAGAAACTGAATTTGGAAGTATATAAAAAATGACAAATATATAGGCCGTTAGACATAAATGGAAACTAGAGATCTGACTCAAGTTTATGGGAACCAATAAAGCATTCATATTCCACTAACAAAATGGAGAAAATATTTGTCTGCACTGGACAAAAAAAATATACCGAAACTTATATCTCCTCTTACAATAAATACTAAGTATTAAAACCAAGCACACCTGTACATTGCTGGAATGTAGAAATTACTTTTTATATATGATTGAACACAAAAATCCACTTATATTCAGAGAAAAATATATTCTTTAGAAACAAAACAATGAGATTTCAAATATCGTATTTGACTATCCCCCACTTGCCTTATATCTGATCAGATAAACTACTTTAACATAGTATATTAATGATACAATAAAAATATTATTCTAAGTGCATAATTTGTTGACTCAGTTTTCATATCATGAACTAAGCAAAGAAATAGTCGTTGCCATAATTTATATAATTCTATCAGTTAAGTGTTAGCATTGTCCTCATTGTATAACTGTGAAATCTTAAGACTAAGGTTACACTAGTAGGAAAGAATAATGATTGGATAAAAGAGTGACTATGAGTTTTTACTTCCTAGCCACTGTCACTCTTTGGCATAACAAAGCAGATATTTCAGTCTTCTTCCTTCTATTGCTTCTGTCTGTTTTTCTCCTCCTGGAACCATAACTCTCTCCTCTATGGAAATCCAGATGTCTTTTTTTCCCGCTGATGTTGTATTAATCACTCAGTATTTTCTTAATCATTATCAAGTTCAGGTATTATAAGGACCGACTCACAACTCCATCCCCACCTCCTACATTTTTGCTTTCCATTTTCAGTAGCAGGCAGGAAAGCCCACATTCTAACGATTGCCCGTTTGGCTACATATTTCAGATATAGTTAAAATGACATGGAGATTATTGTGAAAACTATAAATCTCTGGATTTACTATTTCACAAGTTACAAACTGGTGCTTGTTTAATATGTATGCAGCTGAGGGTATGCTGGTTATATGTTTTCTGCGATCTAGAGATTTGCATAAGTAATATATAAAATACTGTGAGATATATAACGAACATGTTATCATTTTCAGTGCGTTTGTATTACAAGTTTCATACAGTTTCTTAGTGTCACTTTCTAACTAATATAACACAATTATGTGCCAAATTTTTGCAAGATATTTGCTTACTTTCACTTTCAGTGCATGCATTGAATCTATTTGTAAAGATGAAGGAATAAACAGAACACTTTACCTTTTGATAAATGTTTGATCAACTGTGAACACCTGAAAAATAACAGGGAACAGACCTTTGCATTTCCTCTTTCTGAAACTTCATTATGAGAAATATATTTTGTTAGACTGGAGTACGCCTCCGTGTATATAACTTCACAGTGCTGTGCTTTGTGCTTTTGGTTGATTCTCTAACACTCTTTCACCATGTGTCTTCCAGAGATGTTAGAAACTTAACCACCATCTTAAACCATGCAAAGATCACTGACAATCTTGCCCTTGAGCTATATGAGGTTTTTCCCTAAGCATCAATAAACCGTATTGTTCTGTTGAAGATGAAGAGGTAAATAAATAAATAAATAAATAAATAAATAACAGCAGATACAGGGTTAGGAAAGAAGCACTGTTTTTAAATTCCCTTTTTATTCTGTGGTGGATTTCTGCTGTGGTGATAAAGTACCTGAGGAAAACAACTTTGGAAGAAGAAAGGAGTTTATTTGGCTTATGGTTTTGGAGGTTCCCATCTGTGAATGGTGTGGTCTGCAAGCCTGGGCAAGGCAGCACATCATAATAAAAATATGTGGCCAACAATGAGATGTAAACTGTTCTCATCCTAGTACACTCAATGGCTTCCATAAGGCTTCACTTTTTATGTTCCATCATTTCCCAACACAAGCAAGCTTTAGACGATTGGTCTTGGAAGGTACTTTAGTGCCAAACCATAAGATAAACCTTTTCTTATACTATAGAAGGAGAAATCTGAAGAAGTTTATCCTGAGAGTGCTAACATGTATCTGTCCCATCTCTAGACTTAAAAATATTAGAGGTTAAGTATTTATTATTTGAACTTGAAAGGCATATGAACATTTAGTTCATAATGATTTTTAAAAGTGGAATTCTTCCTTTTCAGAATTCTTTCTTAGGTGACTTTTGATGGCCCCTTTTCCACCTCTGATAACTTTATTTCCCTGATGGTCATCTTTTGAAAGAAATTTAAGTAGAATACCACTAGGGTTTGACAGAAAGGGACAAGATGTGTCCTACTTCAGCATTTCATAATGTGTTTCTTTCTTCCATAAGAGAATAAGAATTGGTGGTAAATGACTTCCATGATACCCAGTGCCTCTTAGCTAGACTAACTTGTCACACGAACATCTGTTAGTTTTCCCAGAAGACTGTGTGGGATACCAAACAGCTTTTGTCTCTAGATGTGAGACTTAGTCATCAAATCATGTTCTTGGCAATTATCACAGTTCTGTTATGCAAAGATGTGGCTAACATGGACAAATAGTTCTCAAATTTCAGCAAGCATTCAAATCACCTAGTGGAGTTTAAGTCCCAGTTCTCTATTGACCTCCCCCAGACTCTGGGTTATTAGAGCTGAGGTAAGGCCTGACAGTGTAACATCTGAACAAGTTCCCAGAAAATGCTCATGCTTCCAATCAAGAAATCACTTCCTGAAAAACAAGGGCATATTTCAAAACTCACTCTCTTATAGAAGGATGCATAGTCTGTCTTGCTTTGTAATGTTTTCCATAAATATTATGAAACAGTATTTCATACATTGTATTTATGCACAATAACAGTAAGCTGCCATGTGCTTATTTTCTACTTTCTTGGTATTTGGAATATATTGGGTTTTTGACATATAAGGTACATGAATTAAAGAAAACCACAAATTTTAGCTATGAATTCCATGATAACATTTTCCCCTCTTCCAAGAAAAAAAACTTAACAATCAGTTTATTAATGAACACACTGGCACATTCTAGATAAGATCAATTTGACACTTAATCATTTCTAGGCTGACAGAGAGTTGCCCTTGACATGTCAATAAAATAGGTTGTTAGCCATTTGCACACATATGTGCATTTTGAAATATGTAAGGTTTTTTGTCCTTATATTGGCACTCAATATTCTGTTTTAAATCTCAGTTTTGCAGTCTTGAATTGGTAGTGATTAAGAGTGTTTATTTTCAAAGTCTGCAGGGAAATCTTGAACTTAAAGGAAAGGCTATCAGAACTTTAGCTGTAGCAAAAGGGCTCTGTTATCAAGAGTGTTAATTATTTATTCACACCTGGTTCACCACTGATTAACAAAACCTATTAGGGCCTTCCCTTGAAGACCTAGCTGTTGACATGTATTTGCAGCTGTTGTTGATTTTTTTTCCAAATTAGCACATTATGTGTTTGGAAAACAGACAAAAAACAGCTGCAATGACTGAATGCATTTATTATGTATGCTTCTCAAAATGCTATTTAGGTTGCATAGTAAATGATGAAGTCAGAGGGAAATGCACTGGTAACTCCAGCCTTCACTTTGGAAACAGATTCTGAACATTTCAGAGGCCTACTGTTCAATAACACCCACAAGACTCTGTTACTACATAGCAGTCTTTCCTTAGTTTCAGCCTGGAAAAGATTGCTGAATATAATTAAAAATGCAAGAGGGCTGTGTATGGGTGCAAGTACTTATTAAAATAGCATTACCTTGCTTTTCATACACTGCGTTCATCAAAGCATTACTGGCTTCATAGCCCCTTCCAAAGTCTTCTGCCTTCAGGTTATAACAATGGTATTGTAAAAGACTACATTACCAAATAAAAATACTTTTTCATTTGTGTTTAAAGTGTTTATTATTCCCACTTTATTGTAGCAGCATGTGGCTTCCTGGAGTGAAATCCTCTATCTCCAAAATCCTCTATTGATCTGGACTCAGGAGGATGTTGGGAAAGTCAGAGGATCCCCTTCACTTTCAGACTAATGGCTTCCCTGTCAAAAGCAACGCAATGAGAGAAGAGGTCTGAGATCTAGCTTAAACTTCTGCTCACACATTTCTCCTTTATCCTATATTCCAAGGCAAGAAAACATGTTACTTTTGCTGATCCTCTTTCTACTGTAGGTCCCATTTCCTAATAATGGTGGTTGCGGGGAGGACAGACGGTACAGCAGGTGGAAATTGTTCTGTTATCATTGCAAGCCCTGACAATACAACATTCTCTCAGTCATTAGTTCCATGGAGCAGTAAAAGGCTTTTTGCAAAATTACAGTGAAACATATTCACATTCATCTTTATCAGAAACAGGTGTTGTCTAATTAGCATTATCTGTTTACTTCATGGTTCTTGTCACAGATATGCTCACTAGATCAGACATACACATCTGTCCATGTTATTAATTACACAGAGAGAAACAAGACCACTTTCAAATACCAATCATACTGTAGGCCACTGCTTTCTGACCATGCTGTTTCTCTAACCTGAAACTAAGCAAGATTCTTTGCCTGCATGACATTTGGCTATGTCAGCCAAGTTACTGACTGCAGTCAGATTAGACAGATGAAGTCTGTATTGAGCATAAGAGGTATTTGTGAGTAGCCAATAGCCTTCGTGGAAAACTAGACGAAAAAATAACTATAAGAAATCAATTCTGAAGTGTTGAACACACACCACTACAAAGAAATTTACTCCATGCTACCTAATAAACACACTCACACACACACACACACACACACAAACACACACGTACACACACACACACAATTCTAAGGAGAAATATTTAATAGATCTTCATACCCATCAATGCACTGCACACTGGTTGGCAGAGACATAATATGTACTTTGGAATGCAGACTATTTCTTTTTGCCAGAAAAGAACCCCTAGAAAATTCCCTACCAATCAAGAAGGCTTGGATACAGATACATATAGGTGCAGGAATGACTCAGGTTTAGTATGAGCGTCAACTCATTTATAACACTTACTAGCAGCTTCCATATTGCTGTATTTTTTTTCCTTCAGAGTAATTATATCCAGGTTATGTATTGTCTGTGTTCTTTATTTTATCACGTATAAATGTAAAGTCTGATCTATAACATCTTCACATTTTATAAGTTTGCCTATTTACTGAGGACTGAGTACATTTTCAGACTTGTATAATGTAAAACACACTTCAAGCATAAATAGTAGGGTGATGATGGCGAGATTAAAATTGGGCTCAAATAAGCTTACCAAGCATGACTTCTCAGAGACAGTACGCAAATGAAAATGTTTTAAAATATACTATGTTAAAATGCACAGATATTGCAAATGTCCTCAGAAGAGACAAGCCTTCACAATATTTTAATGTTTTCTAAATGTTAACTATATGATAAATTAGCTCATCCTTTCCCATAGTCTAATTAATTCACAGAGTTCATGTTTTATACTCAGTTTTTGCTGCTATGTCAAATACTACAAACTGAGCTATATACAAAGAAATTATTTGAGCTTTCACAGTTCTAGGGGCTGGGACAGCGTAAGGAATGCTGGTCAACATCTGCTGAGGGTCTTTTTAATGTATCATGAGAAGACAGAAGGTATTACCTGACAAAAGAGCATAAGCAGAAATCCAGAGAGAGCCAGAAAGCTGAGCTTGATGCCCTGACAACTCATTGTCAAGGTAATGAACTCACACCCAGAAAGAACATTAATCCATCAAGAGGAATGAACCTTCTAGACCTAATACTTCTCAAGGATCCCAGCTCTCAGTACAACCCACTGGCAATTTAATTTCATCATGAATTTTGAAACAGATGCTCAAATCATATTTTGGTAGTGTTTTATATTGTTGTTAATGATCCATCTTTTTGTGATATATATGCTCAGGTGAAATCCCCTTGTCTTGTTTCTTATGGATAGAGGATGAGAAAACTGATGAGATGAGAATTATGAAATTAGGTTGTAAAGTGGAACAAGGACTGTCTCTGACATGAACTCAGTGGCCTGCTCTTTGATCGCTTCTGCCTGAGGGGAGAGCAGCCTTACCAGACCACAGAGGAGGACAATGCAGCCACTCCTATGAGACCTGATAGGCTAGGGTCAGATGGAAGAGGAGGAGGACCACCTCCCATCAGTGGGCTTGGAGAGGGGCATGAGAGGAGATGAGGGAGGGAGGGTAGGATTGGGAGGAAATGAGGAAGGGGGCTACAGCTGGAATACAAAGTGAATAACTGTAATTAATATAAAAATAAAATTTTTATATTAGAAAAAGAAATTGGGTTGTGAAAAACAATGACACCTCCCTTGTTCCATTATCAACTTCTCTCCTCTCTTCTTCCCTTCCTTTTTCTCCCTCTCTCTTTCTTTCTATCTCTTGCCTAATCTGTCTTTCTTGCATTCAAGAAGCAAGCTGACATGTGCTGATCTCCCCATGCTGTGTTATTAACCAAAATGTATTTTTTGTATATCAATTATTTATTTATTTTAGCAAGAAATCTTCCTGGAGTAAAATAAATGGCATCTCACATTGACATCCATCTATCTCCAACGTCCCCATATTGATCGAGACTCGGGAGGATTGTAGGGAAGTCAAAGGCTTCTCCTTCAGTTTCAGATATTGTGCAGAATAATTCCTACCATATGAAATATAAATAGGAGAGTAAGAGAAGTGGTCTGAAATTGAAATTCAATTAAATAACATGTAAAGAATTGAAAAGCTCAGGCATCCCCTTCAAGAGACACAGCCCTACCCTCCAATATATGAATGAGGTTGAAGCTAAATTCTTCCATAACTTGAACCTTAAGATAGTCAATGCCCAACCATGACTTTGACTGTACGTTACAGTGAAGAAAGCAAAGCAAACAATAACATCAATAACAAACCTAACTCTAAGGGAGAAATGGTTGGGGAATCCATAAGAAATGTGAAACAAAGGTTCAAATTAAGCCAGAATATAAAGAAAATATTTAAAAACTGTTGCTAAAAATATTAATGAAGTGAATAGTTTTTCTCTGTGAACATTTCTTAGTTTCTGCAGCTCTCATAGTAACTGATGTCTGTCATTTATATATAAGTACATACAATTTGAACTCAAATTCTTAATCTTATGGAGCAAGCTGCTTTTACCCACTTAAGCTTCTCCTCAGTGTGGGTTTTGTACGACAAACTTTTCCTGGGAAGACATGAACACCTATTTACCACATATAGATAGAGAGCCAATAAAAGATTCCGTCAACCAATGAGTTTTTTGGATTACTTACAGTGATGTGGGTGAGGGATTTCTTACAGGAAGAAAAACAACTCAGAAAGCTGCAACACCAAAGTCCACACAATAATGGGTGACAGCTCAAAAGAAGCTGGAAACATGAAGAACTCTGCACACCCTGCAGACAGCTCAATAGGTTGAAAAGTGTCCTTCCTTTTGGCTCAGTTGTTCTGAGCCTCTCCCAGGCATTTCAATTTGTCTCAATGTCTTCTAGTCAATGCCTGTGGTCACTGCTTCTTCCAGGTTTCTGGGTTTATATGAAAGTCTTCGTACATTTGAAAGTTTAGTGAAGACTGGTGTGCTATTTTATCTAGAATCTAAATGGTAAAATTATAAGAATGCTTGTTATATTTAATTTCAACCTATTTTTTTCTGAACAATAATTAAAGATTAGAACAATTGTGTTTTGTTTCTTTTGTTACTCGTAATTTAAGTTTCTAAAATGCTAACAAAGTCATTTGGCTTTACAAGAGCACATTTCCATTCTATTTTAAAATAAACAACCATGTCACTGAAGTTGATTGTATACTTGTGTACATAAAGGCTGTCATTTTGACTTCAAGCTTTCATTTCAATTCTCAAAAAGTTAGTGAAAATAAAAAAAAACAATCTTCCAGCTTAAAATCAAGAGTCTTCCTCAGCAAAAGAATAAGGAAAAGATGTTCTTTGATTTTTTAACTAAAAATATCAACTCTCTATATAGGAAATTTTAATTGGTTACAAATATTAAATGACATTCTTCAACATACAGCAAAATCTGGTTTTATAGACTTTTATGTCTCTATGAACTATCTCATGCAAGATTCTCTTCTACAAACTTATTGCAAGAAAAAAAAACTGCCAGTGTTCATGCTTTGAAAGTCTTAGGCCTTGCTGAGTGTTTGGGATACTATCGTAATGTGTCTCATAACATAATGGTACTTTTTATTATATTTGAGCCTTTTTTTGAAGTCTCTTAGCATCTTTTGTGGGTTATATACCACTAAATTCAGTACCATGGATTCTATATATTTAAAAACTAGCATAGTGTTGATGCTCATGATGATAATGATGATGTATGTGTGTTCATGATTTGAGAAGTTCTTAAATACACATTTATGAAGTTCTTAGTGTACAAAATACTGCTTTTTTATTAAGAGCCTTTAATTATTCATGAGATTTGCATAGGATTGTATCACCCGTACAACTAAATTGGTATCTGTGTTTGGGAAATTCAAACCCTACTTAATTATTGTTTCTTTTTTTAATTTTTTAAAGATTTATTTATTTTATGTATACGAGTGTTTTATCCAGAAGAGGGTATCAGTTCACATTATAGATGGTTGTGAGCCACCATGTGGTTGCTGGGAATTGAACTCATGACCTTTGGAAGAGCAGACAGTGCTCTTAACCACTGAGCCATCCCTCCAGCCCCAATTAGTGTTTCTTTTTCATATTTTTATGTGTAATATTTCAATGTAAAATAAAATACATTTTATCACTTGGAATCTAGTTAATGGAAGACTTTTTTAAGTAAATGAGATTTCTTCCAAAAATCTCTACTTGAAAAAAGCCAATCGGTATTTTTTAAAGAAAAGAAAAAAAAGATTTCCATACATTGAACCACCCCTGCATGCTTAGGATGAAGCCTACTTGGTTGTTGTGGATGGTATCTTTGATGTGTTCTTGTACTTGGTTTATGAGTGTTTTATTGAGTATTTTTGCATCAATGTTCATGAGAGAGATTGGTCTGAATTCTCATTATCTATTGGGTCTTTGTGAGAATTAGGTGTCTAGGTGCCTGTGGCTTCATAGTGAAAATGGCCATACTACCCAAAGCACTCTACAGATTCAATACAATTCTGATCAAAATACTAACACAATTCTTTACAGACCTTGAAAGAACAATTATCAACATCATTTGGAAAAACAAACAAACAAACAAAAAACACAGAATAGTTAAAATAATCCTGTATCTCCATCCCTTATCTCAAGCTGCACTATAAAGCAAGAGTAATAAACACTGCATGGCACTGGCATAGAAAAAGAAGACAATACAGCCAGTCCTGATGAGACCTGATAGACCAGGATCAGATGGAAAGGGAGAAGAACCTCCCCTATCAGTGGACTGGGAGAGGGGTATGGGTGGAGAAGAGGGAAGGAGGATGTGATTAGGAGGGGAAGAGGTAGGGAGCTACAGGTGGGATACAAAGTGAATAAACTTTCATTATTTAAAAAATAAAATATATCTGACAAAATTAAGAATGGTAGGTCAATTGAAGAAGCAGAAATAAGCACACATACCTACGGACACCTGATTTTTGACAAAGAAGCCGAAAACCATACAACAGTGGAAAAGATAGCATCTTAAACAAACGATGCAGGTCTAACTGAATGTGTACATGTAGAAAAATGCAAATAGGTCCATATTTATCACCCTGCACAAAACTAAAGTCCAAGTGGATCAAAGACATCAACATAAAACCAGACAGACAAACTAAATCTGTTAGAAGAAAAAGTGGAAAAGAGCTTGAACTCATTGGCACAGGAGACAAGTTCCTGAACAGAACACAAACAGCAACAGGCTCTAAGATCAACAATCAATAGGACTTCATGAAACTGAAAAGCTTCTGTAAGCAAAAGACACTGTCAACAGAATGACAGCCTACAGACTGGGAAAAACTTTTCAACAACACTTCATCTGAGTGAGGGCTAATATCCAGAATATATAAAGAACTCAACAAAATTAAAAAGCAAGAAAGGAGCCTACCAAAGAGGATCTGAAAGACTCTAACCAGCAGGGTATCAAAACATATGCTGAGACTCTTTGGGCAGAATGCAGGGAATCTTATGAAAGCAAGAGGAGATAGAAAGACCTGAAGGGGACAGGAGCTCCACAAGGAGAGCAACAAAACCAAGAAATCTGGGTCTTTTCTGAGACTGATATTCCAACCAAGGACCATGCATGGAGTTACCCTAGAACCCATGCACAGATGTAGCCCATGGCACCTCAGTCTCCAAGTGGGTTCCCTAGTAAAGGGAACAGGGACTGTTTCTGATATGAAATCAGTGGCTGGTCTTTGATCACCTTCCCCTGAGGGGGGAAGGGAAGCAGCCTTACCAGGCCACAAAAGAAGATGATACAGTCAGTCTTAATGAGACCTGATAGGCTAGAACAGATGGAAGGGGAGGAGGACCTCTCCTATCAGTGGACTTGGGGAGGGGAATGGGAGGAAAGGAGAGAGAGAGGGTTGGATTAGGAGGGGACAAGGAAGGGGTCTATAGCTGGGATACAAAGAGAATAAACTGTAATTAATAAAATGAATAAATAATATTTTATAAAAACAACAAACCAAATAATTAAATTTAAAAATCGGGTACAAAGCTAAACAGAGAATTCTCAACAGAGGACTATCTAAAAACAGAGAAACACTTAAAGAAATGCTCAATGTCCTTAGTCATTAGGGAAATGAAAATCAAAACAGCTCTGAGATTCCATCTCACGTACCACAGAATGGCTAATATCAGAAGTTCAAATGACAACACATGCTGGAGAGGATGTAGAGAAAGGGGAACCCTCCTCCATTGCTGGTGGGAATGTTAACTTGTACAATTACTTTGGAAATCAATCTGGCTCTTTCTCACAAAACTGGAAATAGTGCTACCTCAAGATCGAGCTATACCATTCCTGGTTATATATCCAAAAGAGGCTCAACCATTCAACAAGAACATTCACTCAAGTACATTCATAGCAGCTTTATTCATAATAGCCAGAATCTGGAAACAACTTAGATGTCTGTCAACCGTAGAATGGGTACAGAAATTATGGTACATTTACATAATGAAATACTAATCAAGGAAATCATGAAATTTTCAGGCTAATGGATGGAAATAGAAAAGATCATCCTGAGTGAGATAAACTAGAAGCAGAAAGACACACATGGTATGTACTCATTTATAAGTGGATATTAGTAATAATAAGCACACTAAATTCTACAGAACTAAAGAAGTTAAACAACAAGGAGGACCTTAGAGAATATGCTTAATTCTCATTCAGAAGGGAAAATAGGATAGATGCCACAAGTGATAGAAGATGGGGAACAGGTTAGGAGACTCCACCCAGAAGAGGATGGAAGCATATGCAGAGATTCACAGCCAAACTTTGGACAGAGTGCAGGTAGTCTTATGGAAGAAGGATGAGACAGAGGGACCCAGAGAGGACAGGAGCTCCACAAGGAGACCAACAAAGCCAAAAAAGCTGGGCCTAAGGGGAACTGCGGAGAGTAATGTATCAACCAAAGATCATGCATAGAAAGGACTTAGACTCCCTGCTCAGATGTAGCCATAGGCAGCTCAGGCTCCATGTAGGTTCCCTAGTAAGAGGAGCAAAGAAGGTCTCTGATAAGAACTCAGTTGCCTGCTCTTTGATCACTTCCCCCTGGTGGGACAAATAAGCCAGCCCACAAACGGAAAGGGTCCATGCAGTGCTTCCAGGACCTGATAGGCTAGGGTAAGACGTAGGGGAGGAGAACTTCCCCTATCAGTGAACTATGGAAGGACAGGGGAAGGAAAGGGAGGGAGGATGGGCCTGGGAGATGAGGGAGGGGGCAACAACCGAGATATAAAGTGAATAAACTGTAAAAACTAATAGAAAAATAAGGAAATGACCTATTCCGTACTCTTCTATACGTAAAACTGCTACTATATGACTTTCTGGATTGTTTATGAGGGCTTTGAAACTCGAAACCGTCATCAACTCCAAAGACAAAAATTGGGAAATCCAGATGTTCTGCCAGTCAGCTGCCTCCACACGCGAGGTGCATGGGCTTCCATTCTTTCACGCGTAAAGCAGAGGTGATAATGTTTCCTTTGTGGTGTTATTTTCAAAATCAAATTACTATGTGGGTACAATTAAAAAAGAATCTGGCAAATGCCTGGAGCTATGTAATAAGAGACTTTTTATCTTTCCTGGCCACACATAGAAATTCAAACTGTATCACAATAATTTTGCACCCTCATTTTGTTTTGGTTTTGGTTTTGGTTTTGGTTTTTTCTGATAGTGTTACTCAGGTTGACTTACACCATGATCAGGTGCAGGCTTCCTGAGGCATAAGGCCGGCGCCAGATCCAGGGTTCACAAACTATGAGCCACTTCCACCCCGAGTTTACCTCATACTTAATCAAGCCCAGGCCTCATTTCCAGGAAAGATCACTCCCCACTCCAGCAGTCAAACATCGGATCCTACCCATTCCCCTGAGGGCAGAGTCTGGATTCCAGGGACAGCAGCATCACCACCTCCAAAACCACTGTTTACTGGTCTCCCTGTGGAGACCGTGTGGACAATAAAATCATACTGAATCCAGGATCCAAGATAGTGGAGCTCAGACAAATGTGATTTCTAGGAGTCTAGGATCTGGTAGGGCTGCAAGCCGCAGGTCAGCTGCCCTTAGGAAACTTTCACCCTGGCACAGGCACCCCACAGGCTTGCCACCTGAGGAGCTTGCAACCCCTCTGCTGCCACCAGAGATGGCTCCCCCCTCGGCAGCTAGTACCTGAGATACCAGCGACCTGCAGCTGCCTTCTGAGGCACTAGGCTCTGCACACACTCTTGTCCACACTCCTGCCCTTTCAGACACCCAGAGCTGTGTCCCAACCCCTCAAACACCCACACTAATGCCCCTGCCTTCTGAAACACCCACCCCAGTGGCTGCATCCAAAATGCCAGCACCCATTCCTGTCTTCCTCGACCTATCTCACCATCCTCAAGACTACTCCAGCCTCAATGAATGGGCTTATCCAATCTACAGTACAGCTCTTCTAGTTAGGGAGGCCAGAAGGTCGTTATCTAGTCCTAAAGACCCAAGACATCCAGCATGTTCCAGTCAAGACTGTGGACAACCAGATGGCTAACGGCCAGCATAAGAACACAATCAACAAAAACCAGAACATCATGGCACCACCAAAAACCCTCCAAAACAATGGATACTATAATGCACCTGAAACACAGGAAAATGACCTTAAATCTATGCTTATGCAGTTATTAGAGGGATATAAAGAGGAAATGGATAAATACCCTCAAAGAAACAGGAAAGGAAAACCAAACACATAGAAGCCATACAGGACAAATAGGAAACCCCAATCAAGCAGGTAAAGGAAATGAAGTAAATTGTTTAAGACCTGAAAAACCTGGAATTAGAATCAATAAGGAAAACACAAACCAAGGAAACCCTGGAGATGGAAAACTTTGAGAAGAGATGAGGAAATAAGGAGCTCAGCATTACCAACAGAATACAAGAGATGGAAGAGAGAATCTCAGGCATAGAATTTACTATTGAAAAAAATGATACAACTCTCAAAGATAATAGTAAAATGGAAAAATTCCTGACACAGAACATGCAGAAATAAAAGAAACTATAGAATGACAAAATCTAAGAATAATAGGAATAAATGAAAAAGGTTACAGGTGCCATGGACCAGAAATTATTTTCAAAAAAAAATAGAAGAAAATTTCCTCAACCTAAAGAAAGAGATGTCCTAAACATACAAGAGGCTTATAAAACTCCAAATAGACCACACCAGAAAAGAAAATCATCATGCCGTATAACAATCAAAACATTAAATCTATAGAACAAAGAAAAATAGTAAAAGCAGCAAGAGGAAAATGCCAAGTAACACATAAACGTAGATCTATCAGAATCATACCTGATTTATCAACAGAGACTATGAAAGCCAAAACAGACCGAGCAGATGTCATGCAGACACTAAACAACCACAAATACCAACCCAGACTACGATACCCAGCAAAATTTTCAATCGAGATATTCAATAACACAACCAAATTTAAAAAATATCAATGCACTAACCCAGATCTACAAAAGATAAACTCCAACTCAATAAGGTCAACTACACCCAAGAAAACATAGGATATAGATAACCTCACAACATTAAAACCAAAAGAAAACAAGTACACAAACACATATCTATCAACATCTATGGACTCAACAGTAGCTTAGATTTTTTTTTTAACAAAACCTACTTTATTTAGGGTTATTAAACTCCTACCCCGCCCCTTAGATATGAGATTAGTAGGGAAAAGAGCTGTAGAACTCTTTTATCTACTTCCTGCCTATTGGGGTCGATGGGTCTTTAGGGGATTACCAAACTGGGTTGTTGGGATACCAGCAGTTCAGTCCGAAGGCCAACACCAAGCAGCAACACATTAATCAATACAAATCAGTGAAAGTCACAATATGCAGTTGGATTGCCCTGATAAGTTCTCTGGAATGTTTCTCTCTGTGAAGTCAAGTATCGAAGCACAAAGATCAGCACAGTGATTAAAGTCCAAAAATCGAAGCCTCACTGTTTGTGGGCCTCTATATATTTCCTGTCTTCACAGTCCACCCACAGATATTTTCAGCTGGCCAGACTCACACCCCTTGCATAAGAGAGCTCACAGGAAAACAACATGTGCCTACAAGAGTCTTTTCTGAAATGGGTACTCCAACCAAGGACCACGCATGGAGATAACCTAGAACCCATGCAAAGACGTAGCCCATGGCAGCTCCGTCTCCATGTGGGTTCTCTAGAAATGGGAACAGGGGCTGTCTCTGGCGTGAACTCAGTGGCTAGCTCTTTAATCACCTCCCTCTGAGGGAGCAGCAGCCTTAGCAGGCCACAGAAAAAGACAATGCAACCAGTCCTGATGAGACCTGACAGGCAAGGGTCAGATGGAAGGGGAAAGGTCCTCTCCTATCAGTGGGCCTGGGGAGACACATGGGAGGAGAAAAGGTAGGATTGGGAGGGGATGAGGGAGGAGCTACAGCTGGGATACAAAGTGAATAAATTGTAACAAATTAAAAAATTTAAAAAGAGAAACAAACACATCACATGCCTACCTTGCAGCAAAACTTCACATGATAAAATTGAGTCTTCAAAGAAGCCAGAAACTTCCACTTCACTCAACTCTCCAATAAAAAGACACAAGTTAATAGAATGGTTATAGAAACAGGATCCAACATTCTGCTGCATTCAAGAAACACACCTCAGCAACAAAGTAGACACTACCTCAGAGTAAAGGGTTGGAAAAAGGTTTTCCAAGCAAATGGATGGAAGAAGCAAGCTGGAGTAGCAGTCCTAATGGCTAATAAAATAGCTTGTCAAACAAAATTAATCAAAAGAAATGAGGAAAGACACTTCACTCAATCAAGGATAATGGTTCCACCTAGGTCCTCTGCCTGTAAATAGTCAATGGGGGTCTTAGATTCCAAGGGGGCCCACAAGTTGTGGGAGCCAGGGAGGATATCACTGACATGGACTGTATTGCCTGTCTTTTTGATCACTTCCCCCGATGGGACTGCCCTACCTGGTTGCAGGGGAGGAACATAAATGCAGTCCTCATGTAAATAGATAAGCTGAGGTGTCTGGGTAGGTGGGCTCCCCTATTCAGAAGAATGAGGGAGGAAGGATGTGGGAAGGAGCATAGGACTGGGAAGAGAAGAAGGAAGGGCCTATGACCAAGGTCTAAATTGAATTAATTAATTTAAAAAAGAAAAAAATATTCAAGAAAAGAAAAAAAACATAGCCAGTGATATGCAAGCCTACATTTCTAAACTTTAGATGAATTAATCATTCTTTTTAAATTGAATATTAATTATACAATATAATCATAAATTCTGTGACTGTTTGAAGAGCGGTTACATACCAAGCATAATATTCTAATTTGGGGTTTCTAGGAAATTGTATAATTCTTATGGAAACATACCCAAATACAGTCAGACATAAAAACCCAGCTAGCCTCACTCCTCATTCCTCAGTGCCAGAATTACTGCCCAATCTGAAAATGTATCTAAGAAAATACCATTACTATTATTCACTAGTAATGATATGTGAATGCATATTATTTGAATATATGTTTTCCAGCATAAAAAGAATCATGGCCAACCTGAAAATATATCTAACAAAAAAAATAGTACTCATTAGTAATGGCATGCAGATACATATTATTGTAAAACATGACTTGTACAAATAAGACTGATTGTAAAGGAGAATTGAGAAAATTGTCTACAAGAAAATGAATATGTTAACTATACAGGTATATCAAATGCTTTATTCTCAGTTTCCAGCCGAGAGATAAAACCTTTATTTAACCTCTCATCATTTGTGTCCTCTCTCATCCACCAGAAATTATAAATTCATGCTGCGAATGAAGAGTTAACTCAGAAATCCCTAGTGTGTTTGCTAATTTCCATCTCAGCCAGCCATTTCATTATCCTATTAATGACTAACAACATCGCAAACATTTCTGCCACTGTATACATCTTGTCTTGCCCCTGACCCAAACCCTTGCTCATAAAACTCAAAATGTACTGGTAAATACATAAATAACTACACAGAGATATCTCCAGCCTTATTACCAATTCTCAGCCAGTAGACAAAACCAATTTATTTCTTCTTTTCCCAACTCTTTTTTATATTATTCCTCTGATCTTTTGCATCCTTTCTCTTCTACCACCAAAAATTTCAAATTACACCTCTCTTTTCCAAAACATCATACTCTAACACATTCCGCTTTCCAAGCACACCCTACAGTTATCTGCCAGTGTGGGCTCTTCTTTATGGTTGAAGCAACTTCCTCCTAAATAGGGGAATTCTTATGACAAATCTAGGTATTTCTGCACATCTTCTAAAGGTCAATCAGCAATGCTGTATCAACCGGTTCATTGTCCAGACTCTGCTTTCCAACTGAAACCTACAGAAACATCTTATGACATCTTCTCATACTATTTTCCCCATTTTCTTTAATATTTTAAAGATGATGGACAGAATTTTTCATTTTTCTTTATGATTTTTATTTATTACAGTTTTTTTTATTTTGTATCCCAGCTGTAGCCCCTTCCCTCATCTTCCCCCATCCCACCTTCCCTTTTTCTCCCTTTTATGCTCCTCCCCTAGTCCACTAACAGGGGGGTCCCTCTTCCCCTGCCATCTGACTCCAAAACATCAGGTCTCATCAGGGCTGTCTGGATCCTCTTTCTCTGTAGCCTATTAGGCCACCTCACCAGGGGGAGGTGATCAAAGTGCCGGCCACTGAGTCCATGTCAGAGACAGCCACTGCTCTCCGACTAGGGAACCCACATGGAGACTGGAATTTTACACATAATTTTATGTTTTTGCATTTATTTCCATGCTGTTATGAACATTGCTAATCAAATTGCTAATAAGATTAATACACAATAGCAGTGGGTCCATTATTTGATATACCTGAAAGAACTAGAACATCATACCCACTTGAGTTCAGTGTATGGCATGTAGAAGGATTTACTTATATTCAACAATTCTCAAATATATTGCTCCCACAATGACTTATCTGGCTAAACCACTGTTGAGGTCCTCATTACATACACTAAACTTCTTAGTATCCACTGCATTTCCAATTAAAAGAGAAACGTGAGAGATTTTTATTCAGTATTTTTATTAAAATAAAATATGTGATACAAGGTATTCACTTTAAGAAACAAAAAATGAAAAACTTTTTGTCTACATTTATGTTGCTAATCTATCTTAGATTATACAAATATTTTGGCTTATACAAGTATAGAAACAGCGTCTCTTCAATAGAAAAGAGGTTGGAAAGTCAAAGGTAGAATACTAGTCAGTGTATTTGCTATCTGATAAGAACATGCTTTGTTTCCTACATAGAGCAAATGACAAACAAGATCCTTTAGTTCTCTTCTATATGGCCATGAATGTCGTTCTTGAGTACTCATGATCTTACCACCTCCCAAAGGTAAAGACTCCTCTCTGTACCTTGAACATTGACTAAATCTTTCAATAACCCAATTTTGTAACAGCAGACACTGATCATATGGAGGAGCTATCACAGTGATGTACTGAACTCTTCAGAACATCTAGCATGTGATGTTATACCTTTCAATATGAAAAAAATCACAGTTATTCATATCACCACCATTTCACCTGTAATATCTTTAGATACTGAGTTTGCTGTCAAACTCTCTGTTCCAGATACATGATTTCCATAATTCTTTCACTTGAAATGCTGATCATAAAAATCTTCCTTTGCTTTCCATAAAATGACAAGATCTCGTCCCACATTTATTTTGTTAATAAATTGTAACTGTTTTATTATTACCACTAAATTATTATTGAAATTTTTCAAATTGTTAATAGTGTGTCTGTCAGTCATCATTCAAATAATAACAGTGAATTTTTGAACCACTAATGTGCTAATTCAGCTCAAAACTCAAACCTGTATGTTCTTGAAAGCATATTTATGATCATGACTTGGTATTCAATGCAGGTTTTTTCCTACACTCCTCCATTGCATCACTCAAGAGTCAAAATGTGATGGATGGGGTTTATTAGTTTATAAAGTCCACTTTACAGAAACCCTGAACTTTTCTATTTTCTCAGCTAGCACAACTCAATGGCAAATATAGTAGATGCCAATACTTTTACTACAGTGTTAGATTATCATTGCAAATATCAAAAAAGTAAAATTACAATCAATGCTATAGTGTTCCTAAAGTGTCTGCACTTACCTATATCCTATAAGAGTTTCAGCGACCCTTTAGGATATACATACCATTGAGTATCATTGGTTCCTTACATTGAAACACAATGTTAAGGGAGGCATGGTACCATAGTATAACAGATTAATCCATAAGTAAAAATTGTACTGAACAGATGAGATTTATTAGATGAAAGACAGCAATTTTGAAGACAAAATAATGAAATTCCCAGAGTACTTAGGCTACAGAAATTGTCTGTGTGACTGCAGTTTACAGAGCATGCACATTGTATCAAACTTTAAAACGATGCTTCAAACATAGAGAGGAAACAGATTTCAGAGGGCAATGAGTTCTTTGATAAGTACATAGCACTTTAGTCTAGAGATAAAGAGTAAATCAATACAAAAGGTGGAGTGACCTGACATGGTTTATATTTTAGTGAATGGAATTCATTATAATGAAGTAGGAGATCAACTCAGAAAACAGAGACTAAAAGAGTGAGAAAAACATAAGAAATGGCTTGGAACTACAGTAAGTAGATTGGTTAAACTTCTAAATAGAAAACCCCTGCACATATGTAGCCCAAGGCAGCCCAGTCTCCAAATGTGTGCCCTAGTAATGGGAACAGGGACTGTCTCTGAAATGAACTCAGTGGTTGGCTCTTGATCCCCTCCCCCTGATGGGAACGCAGCCAGTCCTGATGAGATCTGATAATATAGTGTCAGATGGAAGGGGAAGAGGACCTCCCCTATCAGTGGACTTGGGAAGCAGCATGGGAAATGAAGGAGGGAGGGTGGGATTGGGAAGGGATGAGGGTAGGGGATATAGCTGGGATACAAAGTGAAAAAATTTGTAATTTATTTAAAAATAAACCAATTTTTAAATATACACATATAAATGAAGAGAAAATTATGTTGTTTAATGACTGGTATTTTTCCAGTTTGAGGACATTAACATGGTAATTTTAAAATGGTAAATTTCTACTATTCATGAGATAAAGAAATTAAAGGCAAAATTCATTCTACAATCAAGAAATTTTTGTGAAGCCTACATACAAAGCCCATGCTTAAGTCTCATTGACGAGGCTATCTGTATCTTTAGAAGAACCCAAAAATTTATTTAGGCACAATGATACAAGTAATTACTCAATTCAGAAAATATTTTTTAAATAGTTTCTATGCATTATAAATTTCTAGGCATTGTTGATAGGAGAATGAATAAAACTGTCCCAAACTCTTGTTCATGCACTGCTAGTGCTAGGTGATATATACCAAACAGTAAGCAAAATAAATACACAGTGTGTTAGTATAGTCACTGTGTATGATGGAAAAGCTGAGAAGAAGAAAGAGGACAGGCAAATATGTCACATGAGGACAGTGTAATCAGGCAACTCCCACTGAGAAGATGATGCAAGCCTAGGATGACAATCAAGAAGGAAAAAGCCTTCTCAAAATCAGGGGAAGCTTTTCTGGGAGAGAAAATGCTCCATGTAAAAGTTCTTCTCTAGAACAAAGTGAAGAAGTTTAGCAGGAGTAAGAAGATCAATGGATATTCCATCCAAGGAAAGGAAGACGAAGGGGCAGAACCTGAAGCCTAGACAAGAATAGGCATGCTACAAGCCTCTGCAAGAATTGCATCTCTTGCAGTGAATAGTAGAAGGGCATCAAGAGCTCTGGGCAGAGTAATGATAGAAATACAAAGAACAATGAGACTAATATTAGTGCTTTGTGAACAGAAAGAAGTACGTACAAGTGAAGCATTAATCGTTGCACACCTCCTGCCTACTGTTGAAGACACTGGATACTTGGTTGCTCTATTCACTGGCACAAATGCTACCAGTTTCCTGTACAAAAAATCTTAACGATATCATGTTTTTTACTTCCTTCCTTTCTTCCTTGCTTTTTTTTATTCCTTCCTTATTCTCTACCAACCTCCCCTTCCTTCCTCTCTTTCTTTTTTCAGTCCTTACTCCCTTTCTTCCTCTCTTTTGTAGATATGAATCAAACCCTCATCACAATGATCAAAAAAGCTAAACACGAAGTATTGAGCCCCAGCTTCTTTGAATGCTACATGTGTGGTTCAAGTTCTCCTCGAATAATTCTATTAAATTATCCTTCAAGTACTGTTCACTCCAGAACTCTCTTCAGTTATTTATACCACAGTAGGTGTTTCATAAGAGTACAATATAATTTTTATTGTGTAATCTGTGATGGAAGAACATATGAAATTTTTAAATAACCTGTTAAAACACCTACGTGAGATTTTTTGTGTTATGAACAAATTATACGTAAATTGATTCATTACTATGAGAAAATTTTTCTACAAAAATGTGTTTGAAGGTAAACTTTATGTTGACTACAAAAGTGTAGAAGCAGAAAGGGGAAAGGATATGGAACTATAATAAATAAATAAGTATAATAGATGGGATTGATGAATACAATAATAGTAATTACATAAATGTTTTTATAAAATTAGCATATGATAAGAAAATATGAAAGTCTTCTGTCCATACAAAAGTGAACAGAAAAAAAGTGAGCTTTCTTTTAGCTGTCATCTATCATGTGAGTCCATAATATTGTCTAAATGTTGCACAAATTCCTAAGCATATCCATGCACATGCGAATGCTAGAGCTGAAATATGCACTACCTTCTCTGACCTTTTATCTTTGTGAGTTTGGATGCATCTGCCAAGACTTCAAAATCCACTCAGTCTTAGTTAATTAATGACATTGTTTTAACCAAAATATAATCCCCAATTCCATTTCTTCCTTTTCATTTATAAAAATATTCAGTATTTAGTTGCATTGGCTTTCTAATTTTTTGTTGATTATTAATAATTAAAATGATTTATCCTTTAGTTATACACCGGTTATTCCTTTTTTTATTTTTTGAGTGTAATTTATTTATTTTTCTATCAATCACAGGTTAGGTACTTTGCATCCCAGGCATAGCCCCCTCCTTCATTCCCTCCCACTCTCCCCATCCCTCCCTCATCTCCTCCCTGCCCCCTCCAAGTTCACAGATGGGGGAGGATTTCCTCCCCATCCATTTGACCCCACTTCATCTTGTCTCCTCAGGGTTGGCTGCAATGTCCTCCCCTGGGATCCAGCTAGGCTGTTACTCCCTGGCGTGTATGGGGGAGGGTCAAAGAGCCAGCCATCGAGTTCATGACAGAAACAGTCCCTGTTCCCCTTACTAGGGTCTTTAGTTGGACACCGAGCTACCATGGACCACATCTGAGCCGGGGTTCTAGGCCATATCCATACATGGTCCTTGGTTGGAGAAACTGTCTCTTAAAAGACCCCTGTGTCCTGCTCAGTTTGTTCTTTGTGGAGCTCTTGATCTCCCCAAGTCTTACTAACATCCCCTATTTATATTATTATTTCCAGCCCTCTGCTGAAGGTTTGGTTATGAGTCTTAATATCTGCTTTGATACATTTCTATAATGATTGTTCCAGAGGCCCTCTTTGGTATGCTCCTATCCTGTTGCTTGTTTTATCCTCCATTCAATGTCCATCCAATTTGTTCATCTAAATGAGCATTGATCATACCAACCTGGGTCCTCCTTCTTGTATATCTTCCATAGATTTGTAGATTTCAGCATGAACTTCCTATCCTATAGGTCTATATAAGTGAGTATATACCATATGTTTCTTTCTGCTTTTGGGATACTTCACTCAGTATGATCGTTTCCAGGTCCCACCATTTGTCTTCGAATTTCATGATTTCCTCCTTTTTAATTGCTGAGTAGTATTCCAATGTGTAAAAGTACCATAATTTCTGTATCCATTCCTCAACTGAGGGACATCTGGATTGTTTCCAGGTTCTGGCTATTCCAAATAAAGCATCTAAGAACATAGTTGAGCAAATGTCCTTGTTGTGTACTTGAGCATCTTTTGGATATATGCCTAAGAGTGGTATAGCTGGGCCTTGAGGAATCACTATTCCTAATTGTCTAAGAAAGCGCCAAATTGATTTCCAGAGTGGTTATACAAGTTTGCATTCCCACTAGCAATGGAGGAGGATTCCTCTTTCTCCACACCCTCTCCAGCATGCATTGTCACTAGAATTTTTGATCTTAGCCATTCTGGTGGGAGTAAGGTAAAACATCAGGGTCCTTTTGATTTGCAACTCCCTGATGGCTAAGGACATTGAGCATTTCCTTAAGTGTTTTTCTGCCATTCTATAATCCACTACACTCATTTCTCATTTTAGCTCCATACCAAAATGTTTTTATCTTAAAAATCATTTTTATTTAGTATAACACTTAAATTTTTTATTAATTTATTTATTTTTATATCAATCACAGTTAGGTACTTTGCATCCCAGGCGTAGCTTCCTCCCTCATTCCCTCCCACCCTCCCACTCCCTCTCTCATCTCCCTCCTCCCCGCCCCCTCCAAGTCTACCAACAGGGGAGGACCTCCTCCCCTTCCATCCAAACCCAGCTCATCCTGTCTCCTCAGGGCTGGCTGCAATGTCCTCCCCTGGGATCTAGCCAGTCTGTCACTCCCCGGCTTGTATGGGGGAGGGTCAAAGAGTCAGCCATCAAGATCATGACTGAAACAGTCCCTGTTTCCCTGAATAGGGTCTTCAGTCCGACAATGAGCTATCATGGGCCCCATCTGAGCGGGGGTTCCAGGCCATATCCACACATGGTCCTTGATTGTAGAAACCGTCTCATACAAGACCCCTATGCCCTGCTCAATTTGGTCTTTGTGGAGATCTTGTTCTCCCCAAGTCTCACCAACCTCCCCCAGATCTATCATTACTTCTCGCCCTCTGCCAAAGTCTTG
>CM053765.1:70033375-70213025 GCA_028658305.1 Pachyuromys duprasi | reverse complement strand
CAGGAAGTAATCTCCTGTGCCAATGAGTTCTAGGGTGTTTCCCACTTTTTCTTCTAAACGGTTTAGTGTGTCTGCTTCTATGTTGAGGTCTTTGATCCACTTGGACTTTAGCTTTGTGCAAGGTGATAAATATGAATCTATTTTCATTTTTCTGCATACAGATATCCAGTTGGACCAGCACCATTTGTTGAAGATGCTGTCTTTTTTCCATTGAATGGTTTTGGCTTCTTTGTCAAAAATCAAGTTTCCATAGGTGTGTGGGTTCATTTCTGGGTCTTCTATTCGATTCCATTGATCCACTATTCTATGCCAATATCATGCAATTTTTATTACTACTGCTCTGTAGTACAGCTTGAGGTCAGGGATGGAGATACCTCCAGATGATCTGTAGTTGTACAGGAGTGTTTTGGAGATTCTGAGTTTTTTGTTTCTCCATATGAAGTTGAGTATTTTTCTATCAAGGTCTGTGAAGAACTGTGAAGGTATTTTGATGGGGATTGCATTGAATCTGTAGATTGCTTTTGGAAATATGGTCATTTTCACTATGTTAATCTTACCAATCCATGAGCACGGGAAGTCTTTCCACCTTCTAATGTTTTCTTCAATTTCTTTCCTCAGAGATCAGAAGTCTTTTTTTTCATATAGGTCTTTCTCTTGCTTGGATAGGGTCACCCCAAGGTACTTTATGTTATTAGTAGCTATTGTGAGGGGTGTTTTTCCCTAATTTCCTTCTTGGCCCTTTTGTCTTTGGTGTACAGGAGGGCTTCTGATTTTTTTGAGTTGATTTTGTATCCAGCCACTTTACTGAAGGGGTTTACCAGTTGAAGGAGTTCTTTGGTTGAAGTTTTGGGGTCACTCATGTATATTATCATATCGTCAGCAAATAGTGATACTCTGACTTCTTCCGTTCCAATTTGTATCCCTTTGATCTCATTTAGTTGTCTTGTTGCTCTAGCTAGGACTTCAAGTACTATGTTGAAGAGATATGGAGACAATGGGCAGCCTTTCCTAGTCCCTGATTTCAGTGGGATTGATTTGAGTTTCTCTCCATTGAGTTTGATGTTAGCTATAGGCTTGCTGTGTATTGCCTTTACTATGTTTAGATATGTGCCTTATATCCCTAATCTCTCCAAGACTTTAAACATGAATGGGTGTTGGATTTTGTCAAATGCTTTTTCAGCATCTAGGGAGATGATCATGTGGTTTTCTCCTTCAGTTTGTTTATATGGTGGATCACATTGATGGATTTCCACATAATGAACCATCCTTGCATGCCTGGGGTGAAGCCTACTTGGTCATGGTGGATGATATCTTTTATGTGCTCTTGGATTCGGTTTGCAAGTATTTTATTGAGTATTTTTGTGTCAATGTTCATAAGAGAGATAGGTCGGAAGTTCTCTTTTTTTGTTGGATCTTTGTGTGGTTTAGGTATCAAGGTGAATGTGGCTTCGTAGAAAGAGTTCGGTAATTTTCTTCCTATTTCTATTTTGTGGAACACTTTATAGAAAATTGGTGTTAGGACTTCTTTGAAGGTCTGCTAGAATTTTGAACTAAAACCGTCTCGCCCGGGGATTTTTTCGTAGGGAGGCTGTTGATGACTTCTATTTCCTTGGGGGATATAGGTCTATTCACTCTTTCTATCTGATCTTGGCTTAATTTAGGTAGGTGGAATCTCTCAAAAAAATTGTCCATTTCATTTAGATTTTCAAATTTAGTGGCATATAGCTTTGGTAGTAAGACCTAATGATTGTTTGAATTTCCTCAGTGTCTGTAGTTATGTGCCCCTATTCATTTCTGATTTTGCTGATTTGGACAGTTTCTCTCTGCCTTTTTGCTAGTTTGGCTAAGGACTTGTCTATCTTGTTGATTTTCTCAAAGAACCAGCTCTTGGTTTCATTGATTCTTTATATAGTTTTATTGATGTCTAATTGATTTATTTCAGCCCTGAGTTTGATTATTTCCAGCCTTCTGCTCCTCTTAGGTATATCTGCTTCTTTTTTTTTCTAGGGCTTTCAGTTGGGCCATTAAGTTGCTTTTATGAGATGTTTCAGATTTCTTCTTGAAGGCACTTAGTGCAATGAATTTTCCTCTTAGCACTGCCTTCATTATGTCCCATAAGTTTGGGTATGTTGTGCTTTCATATTCATTGAATTATAGGAAGTCATTAATTCCCTTCTTAATTTCTTCCCTAACCAAGCTGTCCTTGAGTAGCACGTTGTTCAGTTTCCATGTATGTGCAGGCCTATTGCTATTTCTGTTGTTGTTGAGGTCCATCTTTAGACCGTGATGGTCAGATACGATTCAAGGGATTATTTCAATCTTCCTGTATCTGCTGAGGCTTGCTTTGTGACCAACTATATGCTCTATTTTGGAGAAGGTTCCAAGAGGTGCTGAAAAGAAGGTATACTCTTTTGATCTAGGGTGAAAAGTTCTGTAGACTCTATTAGGTCCATGTGATTTAGGGTCTCTGTGAGTGCCCTTGTTTCTCTGTTTTGCTTCTGACCGGATGATGATCTGTCCTTTGGTTAGAGTGGAGTGTTGAAGTATCCCACTATTAGGGTGTTGGGATCAATGTGTGAATTCAGTTTTAATAATGTTTTATTTACATAAGTCTTGTATTTGGGGCATAAATGTTCAGAATTGTGATGTCCTCCTGTTGGAATTTTCCTTTGATGAGAAGGAATTGCCCCTCCTCATCTTTCTTGATTAACTTTTGTGAATGTCTATTTTATTAGATACTAGGATTGCTACCCCACCTTGTTTTCTGGGTCCATTTGTTTGGAAAATTGTTTTCTAGCCCTTTACTCTGAGGTATTGTTTATCTTTGTTGCACAGGTGTGTTTCTTGGAGGCAGCAGAATGTTGGATCCTGTTTCCGCAGCCATTTGTTAGTCTGTGTCTTTTTATTGGAGAGTTGAGTCCATTGATGTTGAGAGATAATAGTGACCAATGACTGTTATTTCCTTTTATTGTGGAGGTGGTGGTCTTACTGTGATTCACTGCTTTGTTTTTGTTGTTGTTGTCATTGGGAAATTATCTGTATCCTATGGTTTCTTTGGTGTAGTTGTTTTCGTTGGACTGAAGTTTTCCTTCTAGTATCTTCTATAGGGCTGGGTTGCTGTGTAGGTATTGCATGAATTTTGTTTTGTCATGGAAAATTTTGTTTTCTCCATCTATGTTGATTATAAGCTTTGCTGGGTATAGTAGTCTTGTTTGGCATCTGTGTTCCCTTAAAGACTGCATGACTTCTGCCCAGGCCCTTCTGGCTTTCATAGTTTCTGATGAGAAGTCTGGTGTTATTCTGATCGGTCTACCTTCATATGATACTTGACCCTTTTCCCTTGCTGCCTTTAATGTTTTTTTCTTTGTTTTATAGGTTTAGTGTTTTGACTATGATGTGATGAGAGGTATTTCTTTTCTGGTCTAGTCTATTTGACATTTTGTAGGCTTCTTGTATGTTTATGGACATTTCTTTTTTTAAGTTGGGAAAATTTTCTTCTATGGTTTTCTTAAAAATATTTTCCGGTCCTTGGAGCCTGGAGTCTTCTTTTTCATCTATTCCAATTATTCTTAGGATTCGTCTTTTCATGGCATCCTTGATTTCTTGGATGTTTTGTGTTTGGGACTTTTCCAATTTTATTTTTTCCTTGAGTGAGGAATCCATTTCAGCCAGCGTATCTTCAGCTCCTGATATTCTCTCTTCCATCTCTTGTATTCTATTGGTGATGCTTACCTTTGTGGCTCCTGATCTTTTCGCTAAGTTCTCCAGTTCCAGGTTCTTCTCCGTTTGTATTTTCTTTATAGATTTTAATTCTGTTTTCATGATTTGTATCATTTCCTTCATCTGATTGACTGTGGCTCCTATTTTTTTTGTTTGTTTCCTCTCTGTATATCTTTAATTGTTCCTCTATATGTGCAGTTAAATTCTTCTGAATTTCTTTGAGGGCCTTTTTCATTTCCTCTTTTTGTCCCTCTTTGTTCCTCTAATGTCTGCATAATCATAGCTTTAACATAATTTTCCTGTGTCTCCATTGAATTAAAATCTCCATTGCTTTTGGGTGTTTCTGGTGGGGCCATGGTGTCCTGATTTTTGTTGCGTGAGTTTTTACTTCAACTTCTGGGCATTTGTTTATATATAATCAAGGAGCTCTTTGTCCTTTAAGGCTGACCTTCAGACTGGAACTGTCAATCTCTTGTGTCAGGAGTACTCTTCAAGAAGATCATGGCGTTCCAGTGGTTTGATTGTGTGTGTTGTTGCCTCAGTTGAACTCTGTTGTGGGATCTGTGTGCCTGGCTTCGTGCTCTGTGCTAGAAGCTGTGAGCACCACTGGCCCGTACGCCTCAGGTCTGGAGGCTTGGCTCCTTACTCTGTGGCAGAGGCTGAGTGTCCAGGTTTGAGATGGCAGCTGGGGGCACCGCTCTGGTCTGGAAGCTCCATGCTCTGACCTGGGCTTGCTGCTAAGGACTCACCTCTGGACTGGAGACTTTGCGCCTCTTTCTGGGCCATGGGCTGTGCACCATATTCTGAGATGGTATTTGTGGGCACCTCAGTCTGGACCTGATACTGTGTGTCCAGGTCCAGCGTGGCAGCTAGTGCCTCCATGGGGAGTATGCCTGCCCGATGCAGCCCTATCTGGGGAATGGATTCTGGGGCCTTCTCAGTCTGGCCCGTGGACACATACGGTCTGGTGTAATTGCTGGTGGAGCCAAGCAGTGTGTGCCCTCTGGATGCAGGCTGGTCAAAATGGTACCAGGGGCCTTCTCAGTCTGGCCTGGAGACTGTGTCATCCAGTCCGGAATGGCGGCTTTTGCGCCCAGGGTGACTGCTGGTTCAGATCAGGGCTGTGTACCACTGGTTACCCGGAGCTTTCCCCAGGAATAACTGGATGTCCCTAGGATTTTCCCACTTGATATCATCACCGTAGGAATTCCACTCACCTGGTAATCACAAATGCTGGTGTTTTAGGTCCCAGAGTTAAGTCTCCTGGTCGCTGCATTGTTACTGCTGTCCTACTCCTCAGACACTGTGTCCTCTCCTGGCAGCCATCTTGGATCCTCCCTCTCTGACATTTTTACTTTGCAACCCATTAATCTCTGTTCTTGGTGGAATAATTCACTATACAGATGTAAAAGATGCTCTGAATAAGTCTCTAACTGCAGTCCATCACACACACAGTTGGATGATATGAGTATAAGAACATATTTTTCTGTTCATAATGCCACAAGAAGGTAGGCCTTCTTCTGATTGGTGATAACCTTGCCTCCTGGCCAAGAACAACAAGTCAATGAGAGAAATGAAGGTTTACTCTTCTGGAATCATGGGGTGATTTATAGGATGGAGAAATAAGCATTCACCTTTGCTGCCTTCTACTCTCTGATTTTATTACTGCTCAACCCCTGATGTGGAGAACTACTTCATAACATTTGGTCTGTTCTGGTGTTGCTTCTCCCATGACTGTCCACCCACGCTTCTACTGTTTGTCCTTCTTCATCAACAGTTTACTTTTTCTATAGCAGTTTGACAAGTGGTTGGACTAATCTGGCTAGGAATAACTCACCTTTACAAGAGTCTTTTCTCTTGTTAATATTGCCTTTTGCCCACAGGCTTCTTCTGGATCATTAGTACATTAAACTACTACTTCATTCTAGATATGATATGGGGCCTGGGGAAGATTGCTGAGTAGAACTGTAATACAAAAATACTTATTTATTTTATGTACCTTCTTTGTTAAACACTGAATTTGATTCTATTGGAAAACATTAATATTTTAGAATAATGCTTACAGAAATAATCTCAGTGCATATATTGTCCCAAATTCTAATGTTTATAATAATTAATATTTATTGAATGTTTATTATGTTACAGAATACATCCAAAGATTTTCTATGTATTTGTTCAATTAATTAGAGGAAATCTTTATGAACCAGAGTGTGTGTGACTTCTTACATGAAGCATCAGAACAAGGGCACAACATTAGATTCCAGATTCCAGCTGTGAGGAAAATTTACACAGCACTACTCAAGAGGTATCTTCCTAGGCCATAGTCACTAAGACAGACATGGGACCAAAAACTCCACTAAGAAAGGGACATTTAGTCCCTCAAAGGTTCTCTTTTAAAAGGCACAGACAAGGGCAATTCCTGTTTTTTAGGCTTTTATATGTATCAGTCTTAAATCTTGGATATTACTAATGATATAAAGAATTGAGAAACTGAAGAAAGAGTTCTTATTCAGTAATTATTCATTTCTTTTGAAATTTCTTATTAAATGTATTTGTATGCCTCTCTTAAAATCCTTTCTTCCAGACATCCAAACAGAACTGCTTTCTAATTTTGCTTCTACTGTTAATTGTGCTTATAAAGTAAGTTGAACAGTACTCATAGTGAGAGAAGACTGCCTGACTAGCTGCTGCAAGGCCAAATTCAGTACTACATGTGCATAACATTTTTGTGCAGTGAAATGTTGCCCCACACATGATATTTGGAATGGTTGGAACAATGAAATCCAGACTCTACCCAAGCTTGCTTTTGCACACTCTTGCAAAGATGGGTAATGTAATGTGTCCCTGAGAGTAGACTCAAAAATTTGGTGGTCATTTGTGGGAAGAGATTGTCACAGATAATCACAAAACCAGCTAAAAATAAAATTTTCCTTCTTTGTTTCTGTCTTGATACAGCCTCCATATTGTTTTTCCCTATTAAAAATAACTACATTTCAAAACAAATTGATGCAAGCCACAGCTGATCATAAATGCAGAAAGGCATGATTGTTTTGGCATTAAATCTTAAGATGAAATAAGCCAACCCAACAATTGAAAATCATGAACTCTAGATTTAATCAAATGAGGATAAAATGCTATTGCTGGAAGACAAAGCTACAATTCTGTGTTTTAAACAATGGCTCGATTGCAATCTTCAGATATTAAATGGAAGTCCTTAATTGAAAGGTCCCTTGTTGCTGCAGGTCCTTACAGTTATGAAGTGTTGTACAAGGTGGAACAAATGTATAGTTTGAATTCAAACTCACTGAATAACAAGCCACTAGCAAACAGTTAGTGAGCACTTACTATATGGTCACCAGGGTAGGCTTTGCATACAGGGTTTCATTTAAAACCTGGCAACAATATCTCAGTAAACTAGATCAGTTGTGCACATGGAAAACGCAACAACCAAGCAAATAAAGTGTGACACAGAAAAACAAATAGTGTACCTAGGTAAGTAACAAAGAAGTTCAGACTCTGCCCATGCTTGCCTTTGCACACTCGTGCAAAGCTGGGTAATGTGATGTGTCCCAGAGAGTAGACTCAAAAATTCGGTGGTCATGCTCTCAGAATAAATATTAGGAACCTTTGCAAAGCTGAATCCGAACATAATGTAGTTTAGCCATATGGCTGTTATTAACATTAATTAACATTTGTAAAGCATCTTCTGCATGTAAAGCCATATACCTCAGGGCAATATTGAAGAGTATGTTATTAGTCCACCTGCATCAAGAGAGAAAACAAACAAAAGGGGCCCAGAGACCAAGCCATTTGCTCATTTTGATATTAAGGTAGCTCTTGTCTTAAGAGTTTAATGCTCTTAACCTCAAGGGGTCACAAGTACTAAATTCATCAGAGTCCTTTCTGACATTTATAATAGAAATCCATTAGTCAGTTTGTATGAGAAGCAAGTGGCAAAAAAGAGAAACTATCTGCAAAATGAGAATTAGGCAAAAGGATTTGAGCAACAAAGAATACATGCAAGCAAGATGATTGTTAAAATTATAGCAAGATTTGATATCATGCATATACAAATACAATTTAACAGTAATTAGAACACTTTAATTTATACATCACTTGTCTAGATTTCTAATATACAATCTGTGAATACAAAACTCTATATAATGACAAATTATGCTATGAGCATTTTAAGAATACCTTGAATCAAGAATATTTCTAAAGACATTTCCCTTACCTCTCACCAAATACTTTATAGGCCATGTGCTTTCTAGTTGTGTCTAATCACTGCTCCAAACAAATTAAGGAAGCTTACCTTTGAACAAGACTTAACAAGCTTCAGCAAATGATCTAGCCGTAAGAGAGAAGGCAGAAGAGTTTTGCATTACCATTTTTCAGCTACACTAGTCTCAGGAACCTTAGTAAGCAGATGTGTCTTATATACCACAGAGAGCAAAATGTCTATGGCCAATACAACTCCTCAGCCACAATTAAATATGATCACAAACCTTCTGGAGAGGAAATAGAAAGATTAAGCATTTCTGGGCATATTTTGTAGTCATCTGAATTTCTCCCTCGTGGCACCTGGAACCCACCAAGATCCATTCCTTTTAGAGGTTTCACCCAGTGAAAGGCATCAAAGGACATCTTTGAGTGACCATCAGTGGATACATTTCTTCCTAAGAACCAGAGTTCCCATAGGAGGAAAATGCCTATGTGTTAAACATTCTACAAAGGCTGACTAACTGATTACAGTTTCTATGATGGTCCTGAAAACTGGCTCACTGTGTGCAAATTTTTCCAAAGCTAACAGCCAAGTTCCTTACCTGAGTACATATGGTGAGAGATGAGAATGTCATCAAATAATGCCTGAGGCCTACACATGAGCGTTCCACACATTATTGTAACCTGCCTTCTTGATATTTCCCCCAGTGTATTTTAAGTACATTAATTTATGGCTTTCTTTGTTTTGTTTCTATGAAAAAGCGACAATAAACTGCTACCACTTCAAAACATGGAATAGGGGTAATCGACATCTGTGTCCCCAGGCCATGATCAGTCATATCTAGCTCCAGAGTGCTATTGCTTTGGAGTGAGAGCTAGAGCTTTGTATTGACAGCCTCTGTTTCCTTCCTGCAGTCCTCAAGAATAACTGTAGGACGTGCTGAGAATGAAACATTATGAGATAAGCAGAGCTTGCTAGGTCACGGTAGGCTCTGTGTCGGCCATTGCTAAAGCATAATGTCCTATAACGGTGAAATTAACATCCATGTCCTCCTCCCAGGTATGAAACCCAAGGTAGATAGTTGTCTGGGATCCCTGAGGAATAGTGCAAATGAGGCATGCACAAGTGAGATTCCAGTCACAGTGGGCAAGTTGCCTCAGCCTTGGGGCACTGGCTTGCCATGAGTTCTTGGCAACGACTGTCTTTTATTGGCTGTGTGTGAGTATAAAGGTTTTTTTTTTTTTCCTTTTAACTAGCTGTGTGAATGCTCAATCTCTTGAGGTTCAGTTGAGTAGCAGATATCATAGACCAATCTGTAGTGGGCTCAACAAATAGCCAGTGAACACGAAAGTTCCTTACAAATACTACAGTTATCCCAAAGTGAGCAGAGTAGAATTCCCCAGAATTCTTATGGGAGGCTTTTTACCAAGGTAAAGGCTGATGGCATGGTTACAAGCACAGACAGTATAAAATGTCTTACCCCTACTGATCGTGGAAGCCTGTGCGTAGATTTTTCATAAAAGTGTAATTCAGATATATGTGGGAAACTGGACTGCCTTGGAAAGGCTATCTGATTTCTCCTCAGGGTGGCTTTGTGTTGCCATGACTGATTTACACTCATAAACAAAACATTATTTCCTAAGTTCTCAAATAAAATAATAAGTAAGTCTGCGGGTGGAAAAAACTATGTATTACTGTGACCTTTTAAATATATGAATCATCTACTCCAATTGCAATATAATGCAGTGCTAATGTTTTAAAAATCAAAAAAGGTATTTTCAAAACAGGCATAGCTCATGCAGAATTTCAACAAATATAACATTCCTGGTAGTCTCTTATTCTAGCTTCTGTCTAAATAATTGTCATCTTAAATAAATGTTTGAAGCACCTGGAACATAGATCTACCTGCTTAAGTATATTTTACACTTCATATTTAATATGCTTTGTATTATTTTTCAGAGGAATTATCGAGCAAAAAGACTCCTCTACTGTTTTTGAAATGTAGACGTTGCACATATTATGAAAATCTATGCAATGCATCTGCAAGAAATATTTGTACAACCAAGGTCAGGTCTATTTGTTTATCAGGAGGAGGGAGAAAGCAAATCTATGCATGATTCATTGTATTGGCCTCCTTTAATGGACAATTCTAATCCCTGCCAAGATCTGATTGATTGTTCTATTAATACATCCAAGGGAAAAAATGAAAAATAAATCAAGCAATCCAGTACCAACTTGATCATGCTGCAAAGACACGAGTTAAAAGCCAAAAAAAGCAAAAGCTTTTGCAAGGCTTTACTGGGCACCTGTTGCCTTTCTGTTAAATCAAAGCTGTGTCTGTGCGTTTGGCTAGATTGTGTGTTTAAAGAGGGCATGGGGCATGGAAGAGCAAAGCATTACCTTGCAAATGAGCAAGAAAAGGCAAGGTACTTCAGTTGGTATGAATTAGTTGTGTCTAAGCTAGAGTGTGTAGATGTTTCATTCCAACCACTGTCTTGTGATGAAATGCTTTGTTTTTGAAATCTAGATTACATCCCTTAGAAAACTCTCATTAAAATCAAAATAGATCAGAAGGAATTGATATTTTAAGAAATTTTTCAATGACCAAATATTCTATATTCTACAAATAAAGAGTAGCCTGCCCTCAATGGCTGGTGGTCAACAACCCCAATGGAAGAAAACCCCACGAAAATTCTATGACTGTACCATAGAAATAGTATTTAACTAAAGTGGTATAGCATCAGATTTGCTTGGGTACCATTTAAATACTCATTGACAAATACAACTTTCATCCCTAATTCAAGAAATTTCTTTAAAGTGAAAGATGGTGAATTCAGAAGCATATGACAGATCTAGGTGCTGAAAATAACTGAAGCTTAAATAACATTTTGTGGGCATTATATAGCTATTCCAATCATGAACCTAATGTTATTGGGCTTGCTTGCACAAGAATAGGCCTAACAAGAGCCAATTATGGACGAATAAGGAGCTCCTCCATGTCTGCCCAGAACTAAAGGCCACTGATACATTCTTGGAAATGAGGAGTCACTAGCGTCAGTGTATGAGCCCATGAAGCTTTGATGGAGCATTCAAAACCCATAATCCCACAGAGATCCTGGGTTTAACTTCTTTAGTCTCAAAACAAAGCAAAATCTTATGAATATAAAAAGAGAACTTATAAGGAAGGGAAGAAGTTGATGGGGCAGGGTAGAAATAGGGAAATGAGAGAATAATCTTAATATGCTGTATATTGAATGAATATACTAAGGAACAACTTAAATAATTTTTTATTATTTTATTATTTTTTACAATTTATTCACTTTGTATATCCCAATTGTAGGCCCCACTATCCCTCATGCTTCCCCCTTATCCCCCTCTCCTAGTCTACAGAAAAGGGGAGGTCCTCTTCTTCAACTATCTGACCCTGGCCTATCAAGTCCCACCAGGATTGCCTGGATCCCCTTCTTCAGTGGCCTGGTAAGGCCACCTTGTCAGGAGGAAGTGATCAAACAGCAGGCACACAAGTTCAAGTCAGAGACTGTCCCTGCTCCCCTTATTAGGGAACTCACTTGGAGACTGAGCTGACTATGGGCTACATCTGACTAGATCCTCTTTATGTATGGTCCTTGGTTGATACATCAGTCTCTGCAGCCCCCTCCCCCCAAAAAAACCCAAATATTTGGCTTTTATGGGCTACTTGTGGAGCTCCTGTCCCTTCCAAATCCTATTTTCCTCCTCCTTCCATAAGGCTCCCTGCACTCTGCCCACATAAATTTTAAAAAGAAAAGAAACTCTGTCTTTTATATAGCAAAGGAATGTCAAGCAATTAAACAAACAGACAAACAAACAAATAAATAAATAGAAATTTGCTCAGGTTAGCATCAACAGACCTATCCAAAATGGCCCAGTTCATTGACTGTCTTTTTTTGCAGGCATTGTATTTTCTGTCCTAGAAGTCAGAAGTCCTCACCAGTATGTCATCCTGTCTCTCATTTTGAGACAGAAAATGTAACAGAATTAAACCTTCAAAATTCTAAACAGGAAATAACATTAGGTGCTATGATTATATTTCTATGATCCTATACTTATTCACGACCTTTCTCATTTATATTGACATATTCTTTTTTTAATGTATTTTTGTGATTTTGCTCCATCCACACCTTTATTCCTGATGCAATACATTTTCTTTCATATCTATGATATTCAATTCTATATATTTTGGTCATGTTTTTTTTATTATTATTTTTTTCTTTCTGGGGGACCCACATGGAGACTGAGCTGCCTATTGTCTACATCTGAATAGGAGGTCTAAGTATTTTCCATGCATGGTCCTCTCCATACAGGCACCATGTGCCCTGATTTTTTGGCATTGTTGGTCTCCTTGTGGAGCTCCTGTCCCCTCCAGGTCCTTCTATCTATCACTCTTCTATAAGACTTTCTGTACTCTGCTGAAAGTTTGGCTGAGTCTCTGCATCTGGTTTGCTCCCCTGCTGGGTTGAGTCTTTTAAAGGACATCTATGTTGGGCTTTTGTTCTGTTCCTTTTCTTCAAAAGTTTCCAGTGTCTATTCTATTTGTCTATTTGAATGGAAACTCAGCCCTAGTAAGAGGAGCATGGGATGTCTCTGCCATGGACTCTGTTACCTGGCCTTTGATGACTTCTCTCTGGCTGGGCAGCTTTCCCAGGTCACAGAGAAAGATGATGCAGGTAGTCCTGATAAGACTTGATAGGCTAGGGTCAGATAGTAGGGGAGGAGGGCTCTCCCTTTCTTTGAACTATGGGAGGAGGATATGGGAGAAGAGAGAAGAAGGGTGGGACCAGGAAGAGACAATAAATAAGAGGCATAGTGAAAGAAAACGAGGACCAAAATATAAAACACCAACTCTGGGATATAGCAGAAAGTAGTCACAGACATACGTATGTAAAAGGTTCTGAAGATTAATTGGAGTCCTAGTGCATGCCTTTAATCTCAGAACTTTGGGTGGCAGAGGCAGGAGGATCACTGTGAGTTCTAGACCAACCTGGTCTACAAGGTGAGTCCAGGACAGCAAAGGTTACACAGAAAAAAATCTTGTCATGAAAAAAATTAACATAAAATAAAAAATAATGTTCTCATAATTAAGAAAACAGTCTCTTCACATCATTTATAAGATGTTTCTCTTAAATTGATTTCCATCTGGGAAGTATGGATAAATTATTTTTTTCATATCATATGAATTTCCATACTTAGCTTACTTATGTGTTTGTACATATATTTAATACCTGTAAATACTAAGTACTTGAATGTTTCTGGATCATGTGCCTTCAGCTGTGATAATGATTTAGCTAGGTGATCTTTTACTTAAAAAGAATAAAAAGAAAATTATAGTTTACACAATTGCTAGAATTGACCTTTTAATAAATGGAAGCAAAATGGTTCCAGGAAGCCAGTTAGGTAAACTAACAGGCTTTCAAAGTGTTCCTGATCATCATAATTAATAATGAAAACAAAGAGGTATAAGACAAATGTAAACAAATTTACAATATCTTATTTAAAATGCTTTGCCAAATATATCCAAAAGAGGCTCAAGTACACAATATGGACATTTGCTCAACCATGTTTGTAGCAGCTTTATTTGTAATAGCCAGAAGCTGGAAATAACCCAGATGTCCCTCAGCTGAGGAATGGATATAGAAATTGTGGCACATCTACACAATGGAATATTACTCAGCAATAAAAAACAAGGATATCATGAAATTTGCATGTAAATGGTGGGAACTGGAAAGGATCATCCTGAGTGAGCTATCCCAGAAGCAGAAAGACACACATGGTATATACTCACTCATATAGACAATAAAATATAGGATAAACCTGTTAAAATCTGTAAACCTCTAGAAACCAATCAAGAGGGAGCATTCTAGCTAAAATGTTCAATCCCCAGCCAGAAAGGCAAAGCAGAAGGACATCAGAAGAATAAGAAAACAGGGAACCAGTTAGGACCCTGCCACAGAGGGCCTCAGAAAAGCTTTGCCCTGAAGAATGTCAAAGCAGATGCTGAGCCTTATGGCCAACTGTAGGGCAGAATGTATGGAATCTTACGAAAGATGTGGGAAATATTAAGATATGGAGAGGACAGGAGCTCCACAAGGAGAGCAACAGAACCAAAATATCTGAGCACAGGGGTCTTTCCTGATACTCCAACCCAGTACCATGCATGGAGAAAACCTAGAACCCCTGCACAGATGTAGCCCATGGCAGTTCAGTGTCCAAGTGGGTTCCACAGTAATGGGAATAGGGACTGCCTTTGACATGATGGTTGGCCTACTCTTTGATCACCTCACCCTGATGAGGGAGCAGCCTTACCAGGCCACAGAGGAAGACAATGCAATCACTCCTGATGAGAGCTGATAGACTATGATCAGAAGATAGAAGAGGAAGACATCCCCTATCAGTGGGCTTGGGGCTTTTGGAGAAGGGAGAGGAAAGGTGTGATTGGGAGGAGAGGGGGGAGGGGTTTATGGGGGATATAAAGTGAATAAAGTATAATTAATAAAAATTAATATAAATAATACAATGTGAAGATGAAAGAAAAAAACCATTAAAATTAAAGTTTTTAAAGTTAAGATTTTAAGGAGAATATCATTTTGTATTTATGTAGAGAAATGTATTTAATTCTACCAGGCCATATTCAACAAAATAAAAAATTATAAGCATAAAAAATGCTTTGCCAAAAAAATAGCTACTTTCAAATAAAAAGTAATTGCAACAATGAGTTAGTCTAGGTTTTGATTAAAAATTGAAAACATGCACTGCCCAATTTTACCAGCTAGATAAACAGACACAATAAAAACATAAACCAGTTTGATATTTATATTATTATTGAAGAACTGTCTGGAGTATAATCTCTGATAAGCATTGTGCCAATTAATGGCAAATTAGAGAACTCAGAAACACCAGGTTTCAAAAGAAACGCATTTTATACTGTGTATTCATACCAATATGATCTTCAAAATCTGATAAGGTAAGGCTGAAGACCTGGCTTAGTCAATAAAGGACTTTCCAAGTAGGCATGGATCCTGAGTTGACCCTCTAGATCCCATGTAAAAATCTGGGTAGCATGGCATCCCTGCCCTCCCAGCAGAGGAGGACAAACAGAAAGATCCCAGAGCTGTTTAGACAAACGTGCAAGCTTCCGGTTAGGTGACAGACCATGGCGAAGGATCGACCAATACACTTGTTGTTGACCTCTGTCCTACAAACACACAGTCACACACATACACACATACCACATGCACACAAAATGCATACATACAAAAATAAATCTAACAAAGCAAACTAATGTGACACTTTAGAGACAAATTTAACAATTAGTAATTTATATTCTTTATTTTAAAAGATCTATTTATTATGTATACAATGTTCTGTCTGCATGTACACCTGCACGAGAAGAGGGCACCAGATCTCATTATAGATGGTGGGCCACCATGTAGTTGCTGGGAATTGAACTCAGGACCTTGGAAGAGCAGCCAATGCTCTTTATCTCTGAGCCATCTCTCCAGGCCTAATTGATATTCTTTTATGAGAATACAAAGAACACAAATTCTAAATATGGGCATTTTAAAAGTGTACACATATTATAGTTTATATATAATTATATTATATTTATACATATTATAATCCAATTCATGAGTTCAAATAATTGAAATAATTGCTAATTTTAAATATCTTTATATTAGAAATAAATTTGATACTGATTCTTGGTTTTCTAACGTTCATCTTGGCATTGGGACATTATCATTACACATTGTTTAATATATGATAATTCATCATCACCTCACCCACAAGTCTTCTGTAACTACCCCAAATGTTTCCTGTAGTGAAACTCCATGCTTCTAAAGAAGTCTTGTTTCCCTAATGAGTTCCTTGGCTTAATATTACTCCCCTATACAGCACCGAATCACAGTGTAAGAAAATAATAGCAATTTTCTTACACTGTCATCTTAGTAGTTCACAATTTAATTACAAACTTCTTTGTAGATTAGGCCCTCATAAAGGAGCACTCATGGAGATAACCTAGAACCCCTACAAGGATGTAGCCCACGGCAGCTCAGTCTCCAAGTGAGTACCCTAGTACTGGGAACAGGGACTGTCTCTGACATGAACTCAGTGGCTGGCTCTTGGATCACCTCCGCTGAGGGGGAGCACCCTTACCTGTCCACAAAGGAAGACAATGCAGCCAGTCCTAATCAGACCTGATAGGCTAGGGTCAGATGGAATGGGAGGAGGACCTCCCCTATAAGTGAACTGAAGGAGGGGCATGGAATGAAAAGAGAGAGAGAAGGCAGGATTGGGAGAGGACAAGGAAGCAGGCTACAGCTAGGATACAAAATGAATAAATTGTAATAAATTAATAATAAAAAAAGAATTCAAAACAGGGGCTGGAGAGATAGCTCAGTGGTTAAGAGCATTGACTGCTCTGCCAGAGGTCCTGAGTTCGATTCCCAGCAACCACATGGTGGCTCACAACCATCTGCAATGGAATCTGATTTCCTCTTCTGGTGTGCATGAAAACAGAGTGTTCCTATATATAAAAATAAATAAATATATATATATTAAAAAAAGAATTCAAACAATAATCCTGAATGACGCACATTATATAGATATATTTGGTATTTACATATATTGCTATTTTACATTACAAGTACTATTTTTAATTTATTTCTTTATTATAATTTATTCACTTTGTATTCCAGCTGTATCCCCCTCCCTCGTCTCCTCCCAGTCCCATCCATCCTCCCTCTTCTCTCCCTATGCCCTTTCCCTAGTACCCTGATAGGGTCTCCTCTTCTATTTGACCCTAGCCTATCAGGTCTTATCGGGACTGGTTGCATCATCTTCCTCTGTGGCCTGGCAAGGCTGCATACCCCAGAGGGAGGTGATCAAAGAGCCAGTCACTGAGTTCATGTCAGAGACAACCCCTGTGCCCTTCACTAGGGAACCAACTTGGAAACTGAGCAGCCAATGGGCTTCTTTTGTGCAGGGGGTCTAGGCCCTCTCCATGCCTGGTCCTTAGTTGGAGTATCCATCTCTGCAGGTCCCCCTGAGCTCAGGTATTTTGGCTCTGTTGTTCTCCTTGTGGAGTTCCCATCTCTTCCAGGTCTATCTCCCTCTTCTTCCATAAGGATTTTGGCACTCTGCCCAAAGTTTGGCTGAGTCTTAGTATCTCCTTCAATACCTTGGTGGCCAGTCTTTCAGAGGTCCTCTGTGGAAGGCTCATGTCCTGTTCCTTGTCTTCTACTTCTGATGTCCACATACTCAACATGTAGGTACTATTATAAGTACTTTTATGAATAAAGTAAAATTCAAATGTACATTAAGGGCTAAATTAAAGGGAAGTTGTTGCTCTCATTATTTAGGATTTCTAATCTGTTATATTATTTCTTAAAAATATAATTCATTGGCAGAATTAAAAGGTAAGTGCAGTTTAATGATTTATTACCCTTAATACATGTTTTTCATATTTATGCAAATATTTGCTCCGGTCTTAGGTATTATTATTAGGTTAACTAACATAATGAAGTAATACTAACTATTTTTTAATCATTTCAAAACAGTTACTAACAGATTTAACAGATATAATTGACGCATCACTTTCATCAATAGATCCCTCTAATTTAGACCTGTGTTTTGACCTGCAAAATTAGCCTACGATTTTATTGTAGAGGTTTCTCTTTAAATATTTCTTCAATATTACTATTTTTCAATATTTTCATTTTCAACATTTTATTTTTACTAATTGTACTGTATATATTAAAATACACAATATGTCATAAAATACATCTAAATTTGAAAATGATATCATGAACTAAGATACCATGCTCATAGTTTTATATAGCAAAGCATTCTCTTTGAGTGCTTTTGTGGGTACAGGTGTGGGTGTGGGAAACTGAAGAGCTGCTAAAATCTACTCACTTAGCAAAGTGTCAAAAACACTATAATAATTTTAATAACTATAATCTACAGATGGACAGTATAGCTCCAGAGTGATTCATCTTTCATATATCTGCCACCTTGCAAACCTTGATACCGAACAGCATATTTATTAGTTATGAAATACAATAATTTTAGTCTTTCCAGTGTACTCCTGTTCTAATGTTTCTGGTTTCATAAATAGCTACTTTTTTGGAGCTGAATTAAATATAGGTTTCTCTAATCATATTCTACAATCTTTCTTCTTTATTTCTTTTTTGTTTCTTTCTCTTTCTTCCTTTCTTCCATTCTTTCTTCCTTTCTTTCTTTCTTTCTTTCTTTCTTTCTTTCTTTCTTTCTTTCTTTCTTTCTTTCTTTCTTTCTTTTTTCTTTCTTTCTTCACTTTGTATCCCAGCTGTAGCCCTCTCCCTCGTACCTCTAGTTCCACCTACCCTCCCTCTTATCCCCTTATGCCCCTTTCCTAGTCCACCGATAATGGGAATCTTATTGCTAATTTTCAAATTTCATCTCCCAGATCTTCTTAACTGACCACTCTCAGATTACTCTGTGGTCATGACTTTTGTTTATATGAAATAATCATTGACCTACATCATGCCAAATTAACAAGTTAGTTGGCAGTTCTCCCCCATCTCTAAACTCATTTTTCATGTATCGCCTACAACACGGTGATCTGATTGATGATTTTTAACTATCTGGCAGCTACCTTTTGTTTTGTAGTTAATCTATCCAGTCTTTAATGGTTCAGGTTCTCATTTTTTAAGGCCTCCCTAATTTCTACAGCTTAAAACAGTATGAAATATTGAAATGTATTAATACAGATTTCAACATATCACTAAATTTGTGTAACTAAATTTCTACCTAATATTTCCATATAAGTATCTAGTTAAGATGATAATTTATATATCCAACGGAAAAAAATACTGATTCTTCCTGGTATCATTCAAACACTTTCTTCATTAGTCTCTATTCTACCAGTAACTATGACAACTACTAAGTAGTTCCTTGGCTGTTATCTTGCTTCTCATCTCTTGAGCTACACCCACTTCCTGTCAGTCAATTCTCTTGGCTCTATTTTCTGTCTTATAAATTCCCATTCCTTTAGAGGTTTACTCCAAGGAGAGTTTCTCTGTTTCTAGCACTGGTTTTTGTAGGCCACAGCATTTTAAATCCTTTCAAATTCCCTGTGCTTGACAGGATTACTACACTGGGTCCCTTTGGTAGCAGAGTGATTTTTGTTTTAAATAAATAACAATACACATATGGTGACATTAATTCTCACATCAATCTGTTAAGATTGTGAGATTGACTTTCCCATTTAATAAATAAGAAAAAAATTAATAACTTCCCAGTGTCATAGCTACTACGTAACAGAGCTGGGATTGAAACCGTGGTACTGGTGAGTAGCTCCTACTGAGACATACATTCACTTTGGCTTAACCATGAGGTTGCTTCTCCTTCTTCATGGAATAAACTATCTCTGCCTTTGAGTTTGATCTCCATTGTTTTACATGGTTCTACTGCTCTTTCCGTCTACAGTCTCATTGTAATAGCCAACTCTATCTCGTTAGCTTGTGGATACAAATAAATTGGATCCCACACACATGCCTCGGGACTCTCGGGACTTATGTGTCTTCACAGGATTAGAGCTGACCCAGCTCGCCATGTTTTTGTAAAGGCACACATCCAGTTATCATTTGGGGGTGTGTGTGCTGTATTCTCCTAGAAAACTGTCTTCACCTACCTTCTCACTTCATTCTTTATGTGTTTGCCTTACTATATAATATCTTTCTCTTCCTAAAAATACTAAATTGCATTACTTTAGCGCCCATTCATTCAAATTTTATAGGTGTCTTCTCTAACATTTTGATGACTATATCTAGAAATAATGTCACAATGAATTAAAATGTTTTTATCTACTAATGTCATCCTAGACAATGTCAGCCTACAATAGTCTGTTTAACTATGCTAATATTCACAAAAGTGCCAAACTTTGCCATTACTGTTGCAGATATTTGAATAGATATATTTAATAATGAACAAATGAAAAATAGCTCATTTTCTTCAGTTCATACATATTTAAAATATTATTAACTAAAGAATGGTTTTCGTTTGGGTTGGCAAATTTAAATTGCCAACCTTACTTGATAGCAATAAAATATATAGGAAAATATAGTTGATATAAATTAGAAATCCTTATTTTCTAATATCTTGATTTCTCCTTTTCCCTAGGCTTACCAACTAAGAAAATTCTAACCAGAATGCCATTTAAAATAGTATGTCCATTCTTCCATGATACAACTGCTCAAAATCAAGATGAACATCTTATTTGAATCCTCATTCACTCTATAAAATTGATAGAGTCAATTTTATGACATGGTTAGGATAACTTTATATTTAGTCTAATAATGTCATTTAAAACCTTATTTTAACATAGTGGGTACTGTTTTATTCTTTCATTTCTTAAAGTAGCCGATGAAAATATAGTATTTGAAAGGGTAGAAAACAAAGTTTAGACTTTTGGAAAGCCAGCTTGTATGTGAAGCAGGGAAAAATAACAAGGGGAAAATATTTGTTGATCTGAGCTTCAATAGCCTACTATATTCCCTGGGTAAGATGTTTCTAGAGACACCTCAATCATTCATGCTACTAGCCTTTGCTTTGCTGACAGGTGCTAAGTATTTTTGCTTTTTTTTCCTCTAAGTGGGTCAAGAGCACATATGTTTTTTTTAATTTAATTTTTTATTTATTACAATTTATTCACTCTGTATCCCAGCTGTAGCCCACTCCCTCATCACCTCCCAATCCTGCCCTCCCTCCCTTTTCTCCTCCCATGTTCCTTTCCCAATCCACTGATAGGGGAGATCCTCCTCCTCTTCCATCTGACCCTAGCCTATCAGGTCTCATCAGGACTGGCTACATTGTCTTTCTCTGTGTCCTGGCAAGGTTGCTCACCCCTCAGGGGGAGATGATCAAAGAGCCAGCCACTGAGTTCATGTCAGAGACAGTCCCTGTTCCCCTTACTAGGGAACCAATTAGAGACTGAGTACATATGTTTTAAATACAGAAAAATATACGTTAAGGTTACAAATACTAAATTCTGGGTTTAAAAATTATTACATTCACAGGAATGTAGTTTAAGACTTCAGTTATTCCCAGCCTGGCCTCCTGAGCTTGCTGAATTCTTGACAGAAAACCATCTGCATTCCGCACAATGTATGATGTGCCACCAACTGTTATTGGAGAAATACAACATATTAAGCACATGATGTGTCAGGTGAGGGAAACTGTAGTTTTCTTCTAGAATGTTAATTTCTGTTGAAGCTGCATGTCTCCTTTTCTCCTTAAGAGTGAATCCCTGGTGTGCACTACATAGATTTAACTTCTATTGTGAGTGGAGTGTCATTTCAAGTGCACGCGTCCTTGTGTTTTTAATGATTCATGGTGTCCCCACAGGCCAGAGTCCCCAAAACAGCCATTTTCTCAAATTTGCTGTGCTTGTAAAACTGTCTGCATTTTTTTTTAGCATGCCAGACAGACAGATTTAAAATTTACAACAACAATAAAATCCATGCAAGCCTGATAGTTCATGGGCGTATCAGCATCTATTAGATGTGATGAACAATATAAAGTGTAGATACTGCAGTGTGTGGTAGGTAGAACTTAAGTTAAGCATCTGTTGACACCAGATCTAATATTGGGACTATATCTAATTATTTCAGTTTATATGAAATAGGGTTTTACTCTGGAAGCCAATCTAGCCTAGAACTCACTCTATAGTCCAAGCCAGCTTTAAATTCATGACCTTCCTACGTTATTATCACAAATGATGTGCTGGCAGGCATGTGTTTAGACTCTGCTAAAGACAGTGTCTTTGTAAAGGATGCCCCTTGTGGAGAGAGTCAAGTGACTTTTTTTTTTTTCGAGAAAACTTAGACAGAAAAGGACTGTCGGATTGGATATTTGTCATAAAAATAACTACCCTGGGTGTTGTCAAGTTGAGAAAAATACTTTCCTGGGGTAGCTTTTGCTCAACTTGTTTATTTTAACACTTCTTTGATCGCACAAAATTACAATATGCTCCTATTGTTCCATTTAGCACCCAGGCTAAAGCTGTACTTAGTGCTGAAATGAATTTAAGCCTTTAAAATTATCCCACACACCAGTTTGTTTGCCTTTTTGTTTTACTGCACTAAACTATAGATTTTCTTCAATTCTAAGACTGTTCTTGTCATTCATGCTTGGCAGATGTCATGAGCTGGAGACTCCCTGTAAGTGTTTTAAAACTGTATTCTTTCCGTGAGAAATTTATTTGTTCATAAATGTCAACTGGGCTTTTAAACCTGTAGGAAGCAATTCCCATAAAACTTTAAATTTTTATAAACTTTTAACTTTAAATGTAGTCTGGAGGAATACAAATTAAGCTAGCGCCATATAAACATAAACATGTTTTTCCCTCTAAGGCACCTCCCTTCAAGCACAGTCTGTAGTAACTCAAGTCCTACGGCCAAGCTATGCTTTACTATTTAGTTGTGTGACAAGGGGTTTAATCAGCCTGAGAAATGTTGACACCTTGATACGTGTGTGTTAGAAAAGAACATAATGTTCGATCTTTGCAACTTGGGATTAAAAACTCACACTTTTCATTTTATGGATATCCAATAACTAAACAGAGGTAGGAATAAGTGGCACAGAAATTTTTAAATTAAATATGAAAGATGCAAATTGTCAGGCATTAGGTTATGATATTACCGTTGATTTAATGAAGTTCTATGTCTAAAGAATGATGTCATACTTGTTAAGTTGTTCTTTATAAAATGAACATTTTAGTACAATATCTTTTTAAAGGTTTATCATTATTATAAGCCCTAGTTCATCAATAAAGTTATTAACAAAAAATTTAAAGCCCCTTAAAAAACACACATAGTTACACATACAAAATAAAAGAGAGCATGCTGTATAAAGTAAATACTTTTAACTAAATTAATTCTTGGGGTAGAAAAAGTATTGCTTTCTAATTAAACTGACTTTTAAAATTATTAAATTATTGGTTATCTGATTAGCACAACTAGCTCATACCCGTATCCATTTATTTCTTTATTTATTAAGAAATAATTGAATGGCTATGATATGTGAGGCTGCCTTGATGTTTGAAGGGCACTTTTGTCAGCCATGGAATGTTATACTTTATTCTACAAAAAGCTGGGTTTCTAAGGCCGTGTTTGAAATCCTTTGTCTTCAGCAAGGAAGGCATGGACAAATTTTGACATGGGGCATCATGCAGAACATCTCAGGATGAACTTACGCATCAGTTTCATGGATGTATGAGTGCTCAGTGTGTAAGGTTTTTTTTTTTTAGTTTGAACAACAGAATATGTAAGTACATATGTTTCTTATTCTTGTTCTGATAACTAAATATTATAGCATGTACAACATTCTTGACAGAGTGCCAGATACACAACATAATAGACAATTGATAGTGTGAGGTGGGGAATCACACCTGGAATCACAGCACGTAGGATGCTAAGACAGGAAGATCACAAGTTTGTGACCACTTTGGGGTACAGAGTATTGTGACCTTAGCAAGCACAGATACATAGATATTTATACAAAACAAATAAAAATAAATTTTAAGAAATGGAAAACAAAACTATGGGACATTCCTGTCATCATCAGTGAAGCTTCCTCTTGTAGTAGATGGTAACTAGTACGAAGACCTACAATTGAATAATATGCAGAGTGGGAGAGTTTGAAACACTCAGTCCTAAATGGGATGTCTCCATCAAACCACTCCTCTCCCGTCTCAGGGGGCTACATGGAAGAGAAGGTAGAGAGATGGTAATAGTCAGAGTGTATAGGAAAGAAGCAGGGGCTTCCAGACATAACAGCAAGATGTACATATGAGCTCACAGAGACTGTGATCATATACACAAGGCTTGTGTTAAGGCTTTAATTAAGTTCCTTTTTAATTTATACTTTTGAGTAGTAAGTTCATTTCTTCTGTTTTGTATTTTACAGTGTTGCTTGTTTGATTGTTTTAGAGACATGGTGTCTTCTAGCACATACTAGCCTTGAACTTGTCATGAAGCCTATGCTGGCTTTGAATTCCTCATTCTCTTCCCTTTTTTTCTCAGTGCTGGAATCTGAAATTTGCACCATCATGCCTCAAAAGTGAATTGATTTTAACATAAAGTAGATGTAGAAATTAACTAGGCAATCTATGGTACCTTGACATAGGCACCTACTGAGTAATGCTTAAGCCATGTCAGACCTAACAATCTCCTTAACCATTTACACTTTAATCATACAAAACATCTTCTAGCTTTCCTAAAATGAACAGTACATTATTGTTTGTTTTAGACACTTCACCATCAAACAGTGTGAGAATATTCCATTCCTGTCTGTCTGTAACTCAGTAGCCATTGGTCAGCATTTTAGTCCATTTAGGTTAACTTAAATGAAATAGAAAAAAATCATTTTCCCAGAGATTCTATTGAATCTTTTCCTAAAAGAAACACATACCTACCAAATAAAATGTTTCTATATAAGTGAATTTTTGTATGTGGGTATTACTTAGTTTGTAGATATAATGTAATATAAATTATGCATAAACTATTAAAGATTTGTCTAAAAAACAAATGAGAAAAATAACAAATTTGCCTTTGAGGTGTTTCAAAATATTAATCAAGGTAAAACAGAATGACCTCTATATTTCTGCTTTAATAAATCACAAAAAATAGACTCAGATTTTTTATTTCATATATCAAATTAGAATAAAGCTCATTATTGAGTTAATTGAGTTAATTTAAAAAATATTGAAATTAAGTATAGCATTGTTTTGATACTGAAAAAGCTTTCTTTTAATAAACCCAAAGGTTGTGCTATATTTGAACATTTCTTTCTGACCCTTTGGAGTATTACTATGCAAAGAGTAGCCTTTTAAATGCATTTGAACTATCACCGTGCATGATCTCATTTTAGCTGATATTTCTGAAGAACTCTTAAAAGTAAATAGATGAGCAATCCTTTCATTTGACATTTCTTGAATTTAAATATTCATAAGGTGATTGATATTTAAACATCATCTAATGAAGAGCTCAATTTCAATGAATGAATCAATGTTCCTGATCCAAATGTATTAGATTAGAATAATGAAAGTAATCTATCAAATAAAAAAATTATTGAAAATGTATTTTAAGTATATATGTGTGTGTGTTTTAGTGTATAAACCTCAAGTTAAAAGATGAATCATCCTTTCTTTCACTAAAAATGTTGTTCCATCTTGAATTGTATATTTGCTATAGAATATGGTGTAGTAATTCATCTCTTTTACTGTATAAATTAAAAAGGTTTTCTTTTGTCCTTTGAAGAAAAGTTTAATACACTTAATTTTTTAAGAACTAAAACAGCAGATTTTATTGTAGAAAATAAAATAACTCGGGTAGCAATGTGCTCCATAGGACTTGCTCTTCTTAAAAAGTATACTCTTAAAACAGCATATACTTGTCTTGATCCCACAAAAAAGCAGAACTCATGTAAGGGGAGAGTTAGTTGGTCAGTATAACTCAAAAGTAAGATATTTTTTAAAACATCTGATAATATAATTCAAAGTTCTGTTAAACATCAATAGCTTTAAAATACTGACTCAAAAGCCAGATGTCCTTGTATAATGAATGTTCCTTTTGAAAGAAAATTAAATATCTTACACAGATACATTTGTTTCATGAGAGAACATATTGCATTGCCTCTAGAATGGGAGCAAAAGATTATGTTGGAGTCAACAGGAATAGTATGAATTTTCAAATACTACATGTGCTAACATAATCCCTAATTAAGGAAAGGAAAGGCATATTCTTTATACGAAGTGAGAAATGTTGAGAAATCAAATTACAGAAAGAACATACTGAGTACTTATTTGCTTATCAACTAGCAAGGTGTGCCTAAATAGAAAAACAAAAGAAGAATTATTGTTCAGAAGATGGGCTTGTGTCTAACATACATAAGAAATGAAAAGTGTGCTTGGTAAGGCACACGAAAAGGCACATCATAAGTCATAAAAAAATGCTTGTAACTTTCTCTGCAGAAAGCTAATATTTTCACTCTAAATTAAGTTGATGCAAGTCAATAAGCAAAAACAAGTAAGTCAAAACTATACTTTGAAGCAAAGTATATAAATGGGTACTGTTTTAGTTAGGATTTTTAAGGCTATAACAGACTACCAGGACCGAAAAGCAAGGTGGTGAGGAAAGGGTTTATTTGGCTTATATTTCCTTATCGCTGTTCATCATTGAAGGAATTCAGGACAAGAACTCAAGCAGGGCAGGAACCTGAAGGCAGGAGCAGAGGTTATGGAATGGTACTGCTTACTGGCTTGCTCCTCATACCTGGAGCCTGCTTTCTTTTAGAACTCAGGACCACCGCTGAGAGATAGCACCACCCAAAAGAGGCTGGACCCTCCCATATCAATAACTAATTGAGGAAATGCCCAACAGCTAGCTAGGCATTTTGTAATTGAAATTTCCTTCTTTAAGATAACTTTAGTTTGATCCAAAGTGACATAAAAGTAGCCTGCACAGATAAAAAGATACCTAGGAGGTTGTCAAATGTAGTTTTTCACAGGTAGCCACTGAGGGACAAAATGAGGTCACCCCTGTATTGACTGTACTTTCCTATATCACTCTCTAATCACGGTATCCAGGACCAGTGACAGTGAGTCTGTGGTTCTCGACACAGAACTTGCAGAAGGAACCCTCTTCTTATGACCATTGTAGCTGGGAAACGTCAAACAAGACTTGCATGTCAGGAAGAAAGCACCAGCTCAGTAAACACAAACACTCTACTAGTCTATAAAGTCTAAGTTTTGTTTTGTTTTCGTTTTATCATTTTACTCTGTTAAAAATCTATATGATGCTCAAGGACTCACAGAAAAATTCCAGGTTCTTTGTGTTTTCCTATTGTTGTTGTTGCTGCTTGGAGTTGGAGAATTTTCAGGGTACTAGCCACCTAACCAAGGCTGTCACCTGTGCTAGCCAAACACAGCCACCGCCATATGTTCAACTTCTTTTCCCATTGTTTTAATTTTAAGATTTTGCAATGTGCTTTTTTTGTTGTTTTTTATTTTTTAATATTAGTTACAGTTTATTAACTTGGTATCCCTGCTGTATCCCACTCCCTCATTCCCTCCCAATCCCTCCCTCATCTCCTCCCTGCCCCTTTCCAAGTCCACTGATAGGAGAGGACCTCCTCCCCTTTCATCTGACCCTGGTTTATCAGGTGTCTTCAGGACTGGCTGCAAAGTCCTCCTCTGTGGCCTGGCAGGGCTGCTACTCCCTCGGGGTGGGGGTGGGGGAGAGGTCAAAGAGCCCCGCCATTAAGTTCATGTCAGAAAGAGTTCCTGTTCCCCTTACTAGGGTACCCACTTGGATACTGAGATTCCATGGGCTACATCCCAGCAGAGGTTCTAGGTTATATCCATACATTGTCCTTGTTTGGAGAAACAGTCTCATAAAAGACCCCTGAGCCCTGATATATTTGGTCCTTGTAGAGCTCATGTCCTTGCCAGGTTATATTAACTCCCCCTTCTTTCTTATGATTCCCTTTACTCTGCTGAGGGTTTGGTTAAGAGTCTTAGTATCTACTTTGATACACTGCTAGGGTGTTTTCTTTTTCTAATATACAATCTACAATAATTTTTACTTATAAAAAGAGAGCAATATTAGACTTCTATAATGTGACTGGTGGTTTTGGTTTGTTTTCTTCTTCAATTCTTGCAAAACCTTAGGGAAGGGTTTAAAACCCACTTTCCTGAAAAGCATAATGATACACCTAAAGAGCTGAAGACATTTGGCCAAGGGTGTATGGACAAATGTTTGTAAAGGAACTTACTTCTAAAATTAAGTGTTTTCAAAGCATTATAACCACTTTGAATGTGGCTGAAACATCAACTGTCCCTATAAAATTTCAGTCTGAAGCTTCAGTTGATGGAGAGTAGCTGAAGAAAACTAAATAAATGTAAATTATGCATGCTACTATAAAACAATATTTCATGTTAGAATACTTCTTTTACATTGGTATGTTTTATATAATATATTCTTTTATTTTAATTTATATTTAATTTTATTTATATATTTATTTATTGCAATTTATTCACTTTGTATCCCCTCCCTCATCTCCTTCTGGTCCCACTCACCTTCTCTCTTCTCTCCCTATGCCCTTTTCCCTAGTCCCTTGTTAGAAGAGGACCTCCACCTGTTCTGTCTGAGCCTATTTTATGAAGTCTCATCAAGGCTGGCTGTACCATTTTCCTCTGTGGCCTGGCAAGGCTACATCCCATGGTGGGGAGGTGATCAAAGATTTGTCCACTGAGTTCATGTCTGAGACATCCCCTGTATGCCTTACTTGGGAAGGCACTTGGTAACTGAGCAACCAATGGGTTCCTTTGAACAAGGGGTCTAGGTCCTCTCCATGCATGATCCTTAGTTAGAGTTTTGGTCTCTGCAGGCTACCCTGGGCCCAGGTATTTTGGCTCTGTTGTTCTCCTTGTGGAGTTCCTATCCCTTCCAGGTTTTTCTATCTCCCTCCACTTCCATAAGGATTCAGGCACTCTGCCCAAAGTTTGGCTATGAGCCTCAGTATCGCCTTCAATACCCTGGTGGGTCGAGTCTTTCAGAGGTTCTCTGTGGAAGGCTCCTGTCCTGTTCCTTGTCTTTTCCTACTTCCTATGTCTATCCCATTTGCCCTTCTGAATGAGGATTAAGCATCATCCTTAGGGTCCTCCTGGTTGTTTAACTTCTTTAAAAACTATAGATTTTAGTATGCTTTTCCTATATTATATGGCTAATATCTACTTATAAGTGAGCATATACCATATGCTTCTGGGATACCACACTCAGGATAATCTTTTCTAATTCCTACCATTTGCTTGAAAATTTGTTTTTTCCTTGTTTTTGATTGCTGAATAGTATTCTGTTGTGTAAATGTACCACACTTGCTCTGTACCACCACTCTGTTGTGGGACATCTAGTTTGTTTTTAGATTCTAGCTACTACGAATAGAGTTGCTAAGAACATGGTCCTTATTGAAAGGTGGGGCATATTTTGGATATATGCCTATGAGTGGTAATACTGAATCTTGAGATATCACTATTTCTAATTTTCTGAGGAAGTGCCAGATTGATTTCCAAAGTGGTTGTACAAGTTTGCATTCCCACCACCAATGAGGCCACAGTCACACTGATACCTAAACCACACAAAAACCCAGCAAATAAAGAAAACTTCAGACCAATCTCACTTATGAACATTGAGGCAAAAATACTCAATAAAATACTCACAAATAGAATCCAAGAACATATTAAAGATATCATCCACCATGACCAATTAGGCTTCATCGCGGGCATGCAGAGGTGGTTCAACATACAAAAATACATCTAAGTAATATAGCATATAAACAAACCAAAGAAAAAACCAACATGTTCATCTGCGTAGCTACCCAAAAAGCATTTGACAAAATTCAATCCCTGTTTATGTTTAAAGTTTTGGAGAGATCCGGGATACAAGGCACATATCTAAATAGTAAAAGCAATATACAGCAAACCTACATCCAACATCAAAATCAATGGAGAGCTACTCAAATCAATCCCACTGAAATCAGGGACAAGGCAAGGCTGCCCTCTCTCTCCATATCTCTTCACCATAGTACTTGAAGTCCTAGCTAGAGCAATAAGATAACTAAAGAAGATCAAAGGAATACAAATTGGAAAGGAAGAAGTCAAAGTATCACTATTTGCAGATGATATGGTAGTATGCATGAGCAACCCCCAAAATTCAGGAGAGAACTCTTTTAGCTGATAAACAAAAGCAGCTGGATACAAAATTAACTCAAAAATATCTGAAGCCCTCCTATGTACATAAGACCAACAGGCTGAGAAAGAAATTAGGGAAACAACACCCTTCAAAATATCCACAAATAACATAAAGTACTTTGTTGTAACTCTAACCAAGCAAGTGAAAGACCTATATGAAAAAATTTCAAATGTCTGAAGAAAGAAATTGAAGAAGATATCAGAAGATGGAAAGATCTCCTATGCTCATAGTTTGGAAGGATTAATATAGTGAAAATGGCTATCTTTCATTTTAATTTTTCCATATATTTTATTCTTTAGAATTTCATATGTATGTAAATTCCTCCTTCAATCCTTCTAAATACCACCAACACATCCCCCTATCAACTTTATATCCTATTCTGTCTGTGCATTCTATAAGCCACTAAGTCCAGTTCATTCTGCCCATGTATACATTGATATGGGGCCAGCTACTGGAACATGAGAAAACTACCCATGCCCGTAGTATCAATAAAAATGGTTTTCCATCCCCTACCAACCATCCATTGACAATAGTGCCTCAGTATGAGATAGGGCCTGAAGAACAGGTATGCAAATTTTAGCTGACTTGATAATTTTATTATTATTATCATCACCATCATTATTCTCTCATATGTTACATCCCAACTGACTACAGTTTTCCCCCTTTTCCCTCTCCCAATTGTCCTCCCCCAACTCCCCTCACCCTCAGTTCCACTCCCCAGAATCCTCTCTGAAAAGAGCAGGCCTCTCAGGGACATCAACCACATGAGGCATAACAAACTACAATAAGGCTAGGTACACCATGACATCAAGGCTGGACAAGGCAACCCAGTAGGACAAAGGTCCCACAAGCAGGAAAAAGATTCAGGGACAGCCTCTGCTCCCACCTTTAGGAATCCCAAGCTGCTCAGCCATAACATATGCAGACGATCTTGGTTAGACCCCTACAGGATTTTTGATCTCAGCAATGGCCCCCATGGGCCATCATTGATTCTGCGAGCCTTATTTTTGTGGTATCCTTGATCCCTCTGGTTCCTCTACTCTCTCCTCCCTCTCCCCTGCTCCCTGAGCTCCACCAAATGCTTGTCTGTGAGATTCTGCATCTGCTCCCATCATTTGCAGGATGAAGTCTCTCTAGTCTCTCTGATGAAGATTATGCTAGGTTCTGGTCCCAGAACACTATGCAGGCAGGACAAAGTATAGGTAATGGTTTTGTAGCTGGGTTGGTGTCAGAGTCACTCCACCTAAGGCACTGCCTGGTTAGAGAAGATAGCCAGTTTAGCCACTGTGTTCCCCCTTACTAGAAGGGTTACTCCCATAAATTCCACGGAGTTTACAATGGACTACATTTCTAACTCAAATGCTCCCCAATTTCAGTCATTTCTCCAACCATATTCTCCATCCCCTTACCTGATCCCTCCTGTTCCCAACCACATTCTTTCCAAGTCTGCCCTCAAAATCTATTCTATTTCCTCTTCCCAGGGAGATCCTTGTGTCCTCCTTTAAGCCCTTCTTGTTACTTAGCTTCTGTGGGTCTGAGGATTGTAGCATGATTATCTTTTACTTTATAGCTAATACCTACTTATAGGTGAATACACCCATCTTTGTCTTTCTAAGTCTGGGTTGCCTCACTCAGGATGATTTTTTATTTCTAGTAAATTTCATGATGTCATTGTTTTTAACAGCTGAGTGATACTCTATTGAGTAAATATACCACATTTTCTTTATCCACTCCTTGGTTGAGGGACACTTAGGTTGTTTCGAGTTTCTGACTGTTATGAATAAAGCGACTATGAATACATTTGAGCAAGTGTACTTGTGATAATAAAATGGCAGCCCACAGAATGGAAAAATATTCTCACCAACTCCGTGTGACAGAGAATAATATCCAAAATATATAAAGAACTCAAAATAATAGACGTCAAAACCAAATAATCTAATTTAAAAATGGAGTACAGGTCTAAACAGAATTCTCTGAGAATTTTCATCAGAGGAATATCAAATGGCTGAGAAACACTTAAATGTTCAACATCCTTAGCCATCAAGGAAATGGAAATCAAAATTATTTTGAGATTCTCTCTTACACCTACCAGAATTGCTAAGATCTAAAACTCAAGGGACCACTCATGATGATGAGGATGTGGAACAAGGGGAACTCCCTCCACTGCTGGTGGGAGTGAAAATTTGTACAGCCACTTTAGAGATCAAAATGACTGCTCCTCAGAAAATTGGGAATTGATCTACCTCAAGACCCAGCCATACCACTCCTGAGCATGTACCCAAAGGATGCTTCATCCTACCACACAGACACTGACTTGATCTTGTGTGAGTCAGGCAGAGGTAACCACAGTTGCCAAATGTTCAAGATTACAACAGCTGTCTCATTTCTAAAAATCAGAATTTCATACTGTTCCTCCCATCCTCTAACTTGCACATTGTTTCAGCATCTGCTTCCAAGGAGTCTTCTAGCTTTGCTGAGGTTAATATAGTTGTCCCATTTAGGACTTCACACTTAGTCTCTTCTTCTCAGCCCTTTACCAATATTGAGTTTCTGAATTGACTGTCACCCTCCAAAAAAGAAACTTCTCTGACAAACATTAGGAGCCTATCAGATCTGCAAATTTCATAGTTTTTAATGTTATGTTTTTTTTTTTAAAAAAATGGGTCTAGAGAAATTATTATACTTTCTTACCAATCCCGGGAACTGAAGAAATTCAATTTTATGTACCTGAACATCATTTAATGCATTTGTAATTATGAACAAAATAAGGCTTATAGCACTCAACTGTTGCAGAAATACACTTTACATATTAAATGTTATGGCTTTGTAACTGATGTTAGTTTTTATTTACACTTGAATCCACTTGAATAAGCTTCATCTAAGAAGGTACATAAGGAAGGAAAACAATATTTAAAAGAATATACAAGAAGTTTTAACACTTATAGAAAAAAGTTAATATTGTGCAATGGCTATTTTGTCTGTTTTTTGACTGGATTTTTATACTTGCTAATCTTTTCTTATTGGGTGATTATCCATTCTTCATAATGGTGTGGTCACTGAAGAGTCTTTTGTTTCAGATGTCCTTATTTTAATTTATTTGAGATATATGTATATAGGTTTGAATTTCATCTCCTGGTAAGGGATAGAATCTGTTTAAATGTTTTCTAATGACTTTATTGTATTGTCTCTGTTAAGGTTTATATTTGGTCCAATGTTTATTATATTTATAATGAATGGTATAGTTTAATTTGTTATCAAATTTTCCCTACTGTTAAGTAATTTATAACTTTCTTTATATTATAATTTCTATACAGGTGTGCATGTGTGTGTCTCTGTGTGTGTGTGTGTGTTTGTGTGCAGAAGTCAAAGGACAACTTTCAAGAGATTGAAGAGTCCTTTTCTCTGCTGACATGACCTAAATGGTCACCAACAATTTCTAAAGGCTTCTTGAATTGCTTCTTTAATAACCTCTCTATTTTTGTATCCCACTCTAAGGAACTGACTTTGACTCCCATTTTTATTCACTTATCTGTCTATTTCTTTCCTTCCATTCTTTTTCTTCTCTTGTTGAAATCTTCTGCTTTCAAGGCTAAGATGAATTTTGATGGAGTCACAGATAATCAAAAAAGTAAAAAATGAAAAAAAAATTTAAAACATATATTTACCAGATTTGCATTTTTCTCATTTTTAAGTAATTTCAGACTTTTGTAGAATGCGTTTTGATAATACTCACTCCCCTCTTCCATGTAGGTCCAGACAAACACAGACTACCATACTCAACCAACTTAGTGCCCTCTTTGTCCACATATTCTTGGGTGTGGTGCTTCCCATGGAGTTTGGTAGACCTGTCAGCAGACACATCCTTGAAGGAAACGTTTTCCCCCACCAGCAGCTGACAATTGACGATAGCTCCTTAGCTGGGGTTGAAAATTTCTGATTATCTGTCCTTCCCGTGGCGGATGAGCCGTGCAGTTTTATCCAAGCGTGCTCTCCCCACTACTGCCATCTCATATGTGAGCCTTACCTGCTGTGTCCCAAAACACCCTTTGCACACGATTATTTACTGTCGGTGGATGTTAGACCCTTTCTGTCCCCTCTCTCAGAAAGATCTGAGTTTTGGGAAGAAGATGTGTACTGTATATGTCTCATTTAGAACTAAGCATTCAGTGGCCTTTTATCTCTACATCTGGACAGCTGTGGGTCTTTCCATTGCTTCTACTGAAAATGGAAGCTTCTGTGATTAGGCTTGAAAGATGCCGTAGTTCATGGGAGCAATAGTAAGTTAGGAGGAGTTGATTTAATACTATGTTTGTTTTCTAGAATAATACTGGTAGGTTCTTTTCTAGGGCCTATGACCTGCATAGCCATAGCTTCTTGGCTCAGTAATGGTGGCAGCAATAAGTTTCAACTTGTGGAACTGGACTTTCACCTATTCAGAAAGTGGCTGTTTAACCCCTTGATGTTCTTGCCAATACTGCATCAGCATGTATATTTTGCCAGGCCAGATGTATGGTAGCTCACAGTGTTCCCCAAGCTAGGTGAGACTGAAGATGATTTTTCCCCTCTGATCCTATGTATAACAGCTTCCTGTACCATGAATGCTATCCAGTACAGATGACTGTTCCAGGTGAGTATCAGCTTGATTTCTCCACGTTGCATGGCCTGCACGATTCATTCAAAGTAGCAGCTAGATGCAGTCTGGAATAAATAGTCAGAGAACGTAGAGGTACATTTTTGGATTTTCTACTCTTGGTTTTCATTTTAAATTTTTGTTACTTTCTCACTCTGCATTTCCAAACCAAAAACACAGCCTTTTTAAATTATTTACTCTGCATTAGATATAGCTAAATTTTCTAGCCAAAGAGCTAAAGAAAACGTATTTCATCTCCATTTGTGCTGCTTAACAAGTTTTTCCCAATCATAGCTTAACTGTATTTTATAAACATATATTTTCATTTCCCATAGGTTTCAAAGACCTAAGGAAAAAATAACTTTTTGTTTATTTTGCTTAGCCAGTAAGACCTTTACATTAAATTTTCTTTTAATTGAGCACACTGTCTAGTTACATTTTAAACAGCAACAATATTTACCTATTTTCACACTGCTCTCATATAACTATTTTTACATATTATTTTGTAGTTTTTCCGTGTTTGCATTTCACATAAGTGTATTCATGGTATATATAACATTTTCCCAAAACTTGAATGTATAATATAATTGTTTCCCTTACATATGCACTTTCTATTGCCTGTAGAAGGTACAAAGGAAATAAATTCACACTGTGCAAGCATGGTGTAAAGACTCTCCTGATCCAGATAACTATTAAGCATTGTCTGCTCATTTGATGCTCGAGGGTTACTTGTTATGTTACAGCCCCAAAGAGAAATCGTGCATTTCCACTTCGTGTTTGTGCTGCTCCTCAGACTTCAATTTCTTTGGGTGCCTAACTTCTACTTGTCTCTCAACAATTAAATGATGTGTTGCTTCCATTCAGGAAACATTACTGCACTGTTTATGACTTAGGAATAAAGTTGCCCTTCTGTTTTAATCACAGAACGTTTCCTATTTAATTTGAATCATCTATATATCCCCACAGCTTTCATTTCACCATTACAATGATTATGTGCGGACCCTGAAGACTACTGGTTGTTGTTATTTTTCATTTTTGTTTTTTTGTTTTTTGTTTTTTGAAGGACAGTAGGTTTGGTTTCTTTTAAAAAGCAGCACCGAATCCCAGTGAGTTGACATGTGTTTCTTTCAAGTATATACATTGAGAGAATGCTTCAAAGAGCTAGGTTTCATGTTCTTTGCACTGACAAAGATATCTTTTGTGTCTACTATATCAGGTACTACAGGGCAGAAAGGAAGACCATGGTGAAGCCCACAATGAATCACAAAGCGTCTCTTTGAAATAGCATATGCCATTCTGCTTACAATTTCCTATAAAAGAACACATGACCCCAGAATGGGGAGAAGGCAAATCCTCCCATGACAAAGGGGAGAACCATATACATTTGCAGAATGGGACTGAGAGTCAGCATCTATAGCTGGTCTTTAAACATATTATGAACTTCAGGTTTGTATATAGTTTCTCTAAGCTGATATGCAGAAGGTGTAATTCTGACAAGGATAGTATCCCTTCAGAAGGTAAGGTTATTATGAAGACGAAACCCTGATGCTCTGCAGGAGCAGAGAGGCCTGAATTTGACCCTCCTCCCTTCTTCCTACTTGTTCCCTTATACAATGAGATGGAGGTCCTTTGAAAACCACAAGATTGTCCTCATTATTTCTTTGATCTGCTAGCACTGTGATGTTGTGTTTCACCATCCAGAATTGCAAAGATGAATGTTGGTAGCTTGGGCCACCTGGTTTGGGTAAATTGTTGAAATAAATCAACAAATATATGAATATAATGACTTACCAGGACTGTTATAACAAAGTAGTACAAAGTGATAGCACTGTAACCAGATAAAATGTCCAATGTCAGGGTGCCATCAGGAATTATTTCTTCAGAAAACTGTGATTTAAAAATGTACCATGGCACTCTCTTTGACTTGCAGAAACCTGGTGTTCCCTGTCTGTTTATAAGATCTTCATTGCATGTAAGTCTATGGGCAAATTTTATTGAAGTTGATCAGATTTAAATTAAAATTGTAATAGTTGTGAGAAATGCTGTTTATAAAAGTAGTAAAGTTGATTTAAAACCATTTTACTGTGTTATAAATATGAAGCATACTTAGGGCATTCAAAGTTTGACCAAAATTGTTTAATTAATGTCAGATGATGTTATTAATCAGCAAACTGACGTTTTCAGGAAGCATGTTAGTAATACATATATACATTTTATTTTAAAATTAATGTGTTAACAATTAGTTCATTGTAAGAGGTTTAAGATTACTAAAATACCAAGTAGAAAAAGAAGATGTCAATTGTGTTTTCTGCCTAACAGTAAACATTTATAAATGATTTCCTCTGCCTGAAAGTAAAAATGTGTCCCAAGCCCTTTAAAATACCAGTATAAAGTTTATGCAAAGAGAAGAAGAACAACTATAATTTAATCAATAATTGATGAACAGTAGTGCCAGTAGTATGCATTACTTCACACACACACACACATATATGGGGAGGGTGAGTTGTATTTTCCCTTCCCAATCCATATGTTAAAATCTCAAGACACAATAACTCAGACTTTAATCTAATTTGGAAGCAGGAAATGTTAAAGTTAATATGGATTCCAGGAGTCCCTAACCCAATAAGGCTGACATCCTGATCTTAATTTCCATTCAGAAAAATGTCTTGTTTTCCATATTGTGAATCTAGTCACTAAAAACCCATTGTCTATATTTCTCATCACAAAAATTATATTTTCTTTTAAATACCCTGATGCAGTTGTCGTAACTACTATTATCTTTTGCATACTAGTCACATTGTCTTTGTTGTGCTTTATTTCATTTAAAGTCTGCTTTTAGTCAAGGGCCTCATTTTATTTCATATGGGCATTTCTAGTAATGTTTTATTGATTTCTGAATTTTTTTATAATAAGCAGTTTACTGGTTGAGTTTTTGATGTTTCCTCTATAGAATGTATATTTGACCTCATTACTACAGACATTTAAGCATCTGTTTAAAGACTGGATGATAAGCATACAATCTGTTTCAAGGGAACCTTCAAGTCCTCCTTATAATATTTATTGTGGAAAATGCAGTATTTGCTCCAATGATAAATTTCCTTATTTACTATATAATTAATGTGGGGTCTCCATTGGATACACAAAACTACCACTAACAATTCTATAGGCCCAAATTTGTACATATCCACAATGCAGATATATGATGTAGTTCTCGATAAAGAATATAAAGGCTAATTTTTACATATGTATATCTTCCTATTTCCCAAAGCTTTCCTCTCCAATTACAGTAGCCTTGGATTCTCTGTCCTCTGGTCTCCATCTCCTCCACTCACAGTGTGTGACTTCACTAGCTTTGCACCAAATCTTTGTCTCTCAAAGCTATAATTATATATTTAATAATGACTCTCATTTACCCTTTTCATAAGTTCTTGTCAACAATCATCTGATGTTTTATACCTAAAGGATTTTATTCCTAAATCTTGTATAAATGTAATCACACACTACTTATCATTCTGTGTTTACTATATTTGGCTTAACATAACACGTCTAAGCTTTATAAAGCTGTCAGAATTTTGTTCTTATTAAATGTAAATACAAAGCAAGCATTGTCCTTATACCAAAACTGGATAGAAGCAAAACATAAAGAGAAAACTGTCAGTAACTTCACTGATGAGTGTAAAATTTAAAATTCTTGGAAACCAAATTCAAGAGTGAATTAAAAATATCATACAATATGAACAAGTTGGTTTCATCCTATTTGGCAAGTTGTTTCAATACAGAATATCAGTAAGTATATCCCATCACATAAATCAAATTATCATCTCAGTAGCTACATAAAATGCCTTCACTAAAGTTGAGAATCCCTTCATGATGAAAACATGAAGAAACTATGAACAGAAGGAATATGACCTAGACATAATGTGACGTGGCAGTTTGAATGAAAATGGCCCACATAGGCTCATAGGGAGTCTCACTATTAGGTAATGTGGCCTTGTTAGAGGAAGTATGTTACAAGGGGTGAGCTTTGAGGTTTCAAAAGCTCAACGTAGGCCCAGTGGCTCACTCTTTCTTCCTACTGCCTGAGCATCCATATGTAGAACTCTCAGCTCCTCTCCAGTACCATGTCTGCCTGCTGTTCGCCATGCTTTCAGCCATGATAATGGATTAAACTTCTTCATTGTAAGCCAGACACAATTAAGTGTTTTCCTTATAAGAGTTGCTATGGTCATAGTTTCTCTTCACTGCAATTTAAACCCTGATTAAGATACATGACAAGCTTACAACCAACATTATACCAAAGGATGAAAAATTAAAAGCACATCTTCTAAAGTCTGCAATGAGACAAATGTATCCAGTTCCCCACACTAATTCAGTACAGTGCTCAATGTCTTATCAAGAGCACCAAGAGAAGAGATAAAAGAGATTCAGTTAGGAATGGAAACAGACTACGTGATCCTTTACTGGAAAAACAAAAACAAAAAACTAATGTCATCAACAGAAAACTCTCAGAATTAGTAAACACTTTCAGTAAAATAACAGAATACAAAGTCAATACACAAAAATCAGTACCTTTTTTTTGTATAATGCTAACAAAATGGTTGAGAAAGAAATCAGGAGAAAAATACCACTGACAATAGTTAGAAAACACATACAAGTTTCTTGGAATAAATTTAATCTATAAAATAAAAGGCATCTACAATAAAATTTATTCTAAGAAATAAATGGGATTGTTTGAGATTTAAAAACATACACCTTAAAAGAATCAATCACCAAAGAAAAGACATAAGTTAGAGAGTGGCAGAAAAATTTGCTACAGATACATCAGATACAAGATTAATATCTGAGATATATAAATAATTACCAAATGTAAACACTAAAGGACAAAAATCAGCCAGTTAATAATTAGACTATTGAATGGATTATATGCATCTCAAAGTATATACAATTGGCCAATACATTCTTGAAAAGTTATTCAATCAGTCCTCAAGAAAATGTAAATCAAACTCCTTTGAGATTTCCATGTTACCCCAAACAGATTGACTTCATTCACAAACAAATGATGGTTAAGATGTGGGGAAATATTGTGAATGTGGATAGACACTATGGAAGTCAGTACTATGGTTTCTCAAAACACTACAAATAGAACTAATTCAAGATTCAGCTGTGCCATTTGTGGTCATTTACTCAACTCCAAGGCAATATGTCACAGACATACTTGTATCCCTGGGCTTCAATAGGGATATATAATGAATAATTGTGTGAAGAAAAAATTAAAATTAAAATGAAAGCAAACATTAGAACTCTGTTCCAATATTACCTTCTAAATACATCTTCATTCATCTACTAATATAAAATAGTTTTCCACTCTTCTGCAACATTTACCCAAATCAATCCAAACTGATTAAATCTAGTTTTCTTTATTATTTGTTTATTATAGGAGCAAGGTGTGGGGCTGTCTGCTCATATGCGATGGTATGTGTGTGGAGGGATGGGGAGAACTCTCAGGAGTCAGTTCTCTACTTCCTCCAAATGGTTCCCGAGTGTTGAACTCAGGTTGTCAGCCTTTCCCCCCTGAGCCATCTCACCTGTCCAGGTTTCAGTTTATAACATTGAATTTAAGATTACATGAATTTGTCAGTGTACTTACTTGGACATTGTCTTTTCTCAACCCTGGCTGAATATGCATTCGTGAAGAATCTTTGTCTTATTCCCATGCATCTCTGGTGCTTAGAATAGTAAGGCAGCTCTCCCTTTAACTATGAAAGAAAACAAATGAAAACATTTTAAAATCAAAAATGTTTCTAATTATGAAAAACTCCAGTGCAAGGAATATATTCATTCATGTTCCCGTTCTGTTAAGAACATTGAATAAAAATCTCCTATTTCGATGACAATTTGTGTAATTGATTAATAATGGCAATGATTCAAAGCAAAAACTGGCTAAAGGGCTGTCTTTTTAAATTGCAGTATTCATTATGAAATAAAGTGTTTGTAAATGCAGTTAATTCTATACTTGTTCTTCTGGTCCTTGGACAAATTTAATGGAACCAATAACATATTTCCTTGCTTTTAATTATTCACAGTAAGAATTTTTGATATTGCCAATTTTCCTAAAGAATAGCAAATGCTGCATTTTGCTCAATAGCTTTGATTGTGAGCATTACATGCTAAACACTTTCTTTTTTCTGTACAGCTATTAAGCTTTTCGACACCCACTATGTCCCAGCATGGCCAACCATCCCCTGAGATATCTTTACTAAAAAGACATAATTTTTGGCTGTTCACTCTTTCAAAAGTAATACATAACATGCCGTAAATATTAAAAGGAAAAGAACCTAAACCTAGTGGGAAAGTGAAATGTGGTGTAAAATAGTTGAATTATCTTCAATGCTGACTTTTTAATATGATGTTGTCTTTTTCAGTTTTATGCCCTTTCTTCTACCTTGTCACTTATGGAAGTACACTTGCATGTTTGTGTAAGTATGTATTTATGTGTCTCCACCTGTGTCTGCAAAAAGAAGTGGGTCTTGGTGACATGTGCATCTTTCTTATGAAATACCTTTGTTTGCAAAAGGCATGATGCTTTTGATGTCTGCTAAATTAAATCTACAGATGTACTATTTACTATCTCAGTTTAAGTCCCTTCAAAGAAAATACAACAAAAAATCAAAATGCCATTCTCTTCTCTTATTATTTCTCTGTAGTATACCCATTTTCAGGCAAGTTAACAAATGTGCATATGAAACTAAACCATTACACACTTTAAAATACTTTTCATAGTAATTTCTGAATGATCATCTATTCCCTTTGCTTTCTGAATAATGAAAGCATTGCATGAGCTACATAAAACCCATGAGAAGCAGGCATATTTTAAGTTAACTGAGATGGTAACCCTTTTGCTCCAAGTAACAGTAAGCTTAGTTGAACACTCTAGAAAACTTTCATTTAATTTCTCTTTCTACATGAAATTCAGCAACAGCTTTCCCAGAAGAGTATCAATAAATGTGGTAGTTACTTGTGTCTAAAAAGTTGAAAATGGCTTTGTTCCATGAGACTTGGGTAAGATGAAGGAGGAAAAAGAAGATTTTTATCCTAAGAATCAAAATTCACATCAGGTCAAAGGGAAAAAAGCTTAAAAACAGTAACTATATACAATGAGAATATCTTCAGCACAGCATTCAAAACAGAACCCAAAGAAAGAAAGACTGTAATAGGGATTAGGAATAGACAGTACTTAGTTTAAAACTAACAGATTAAATATAATATAAAGGTGATAGGTGAATAGATATAAATAAAGAAAAATAGAAAGGTAGAGAAAGAAAGCAAGACAGGGTAAACGAGAGGGAAAAGATCAAGAATGAAAGGAAGGAAGAGAGAGGGAGAGGGAAAGAGAGGGGAAAGAAAGAGACCAGGATACAGAAATAACAGATGAACAGAATTGGAACTAAACTCTGAAAACATAAAGAAAGTTAAGAGAGTTCAAGCTCTCCTAAAAGTGCTGTTTTGAATCATTTACTTGTTATTAATACAGGCTGAGATGTGAGAATGCCTTTCACTAACTGAATGCTAATCATTTACATGCATTAATAAGAAGTCATTGAAAATGTGTATGCACAAGTGCTGCACTACATCACTCAATGATAGTATTGTGAGCAGGTGAATCATTTCCTACTTTACATATCATGAAAACAGATGGAGATTTCTTAAGCAGAGTCAAGCATGCTGTTGAACAATCGAATCCCAGCAATTGACAGGCTAAGGCAAAAGGATCATAAGTTGAATAGTTTGGCTACATAGCAAGTTTGAGACTATGGGCTTGCAACCAAGACTGATTTTTTTTTTTGCTTCTATTTTTGTTTTTGTTTTGTTTGTTTTTCTTTATTCTTATTGTTACTATTATTAATTTAAATTTATTCACTTTGTGTCCTGGCTGTAGTCCCCTCCCTCATCTCTCAGTCTCACCCTCCTTCCCTCTTCCCCAACTATGTTCCTCCCTTAGTGCACTGATATGGGAGGTCTTTCTTTCCTATTATCTGACCCTAGCCTATCATGTTTCATCAGAACTCTCTGGATTCTCTTTCTCTGTGGCCTAGTAAGGCCAATTTGCCAGCGGGAGGAGAGCAAAGAGTAGGCAAACAAGTCCTTGCCTGTGACTGCTCCTGTTCCTCTTACTAGGAAATCCACATGAAAACTGAGCTGCCATGGGCTACATCAGAGCATGGGATCTAGATCCTTTCCAAACATGGTCCTTGGCTGATTCATCAGTCTCTGCAGGCACACATGGGACCAGAATTTTTTGGTTCTGGTGGTCTCCTTGTGAAGCTCCTGTCCCTTCCAGGTCTTTCTATATCCCTCTTCTTCCATAAGATTCCTACACATGGCCCAAAGTTTGACTATGAGTCTCAGCATCTGCTTCAATAACCTGCTGGGTAGAGTTTTTCAGAGGCCCTCGGTAGAAGGCACCTGACCTGCTCCCTGACTTTTTCTACTTCACATGTCTATCCTGTTTGCCCTTCTGATTGAGAACTGAGGATCTTCCCTAGGGTCTTCCTTGTTGTTTAGCTTTTTTAGGATCAAAGACATCAACATAAAACCAGACACACTTAATCTGTTAGAAGAAAAAGTGAGTCAGAGCCTTGAAATCATTGGATCAGGAGACAACTTCCTAAACAGAACACCAACAGAACAGGCTCTAAGATCAACAATCAATAAATGGGGCCTCATGAAACTGAAAAGCATCTGTAAAGCAAAGGACAGAACATGGGTTTTGTTTGTCAACAGAACAAAAAACAGCCTACAGATTAGGAAAAGTTCTTCACCAACCCTATATCCAACAGGGGGCTAATAATATTTAGAATATATAAAGAACTCAAGAAGTTAAACACCAACAAACCAAGTAATCCAATTATAAAATGGGGTACAAAGCTAAACAGAGAATTCTCAACAGAGGACTACTGAATGGCAGAGAAACAATTAAAGAAATGTTCAATGTCCTTAGTCATCAGGGATATGCAAATCAAACTGACTCTGGGATTTCACTTTACACCCATTAGAATGGCTAAGCTCAATCATGTTCCCAGCAGCTTTATTCGTTAACAGGCAGAATCTGGAAACAACCCAGATGTCCCTCAACTGAGGAATAGATTCAGAAAGTATGGTATATTTACCCAATGAAATACTACTCAGCAATTATAAGAAAAGAAATCATGAAATTTGTAGGCAAATGGTGGGAACTAGAAAAGATCATCCTGAGAGAGGTATCCCAGAAGCAGAAAGACACACACAGTATATACTCACTTATAAGTGGATATTAAACATATAATAGAGGATAAACATACTAAAATCTGCACACCTAAAGAAGCTAAGTAAGAAGAAAGACCCTGGATAAGATGATGAATCCTCATTCAGAAAGTCAAATGGGATGAAAGTCGGGAGAAAGAGAAAACAGAGAACAGGACAGGCACCTACCACAGAGGGCCTCTGAAAGACTCTACCCAGAAGGGTATCAAGGTAGATGCTGAAACTCATAGCCAAACTTTGGGCAGAGTGCAGGGAATCTCATGAAAGAAGGGGGAGATAGAAAGACCTTGAGGGGACTGGATCTCCACAAGGAGAGCAACAGAACCAAAAAATCTGGACCCAGGATTCTTTTCTGAACTGGTACTCAAACCAAGGACCATGAATAGAGATAACCTAGAACCTGTGCACAGATATAGCCCATGGCATCTCAGTTTCTAAGTAGGTTCCCTAGTAAGGAGAACAGAGGCTATCTCTGATGTGAACTCAGTGGCTGGCTATTTGATCACCTCCCCCAGAGCGGGGGAGCAGCCTTACCAGGCCACAAAGGAAGACAGTACAGCCAGTCCCGATGAGACATGATAGGCTAGGGTCAGATGGAAGGTGCAAAGGACCTCCCCTATCAGTGGACTTGGGGAAGGGCATGGAAGGAGAAGAGGGAGAGTAAGTGGGATTGAGAAGGGACGAAGGAGGGGGCTACAGCTGTGATACAAAGTGAATAAATTGTAATTAATAAAAAATAAATTAATAAAAATAGTAAACAAACAACAAAAATAAAATAATATAAAAAACCTCAACTGACAATACATTATGGAGAGAATGTGGAGAAAGGGGAACCCTCCTCCATTGCTGGTGGGAGTGAAACTTGTATAACCACTTTGAACATCAATCTGGAGCTTTCTCAGAAAAGGAAGAATAGCACTTCCCCAAGATCCAGCTATACCACTCCTGGACGTATATCCAAAAGATGGTCCACCGTACAACAAGGACATTTGTTCAACCTTGTTCAAAGCAACTTTATTCTATTTTTGTTTTAAACATGAATGATAAGTATCTGGCAAACAAGGAAACAATATTTGGTATGAACTCAGATCTCACTGAATCTATCTTCTGAAACTTAACCCATGGAAGCTAACCTGTCAAATAGGGACATCCTTAACCACATACAACTATTTAGCTTTCTAGAAAGCTAGTTATGTTAAATGTTGGGTAACCTCATTGGTCTTGTGACTCATACATTGTAGAGTACAGATGAAGATAGTCCTCCATGGAGTGGTAATCCTGTCTAGGGACTGGTAATAAGTGAACCTGTTCATCTGTGGCAGTTTGTTATAGAAGTATCAGTAGACTAAGACAGCAGTGTCCCTTACTGTCATCTCCAGCTTTAATACCTGAAAATGACTCTAAACATTGTAAAGTGTTCCCAGAGCAACAAAACTGTAGTAACTGAATTGGCAGCTCACACTTTATTCTCTGTATTCCCATGTCTATCTGACTTCCTACCCACTGGGGATAAATCGCCGCTGAGGAATCACAATCCACAAAGGACCAACAGATCTAGGTAAAATTTTTATCAACTTTACGTAAGCATGAACTGGTGGTCCTTAGACATAAGTGGCTCATTAAATCCTCAGCTGTCTAATTTGGACCTATGTGATCAATCTAAGACCAATGCTTTGTAACAGTTGAATGATACCACAACAGTAAAAGGAGTTCTAGGGGCTGGTGGTTAGGCACAGAGAGATACAATAGATCTCCATCAGCATGTTTATTTATAAACATCTACGCATCTACCCAGTGTCTCTGTAATTAGCATAGTGATTAATAATCTCTGTGGCCATACAGCCCATGATATTCATCTTCACTGCAAAACATTTTTTTAGTGTCTAGTGTACTTTGAATATTCTCCAAGTAGCTACTGTTATGAGGTATATTGTCAAAATGGAAATAATCAACATAGATATTATCCCTTCATTCTTCCTGTTCATATTCTAGCTACTTAAGTCAAATAAGTTCTCCCTCGATCGAAGGGGTTCTATATGGGTTACCTCCACACATTCCTACCAGTTTCTAAGGTAGAAATTGTTAGTTTAGCTGTTTCACAGAAGAATAAATTAAGGCTCAGAGTAAGTTTACAAAGGTCGAAGACAAAAATAAAAGTTTAAAAAATCCATCGAAATAAATCACCTGTTCTTAATTATTATAGTTTTGCTTTCAGAAGGGACAGATGAGTACAGTGTATAGAGCTGACATAGTTTTAAGGAGCTAAACAGAGACTGATGTCTGGGAAAATTTGGTTTATCAATATTTTAAAGTATGATACAAGAGACAGTGTTGGATAACTTTTCTTAGAAGCAAGAGAATCCTCAAAGCACAAAGAAACGATTGCTCTCTATTTATAGATATAATGTATAAAGAGACTGAAGATGATCAAGCAGACCACAAACCATCAACTGAGAATCTGGAAGGCAAGATGGAAGACAGAGTCAGACATGGAGAAACAACTGCATGTACCCTGGAAGAATATATTTATAAAACAGGTAACGTTATAAATGATCTCCTCTTCTTCTTCTGATGGTATTTCATCACTCCTCTGATCAACAAGCCCAGAAAATCCAATTTAGACTTTAGTGTATGTTTCATGTCCTCTAAGGTAGCTAATGTACACACCAATCTCAGGTTTGCCAAAATTAATGCTGAATAACAACCCTCTGTGGAATATTTAAATAAAATTTAAATAATATTTAAATGCCTTTCAAAAATGTAAACTGTCTGCTAAGAAACAACAGGGCAGGTCTTTAAGAATTTCTCAAAAATAATCAGGCTTCAAATGCAGGCTTGAGCTGCAATATTTTGACAAAATGTCAAAAGGAGTCAAGTTATACATAAGCATTCAGTGCCCCTTCACCCCCAGCCCCTTAGGCATCCACTTAGCTGCCTCTGCTTTCCCCACTGGCATTTTGCCAGAATTTTTCATCCTGCTTTTGTGACACTCAGGAGGCTCCTGGTACCTGAAGGACTATCAGATTCCCATAATGAGATTAATTTTAGTTCACTTCAATTTAAAAAGCAAATATATGTTGGGCTGTATTTGGGGGAATGAAAATGACACTGTGAAATTAGAGGTCCTTGCCTCTTGGCAGGATGATGGGGCTGACCTTGAACAGAAGTGGACACTACTCTCCCTGGGGTACTTTATCTTACTTTTTTTTAGTCAGCATCCATTTTTCAGGAGTCTGTCCTGGTTCCAGCTGTCTCATTCTCCACTGGATGACGGGAGCAGAATGAACCTGTGAAGAACCAACTCAGTGAACAACATATGTCCCAAAGAGCCATGCATCTCTTATTTACATAATTGGGCAGTCAAGAAATTAATCACCATTTTGAAGATCAGGAAAGTCTTTCTGAGAAATTAAATGTTTTGTAAACATCCCAGGATAGTAAATGAATTAGTTAAGAAGTAAATGTTTCCGAGTATTCCTTCTTGAATGAAAAGAAGGCTCCCTTTGTTATTATGTTTATTATCTTCTCTAACATTTACCCAATAAGATACTCAACTGTATGTTGGGATGTACTTCCAAAATACTACAAGTCAGGCTAGGCCTCCAATCTGCCAAAAATAAAAATAAATAAAAATAAAGTAAAGAGAATTCAAGACAACAAGAAAAGTGTGTACCAGTAAGGTGGGATTGAGGGTTCTTCATGCTAACAGACACCAAAACTTCCACAAACCCTGAAAATGAGTACTAATAAGCTAAAGATCTATGAACCCAACGTCCATAGCAAAGGAATCTCACAGCAGTGTAGAAGCAGTTGATGGAAAGTACAGTCAAAGTCAGGGGCACCCACAGCAGTGACCTTCAGCAGTGTTACACTGGAAATGAAGGGTAAGGAGAGCAGAGAAATACTTAGAAATGCTTACAGTACATTGTAAGTATCCATCACCTCCTAAAACCACCAGAAGTATCACCCAATCACAAGATTCCTCTGAAAAAGTTTAATTTCTGATTCCAGGATATATAACTGATTTGATTTTTTGTTGTTGTTTTGTTTTGTTTCTTTAGTTGGTTGGTTTGTTTATGTTTATCTTTGAAACAAGAACTTGACAGGAATCCCATGCAGATATAGAACTCCCAATCTTTTTCTCTCTACATCCTGAGGGCTATAATCACAACTGCCCACCAACTTCCTAGCTACAAAGTTAGTTCCACCAACTCTCTTACAAGTGATGCTTTGAAAACTCAAATAATGAGCAATCAATTCCCTCAGGCCCTGTAATATAGTCTTAATAATGATAGTTTGTGTTTAAAATCTTTATATTAACCAATAATTTTATTTAAAATATTTTTCTAAGACACATTCTGATCACAGTTTCCTCTTCCTCATATCCTTTCAGATTCTCCCTACATCTCACCCATATCTGTCCCTTCCTCTTTCTTTCTCTTTAAAAATAAATACACAAATAAAACAAAGAAACCAAAACAAAAAAAGAAAATGCATGAGAAACACATACTTACACACATACACATAAATGAACAAGCAAGCAAACAAACAAAAAAATATGAAAACACAAAATTAGAAACCATGTTGTTTAAGCATAAGACCAGTAAGGGTTTTTAAAAAGTCCAAAGAAAGCATTATTAGACAAAAAAATTCTCCAAAAATACCATTGATCTTTTTTTGTGTTGACTATCTACTGTGAGGCCTGGGTACTGTTGTTAAGTGTAGTTTGTATATCCAGTGAGACTCTATTGAAGAAAACAAATTTTTATTTTGCAAGCAGTTGTCAGTTGGTGATAGCTTCTTGTTTAAGTAAGGGAGCTTAATAGGCCATGGATCTATGGAAAAGCCAAATACTATTTTTTCTGCTAAAAATACATAGCATAAAATAACTTCTAAAGACACTGCTACACTCATAAAATGCAGTATTTCATGCTATGTCCATAGATAAGCCATAATCAGAAATGCTTCCTCCTCCAGTAGATGAAAACTACTACTGCAATCAACGTACAGAGACTAAGAGACCTAAGGACACCAGGTTGCAAATGGGATGTCTCCATCAAACTTCTCTCCACAAGGCTCAGGAAGCTATGTGGAAGAGGAGACAGAAAGACTGTAAAAGGCAGAGAAGATGGAAGGCACCAAAGAAACAGTGTCTTCCAGACACAACAGGATTGACACATCAGCTTTAAGCCTCATCCATCTTCTCTACGAAATGGCAAGGGATTAGAAATGTTTTTTTACTACTGTTAACATAATACACTTTTAGAAAAACACTAACCAGGGAGGTTAATTTGGGGCAGCATTCTCTTGTCAACTATAGGTAAAGGTCCATAACTATGGATGAAAAATACATCTTATACTTCCTTCTTATTAGCATAGCTCATCTTATTGTTTATTCTTTGACATTCTCATCTATATTACCCCACCACCAAAGATGGGGTAACATTGAAAGAGGACAGACTTTAAGACTCAGAAGATGGAGAGAAGTGACATGAAATACTGGCATCCAGAGAAGCTATGACATGGCTATTGCAATGAGGAACACACAACAGCTGTGAAACATGGAAACCTGACATGGAAACCTTCAACATCCTATCATGAAGAAAGAGGACGCCCATCGAGTCTCACCCAACCTTAGGAGAGTTTTACTATCATCTTGTCTTTTGTTGTTGTTGTTTTGGTTTTGCTTTTGTTTTTCCAAGTGGAATCCTTGCTTTCCTGAAATAGAAATCAAGAGAACCACATGTTCACTCCCATCTACAGCCTCTGGAGATACATGACTCAGCGTATGATAATTAGAAACACCTATGAGATCTTGAATTTGAAAGTGAGGTACCACCTGTGGAAAAGCAAGTACCACATACCCAGATTCAACCTGACATAGAAAGTGGCAGTAGAAAAAAGCCGGTGTTCCCCCACTGACTCGTTCTCAGTATCTTAATTTTCAGCAATAAAACCAGATGTTTCGTTTTCTTCCTCAAAAAAGGTTTTTTAATTCATTATTTTTATTAATTATAGTTTATTCACTTTGTATCCCAGCTGTAGCCTCCTCCTCAAACCCCTCCCAACCCCACCCTCCCTCATCTTCTATTATGCCCCTCTCCCAGTCCAATGATAGGGGAGATCCTCCTTCCCTTCCATCTGACCCTAGCCTATCAGGTCTCATCAGGACTGGCTGCATTGTCTTCTTTAGAAAGGCAAATGGGATGGACATCAGAAGAGGGAGAAAATAGGGAACAGGACAAGAGCCTACCACAGAGGGCCTCTGAAAGACTCTATCCAGCAGGGTATCAAAACATACGCTGAGACTCACAGCCAAACTTTGGGTAGAGTACAGGGAATCTTATGAAAGAAGTGGGAGATAGAAAGACTTGGAGGGGACTGGATCTCCACAGAGACCAACAGAGCCAAAAAGTCTGGGCCCAGGGGTCTGTTCTGAGACTGATGCTCCAAACAAGGACCATGCATGGAGATAACCTAGAACCCCTGCTCAGATGTAGCCCATGGCAGCTCAGTGTCCAGGAGGATTCCCCAATAATAGGAACAGGGACTTTCTCTGACATGAACTCATGGGCTGGCTCTTTAATCACCTCCCCCTGAGGGAGGAGCAGCCTTGCCAGGCCATAGAGGGGGACAAATAGTTGTTGTTGTTGTTGTTGTTTTCTTTCTCTAATACATGTGCAGGAGTGTCCATCATGCCCTTTTCCTTTTATGATTGGACATGCATAATAGCAGAGTGCCTTCCCAGGGTGGCATAAACCCCCAGAATATTGTAACCCCAGACACAAGCCTGCTTGCACTCACTACTTTTGTCTCCTTGATTGCACTGTAGATGATCCTCTTGTTCGTGGTGACAGCCAGAGCTGACCTCCTAGTACATCCTCATAAAAAATGGTTCTGTATTTGTTGACTTACTGAAATTTTTACTACAGGAGATATAGTAAAGGTAAATTTTGCCTTCAAATTTTAAACTCAAAGAAAGTTGGAGCTTTAAAATTTGACTGTCCTACTTCTAATGCCCTGGCTTTATGGACAAAACCAGACAACTCATAGAGGTCAAAAATGACCTGGCCAGAGGCAATACCACTGCTGGGCTCTTCAGACTAAACGCCAATTCCCTTGACTTGAATTCAGTGTATACTTCTTTCAGTTCCTTGAGGGTTCATTGTTTTGCTCAGACACAAGTCAGCACAGGCAGTTTAATTTCTACATGTCCCATCCTGGAGTCCAGTTTTCCAATGGTGAAATTAACAGAAATATGGCTAAAAAGTCTGTGAATGCTATGTCTTGTTGTTTCAGTGAGGTTCCAAAGAGGAAAAGGATTCATTGGCCTTATCCTCATTTTATGTTATGTTTTGTTTTGGATTGGGTTTTGCTTTTAAAGATAGGGGGATGAGGAGAGCATTTGGATGCAAGTCACACTTACAGAGAGCTGCACAGTTTTCATATGCCAGTAGGTCACTTCGACCTGAGGGTGCTGATGGCTCTGCCTTTCACCTTGACTGATAGGGAGAATGCTATTCTGCATCAGACAGCACATGGCATTCTGCTTAGTGAATGGCTTAGGATCTCTATCAATAATTAATTGTGTACCTGTGGCAAATTATTAGTCAGTCTTTACCAAGCCCTACTTTCTTTACTTTTGTATTGGAACTAAAATATCATTTGTCCTGAAATGATGATCATGAAATCAATTAATATTAAAATATTGTGTCTATTATAAGTACTTTATTATCACTAGCTATACTAAATAAGATTTTATAGCAAGAGTTTACTTTCTAACACATTTAGTTTTAAATTTATTTGTTATTTTTTCTCTCCCCTGTGTGTCAGTGTGTGCCTATGAGAGTGTGCATGTGTTTGAATGTGTGTATGAGAGTGTATGTGAGAGTGAGTGAGTATGTGTGTATGTGAGTGTGTGTATGTGTGTGAGTATGAGAGTATATGTGTGTGTGTGAGTGTGTGTGTGTGCATGACTATAATCAGTATATCTCAGTATAATAGTATATCTCTTTCTAACGTAAGGGTTCAGATATTGAACTTGGATGTCATGCTTGCCAGCAAGTGTCTGTACATGGAGCTTATCACCAGCCTTCCTAAAAAGCATTTCTCTTTGGTTATTTTTGTAGTCGTTTTTCTCCCTTTAGTTTTTTAAAAGAGAATCCCCGCCATATCCCAGACTGGCCTCAATGTTTCCTCCTAGCCTACCAATTGTTGGGACTGCAGGCATGCCTGGCTTTTCTTCAGCATTTTGAATCTCACAACTGATTCTTGAAAGCTCCTGTTCCTATCACAGTCTCCACTCAGAGCAGGCCACCAGACTACTTAGCTGCTACCTGTGCTACATCTATTATGATAAAAACCAGGCAGTCCACAGACATTCACTACAAGGAACCCTGTGATAGGGAAAAAGGGCACTTACATCGAAGAAGGAAGAGAAAAAGCAATTTCAACTACTACCCAAAAAATCAAAACAAAACTGATCTCAAGCCTTTAGAGCCTTCGTATGGAAGAAGCCACAGTAGGATGTAAATCTTTAATGCAATGTCAACAGTAAGTACTACTTTTACACAGCTGTTTGGCAATATGTTGAGTTTGGAACAAGCCAGAATTGTTTAACTTTCGGTAAGATTTTCCTTCATGCCTGACATAGCTTGAGTATAATGCTAATTGTGTCTTTTCTTCCTGTCTGCAGAATTTACTCTGGAGGCCTGCTGACTCTGCCTTCCTATTCCTTAGGGCTTTCTTTTTACCTTCAAACTAAAGTAAACTTTGCTTCTGTCTATAGAAAAGAGCAGGTCAAGGAGTATACCAAAGACAGTATGTCCTTTTCTTCATCAGCTGTAAACTCCTTCCCTAATATTAATTTAAAACTACATGGAGTCTATCGAAAGTATCTGCTGAGAGATTCTAATTGGATGGATGCACATATCTCCCTTTTTGTATAAGATTTATAGAGCACAAGATGGATCTACTTCTCTTATTAAGACACAGTCTATGTTTAACAATCTGCATCATTAGGAAATGGCTATTTTAAATCCCTTGGGCAATTTATTATCAACACTAAAGAACCAGACTGAATGTCAAAAAGCTAGTTGAACGTATTTTAGCATTGGCAAATTTCTATGTAAAATGTTTGGTATTCATGGTAAAATCTGTGTGTGTATCCCAAGACTAGTTTTCTACGTTAATTTCCAAGTGTTTCCAATTCTTAGGTATGCCTAACATCTTTCTGAAAGGTGTTTGTTGTAAATTGAACTTGGATTTGAATTTACAGTTGATTTTCCGATCCTACTTCATGTTGTTGGTTATTCACAAACTCTAGCTCTGAATAGATCAATAAAGTAGCTCCTTATTGTTTACACTTAAATTAATTAAAATGAAATCAACAAAATTTTGTACTTCAGTTTGAACAGGTACATGCAGGAAATAGGTGGGTGTGGGTGGCTATGGCAGCTTGCTGAGCAATGCTTGGAACATTTCCATCCGAAGAAGCTGCTCCAACAACTGATCAGGGAGGTATATCAACAGTGGTAAAGGAAAGGGGAGAAAAATATGCCATGATTAACAGCTTTCCCTTTTCCATGAGGTGAAAATATCTCTCATAGCAAGGCTCTTGGTAGTATCCTATCATTACTTTCACATCATACAAAGTACACAGGTACTCATGGATTATAAACAATTTAAATCATTTCATCTTTTTTCCATACAAATGCTCATTGTTTTACTATTACTTGATAGAAGACATTTTTGTTGTTGGTTTGTATTGACACTGGATTATAATGGAACCCGTCTAAAAGAGTTTCTTTAGACACTATGTAAAATAATTTCCCCTGGAGCCTCAGCTCTGTTCTATTGATCTATATGTCAGTACTTGGGCTGATTTTCCGCTGTCTTTATTGCTGTAACTGTCATAAGTTTGTAAAGTGGAAAGTATGAGTTCAGCTTTCTTTGTCCTTTCCAAGGATGTTTTGTTTTTCATTTTCATATGGATGTTAGGAAAGGTTTTCTAATTTCTGCAGAAATAGAAGTCACATCTAAGGAAACGTTTTGAATCCGGGGAATGTTGTCATTTCCATGCTTAGTTCTTATCTTGTTTTTTCAATCGTATTTTATATTAAAATTTTAGTGCACATTTGTCCTTGTGTTATATCTACTGATAAGCATTTTAACTTTTAATGTTGCTGTATAGGGGTCATGTTTTAACATTTTGTTCTAGTGATCAAGTCATTTATATGTAGTAATAGTTTCCTCTCATCTTCTTCTACCTCTGTCCCTTCTCTACACGCTCCTGGCCTCATAGCCTCTGTCTGAACTTCCAGCACACTGTTGTATAGAAGCTCTGAGAGAATATGGCCTGCTGTTCCTTCTCATGGTAGGAGGAAAGCATGCAGCCTTTCACTGGTGAGAATATCATTAGCTGTGGAGATTTTACAGATGCCTGTTATATGGTTGAAAAAACAACGTTTTTTGTTCCCATGTTGCTGATAATTTGAATCATGAATGAATAGATGTTGCCTTTTGTCAGGTGCTTTTTCCATTTCTAGAAAAGGGATCAAGTGTTTTTCCCCCGTGCTCTGCTAATGTCATTGTTAGGTTCATTGATATTTAGAAGTCCTGTGATAAGTTTCACTTACCTTCCTGGGACAAGTTTCACTTCATTCTAGGTATCTCCATTGTTACTTGCTGCCCATATGAAGATTGCTAAAGTTTTGTTCAGAATTTAGAAATATGTCTCCAAAGAGATTCCCGGTGATGGCAGCCTCCATTGTGCTCTGTCATTCTGGTCTTTTCAATGCACTTGGACTCCTTTTCATCTCCTAATTTTGTAGAGGATCTATAAAACTTTTCCTTTAAAACTTGGGTAGAATTCAACATTTAGACCTAAGATTTTCTTTTTGGGAAGTTAAAATTACTAATTGGTTGACTTTTTAAACAATGAATCACAATATCTATTTTTTTCTACTGATGGTTTTTGTCTGTATAGAAATCCATGTACTTCACCTAACTTACCTTGTTTGGTGTTTTTGTTTTTATTTTGTTTGTTTCAGTCCTGGTGTGAAGAGCAGAATTTTGAATGCACTATGCAAGTGCTCAGGCGCTGAGCTATCTTCCCAGACTCAACTATTTGTTGATATACAGTTTTATATAGTGAACTCTAACATTGTTTTATTTTTGTTTTTGTTTTTGTTTGAAAAACAAAGATAGAGAGTAATGTTCTTTTCTGGGGTTGGTATTTTCAGTCTCCTATTTTCTGGGTCAGGCTAATGAAATGTTTGCCATTTTTCTAAGTATGTTTATAAATGTCTTCATCTTCAATTTTCTTATAGGAAAGAGATATAATCAAGATGGAAATTTTAAAGTTATTCATTAATGCATTGGGTCTTATTAGATCTATGTTAATCTGCAGCAATGTTTATGCAGATAAGGTCAACAAAAATAAAACAATTTCTTAGAACACATTGTTTCAGTATATTTGATACTGTGTAAATATTTGTTTCCAAGTAATACTTTTAAAAGTTTGAATCAGTAACAAAATACAAAATATTCAAGATAAGAGGTAAAAATATTAATGTATAATTCATACAAAAGGAAAATCAATAATTTCATAAAGAAAAAATATTCTAAAGTAAAACGTAATTATTAAGGGGCAAAATCTCAGTGGTTAGTAACACTCATTGCTCTTGCAGAGGGCAGAGATTTGGTTTTCAGCACTCACATGGCAGTTTACAACCTTCTATAACTCCAGTTCCATAGGACCTGTTACTTTCTCCTTACATTTGTAAGCACTGGGCCTACAAACGGTATACATAGGTACATGCAAGCAATTCATACACAAATAAAGGTAAATTGTTAAAAATGATTTTTACATATTTCACTGGAAACAATTGAAACATCATAGCCAACACTGGGAGGAGTATGTAGGAAAGCAAACTCAAACTTCTACAGATTGTAGTTTATAAATTTTCTGAATATTCAAAATTGTTAGTCTGGTATATCTATTAAATTTAAACTGTAAGCATACATAGCCAGTTTCACTTTTGAAACTTATTCTGTCAAAGGAAAACTACTAATATTTGAAGTGAAATTTTACCAGCATATTGAATTCTGCCCATGTATATATACACTGCAGCAATGAAAAAGCACAAGCATAAAACAGAAGATAAAACATAGTTTCCTTTTAATAGTTACTTGGAGAAAGTTCATTAGTAAATTAGAAAGAAGGTTAAAAGAAAGAAGTAGATTAGAAAGAGCAAAATGATGGGCATGAGTTGTTTTATGTAAAGATCAAAATTAAAACTGTACATTTATGCAAGTAAAGTAAAAAAAAAAAGGTGCTGTTAATGTGCCAGTATTTATTTCAAGAAAAGACACTAAAAAAAAAAAACACGTTTTCATTATATTCACTTGTGTTGTTATTCAGAACAGATGTTTAAAATCTGTACTAAATAAAGACAAAGAAATGAAGAAAAAATATACAAAACAGTAAGGGAAGAAGGCAGGGATGGTCTTAAAATGGAGCCTAAATACAGACAACAAAAATCAATGCCAGACAGTAGTTTCTGTTTGTTTCTCATAAGGACTAGTAATGTGGAAAGAGGAACATGGATTCCTCTAGTATGCTCTGGGAAATTTGCTTGAGCATCTGTAAGCACCATTCCATTACTCTACTCTTTTATATCTTCTCATAGCAAGTACCATTCTTCATCTTCACCGGCATTTGGATGGATATCCATAGTGTCAGAGACATCTACTGCTAGCCATGCTGCTAGAAACAGAGCACATGAGCATCTGGTTTTAAAATCTTTTATCATCAGAGTGACCCATCAAACATATTAGTTTGCTAGAAGTTCATAAACCAGAATCCTTACACTGCTGTTCACACCAAAGTCATGTACAGTAATCATGAAGGATCTATAGGACCTCTATGCTTAAAAATGACAATGCTAAAAGTCCATGACTGGAAGGTCATAGGTCCTAATGAAGAAAATGCTGCTCTGTTTTGCTAAAGTTGCATAATTTGTCTGTCAAATTAACTTCTAAATATTTACATTTATGCCTGCAGATTTGTGTTGCTGTCAGCTTTAGTCAGAGAAACTTTCTTTTGCAATGGGAAGTGTAACTGCAGATTCAAAACCTGTTGAAATGTAAACATAACTGTTAAAAGATGAACTCTAGCTGGGCACAGCATCGCCCTGTAATCCCAGCGCTCAGGTAGGCAGAGGCAGGTAGATCCATCTCTGTGAGATCAAGGCCAACCTGGTCTATAAAGTGAATCCAGGACAACCAAACTTACTCAGAGAAACCCTATCTCAAAAAACAAACAAGAGCAACAGCGAAAGCTTTTTCCAAGTGCTTTCGCTAGCCAGGGGAGCAGGGGCTGCTCTGAAATGAACTCAGTGGCTGGCTCTTTGTTCATCTCTCCCTGGGGAGGCGGGCGGGGCAGCCTTTACCAGGCCACAGAGAAAGATGTGTAGCCAATCCTGATGAAACCTGATAGGATTGGGTCAGAGGGGAGGGGAAGAGGACCTTCCCTATCAATAGACTGGGGAAAGGGCATAGGGGGAGAAGAGGGAGGGCTGTTGGACTGGGAGGAGATGAGGGAGGGAGCTACAGCGGGGATACAAAGTGAATAAATTGTAATAAATAAAATAAAAAGTATTTTTTTTAAAAAAAAGCTGAACCCTAAGCAACACATATATTCACTCCTTCCAAGTCTTAGGAAAATTTTGGGAAATGGAAAAGAAACAACTTAAGAGCCAGAGGAATAAGTGGAGTATCATGGAATGTGGTCTTCTAGGGTATGATGTGACAATAACTGTTTATTACTTGAACTTTAAGCAATTGTGATTATCTGTATACAACCTATACATGATTGGTCCCATTAGCATTCCATATTTGAGGAAGGAGGGGCTCATAAGGCCTTGCCTCTCTGTGAGGATCTACAAGCAGTTAATTGTTGCTGGGAGGAAAGAAAAGACATTTTCTTCAGTGGTAAAGCCACTAGCAGGTCGCCCATGTCTTGTAACTTTTGATCAATGGTCTCACAAGCAAGCCTAAGTAAACTCGTTATGTAATTCACACAAGAAGACACGAAAGCAGAATGGGGACTTGTGAGGACAAAAGAAGATAACAGGAATGAGAGAGTGACAAGAGATAGAAATGGAGATGAACAGACCAAAATACATTATATAAGCATATGAAAATGTCACAATGAAATTTGTTATTATATATAATTCACATGTGGCAATTAAAAAAATGGCAAAGACAGCATAGAGGGAAAAAACAAAGAGGAGATTTTATGAGCACTTACAGTGTTTGGCAATGCCACACTATCAGTTGGGTATATTGTCTATCAAAGGGTAGAATGCACAGCAACACCCATATATACAAACACACAGTTGTCGAAGAATAAATTATTTGTGACAAAGTAAAAATCATTTTCTTGCAGAACTGGAATATAAGCCATGCTGTGTCATCATTTTTTTTTCTGGATACCAAATGAGGAAAAATAATAGATTTTCTTTATTTTTAATATATTTTCACAAATATAAATATACCACATAACTCAGAAATTCAGAAGAAAATAATGTCATGTTCTTTCTTTTTAAGAAAAATTCCCCAGGCATTGTTTCTTAATTTAAAAATATGTTCATATCAAAGCTATTTTAAGTCCATCATATTGCTCAAAATCAGTCTAATGTGGAGTAAGGAGAAAATGCTAAGTTTTTCCAATCTATTTCTGTAGTGTACATCTTTTCGTAATTTTACTTTGTATAAAATTAATCATTAAATATAAATAAAATCATTTAATACTCCCTTCGTGAAAAATGCAATAGTTTATGATAATGTTCAGTGTCACGCTAGTTGTTGTAAATGGGACTTTCTAAATCTAGCCACCCTCTCTGGGCTGTAAGCACCAACTCTTCCTTCAGTATCCCATACCAGCAACTCCTACCCCCTTCCTTCCTCTGCTGCTCTTGTAAATTGTAACTTACCTGTAAGATCTTGTAACTTACTTCTTGAAACAGAATTGTTACGTCTCTTTCCAGTGCTATCTCTTGTTATGTCCAAAACACCAAAGACAGTTTGCAAATCAGCTCTTGCTTACAACGTCTCCAATCACAGACACACCTTGATATAATTACCCCCCAAATATATGATACTTATTTGGATACTTTCCATTTATGTTTCATTGTATTCATAAAGCTATGTATGTCTTTATGTTTGAGCATTACAGATTTTCCAAAACATATCAATAAATGAAATGATATTTATGTCATTAGATTTATCAAATAACTAAATCTACACACAAAGATTTTAAGATGGCTAGCAAACTATATATTTGAATATAAAAATACTGTTGTTTTTCAGAAAAAAAATCATAACAATAAATTAGGCGAAAGCTTCCTTGCCTTATAATCTCTATTTTTTCAGTGATGCAATTGCTTGTCATATGATTCTGTTCACTTATTCTCCTATGGATACACATCTGTGTGCAGTAGAATGGGTGGATGAGTGTGGAGCGTATGGGTGTACATTTTTTAGTGCATGTGAGTATATGCATGGGCATGTGTATGGTGTGTTTGTTCGGCTGTGTTTGTGTGTAAGAGTGCATCTGTGTGTGTGTGTGTTTGTGTGTGTGCATATATATTGAATAACAGGAAAAAGGTTTAATCAATGTATTAGGGAAAAATAAGGCAAATAATGGGGTCCAATGGCCTGAGCTCATCTTTCTGGTCTGGACATTAGTTTCTGATTTAAGAATAGCTGAAAGGGGCCCAATCTGATTCCTAAAAGGTGACCTGATCCATTATGTAGCCTATTATAGAAAGTTATTCTTACATTGAAGGTGGTCAGTCTTGCAAAGATTCATGGTTTCTGGAAGCCAAGGTGACTGCAGGATTTTTTTTAAATGACACTTGAAGGGAATAAGCTAGACATTCACAGACATTCTTAACTTTGGAGGAACTCATGTGACTCAAGTGAAAGTGACCTACAAAATGAAGGCAGAGACACCAGGTTTCATATTGCTTTTCGTTACTCCATGAGCCCAAATGAGGAGTCAATGTATTTTAACAAAAGCTGGATCAAAGAGCCTATGCCAATGCCACCCTTGCCGAACATTTATCAGTTACAGTGTTGGTCAATCCAATATGACTCTGAAGTTTCCTGGCATGCTGATAGGATCATACATGAGAAGGGGACACGTAGTAATAACTGCATTTATAAGTGAGAAGACCCAGATACTTAATCTGGGATGTAGAAGCTCTATTACAAAGCAAAATATTAGAAGAATCCAAAGTCTAAAGGTATCCAATTAAAAGGATCCTATGATAATAAATGAGGCCTTGAATTTAAAGGAGATCTGGGGGAGATATATGGGAAGTCTTGGAGGGAGAAAAGAAAGGGGAGAAAAGTTGTGATTATATTATCTCAAAAGCAACAACAGCAACAAAAAGAGTTCTTGAGGGAACCATCTTTCTTTTTATATGTTTCCTTGAGTACAAACTCAGAGTGACTTCTGGTGGAAGAGACTTAGTGTCAGGTAACCATGCATAAGAAGTGATTTCCTATAATGTCAAAGCTTTAGCTAGTTGGAGAACAGCTGTCATAAGTGACTCTATTTTGATATGAACGTTAAAAAAGAGGTTTTCTGTGTAACCAAAGTTGTACTGCAACACAGAATCCCCCTGCTATAGCTTTCCAAGTGGTAAAGATCATTGATGAGCAAACTGGCCCTATGTGATGTTCTCCATCATGCCTCTGGATAATTTTCTCTAAACACATCACTAATCAAGCATTCCAAGGACTGGTTTCAATTACCCCTCATAGGATATAATTGGTTTTAGTTGGTCTGATCTGATGTCTATTTCTAAGGTAAATTCTCTCTGTCCTGTGGGCGGACACTCATAGGTTGTGCCCTGTTCTAAGTTACATCACGATGTGTCACTGTTTTTCAGTGCCTTGCCTCCAGTGACTACATTTTACAAAATAGCATTTAACACCATTTCAAGCACAAATGCAGAGGCCAGATGACTGTACCACTGTGCATCCACAAACACCACCATCTAAGTAATGCTGAATTATTATGGATAGCCCATTAGAGATAATCACTGAGACAAAGATGTGTATATGTGTGTGTTTCTGCTTATTTACTTTATATCCCAAAGGTGCCTCTCCCTCCTCTCCTTCCAGTCCTCTTCTCCCCTCATTCCTCCTTCCCTTGTCCCTTTCTCCCCAGAAAAGGGGAGTGACCTTCACCCCTTATCAACCCTCCCCAGCACATCAAGTACCATCAGGACTGACCCTATCCCCATACCCTGAGGCCAGGGGTAAGTGATCCAAAAGCAGGCAAGAGAGTCTATGTTACAACCTGCTCCACCCCCCCCCCACCCCCGCACACTTGCCAGGCAACCCATGTGAAGACCAAGCTGCCCATCAGCCACATATGTGCAGGGGACCCAGGTCCAGACCATGCCTGCGCTTTAGCTGTTGTCTCAGTCTCTGTAAGCCCTCATGGGTCTGGGTTAGTTGTCTGTGTTTGTCTTCTTATGTGGCTCCTGTTCTCTCCAGGTCCTTCCATTTCCCCCCCCCCCCCACATTTCCACAGGATCCCCAGAGCTCCATCCCATGCTTAGCTGCAAGTCCCAGCATCTGTCTTGATCCATTGCTGGGTAGAGCTTCCCAGATGAGAGCCAACATTTATAGCCAATTAAAAGTCTTTATTCTAGCCAGCTGGGACCAAATCAAGTATTTAGGAACCTAGGTTTGGCCCCAAATGTCCAGAACATGGGGTTTGTAAATGCAGAAACCAAGTCCTGGCTTCTTGTTCAGCAGCGAGGGAAGGGATTATCAAAGCAACCAATTTGAAGCAAACAGTTTAACAGAAGCTGATAAGCAGTAAGCTGGAGGGGGTTTGAGCAAACCGGCAGTTTTAGCAGAATCTAAGTGAGCTGGAACATTCGGACCTTTGGTTCCTAGAATAGAGCTTGGTAGTTTTTCAAGGGATTCTCCATCAAGGAGATGAATTTCTAGTTAGTCCTGAAATGGTTTCGCAAGGATACAGGATGGAAGAGCCTTTACACTGTCTTGCCCTGTTGCAAAATCACAGGCAGATTGATAAATTATTGGTAAAAGTAAAAGGTAAGGGCTATAAACTTAGCAGAGTAGACTGCAAACATAGACGCACATGACAATTAAAACTGTATCAATAAACTGTTTCTGAGAATTTCAAACAAAACAGGTCAGTGATGGCTCTCACACCTGGACCTGACAAGCAAGAAGACAGCTAGCCCTGCACAGGCTCCGTCTACCTATCCTCAAATCACTCAGTGTGCACTTCAAGGGACCACAGTACCATCAGGTATTGAATTGCTATGCACTAATCTGTCTGGCCTTGAGCTGCACCTCGCCTCCACAGTCTGGCACCTCGGTGGTTTGACTCAACCTAGTAGCTCAGCTTGAACCCAGTATTTGCTGCAGTTCACACCCTCCAGCCGCTCTCCAACTGTGCTCCTCAGAATCTTATCAAGCCACCTGCAGGGACTCTTTGCGTTTGTGTCAAGCCTTCTGCCTCACTTTCCCTAAGGTCTCTTTGAACTCCTTCAACTCGGTGGCCCCATTAACCCTTTAGCTGCTCTTCTGTAGCCTTCATATAGATACAGATTTAGATATAATTATTGTGTAAAGTGCGATGTGTAATCTGAGAGTTAGTATTATTAAGTAATAAAATAATCTATATTTGGTAATGACCAGCTATAAAGAAAAATGAAATTATTTGGCATTGCTAATGTATTGTTAGCCAAAAAAAATTCTGATAATATAAAAAAATACACAGGCTTGTCTGCCTATGTTTCTGGTATGGCATGTTCACATAATAGCATCACAAAGGCACTGTTCAGATTATTGTTTTGGAAGATGTGCATTGTTACCTTCATTTCCCAAGTTTGGTTGTGAATGCTGTAGAAGAAGATGAAAACCATGGTTGACAAGGGTCAAATTTTAATGTCCATATGGTTCAAACACTTGTTTTTCTGCATCATGAGATAGTGGTGGAAAGCACTGCCAAAGAGATAAAAAAGGAAGTCCTTAGAATGAAAGCAATTCCAACAGCTAAAAGAGGCCATTTCATTTTCTTCTTCATTAGCAACTGCCTGGCTATGAGACTCTGATGCTTAAAAGGCATGAGTTGCCTTGTGTTGCCTTGCCTTGCCTTGCCTTGTCAAAATGTTGCCAATATAGTTTTAGAACAGTATCCCTCAGTTCTGGCAAATCCAACAAGATAATCTCAACCACCTGTCCTAGTAAGCCAATTAAGGAGATAAGTAATGGTTAAAAGAAATTACATCTATGTGTCCAGGGCAGGAAAGACATGGAATCGAGTAACACCATATTCATCTTCAGGCTGTTGATCTGAGTATTAGTTTTAAACAGAGGAAGGACTGCCATTTTTAAAAGCGTAGGTTAGTATTTATAATCACAATTTGATGGTTTTTAAACTTTTTATTTCTATTTGAAATATCCATTGTGCTTCGCTTCCTGCTTTAATGAGGACATGAAAACAACAATATTTCGAGAATATTTATGGGTCATCATAGTTCTGATTACACTGGATGTACTTTTTTCTTGCTCTTTCCATAGGATATTCCCACTTCTGTTATTTTATGTAAGGAATTTGAATTATAGAGAGGTTAAACTGTTAGGTCTCAGACTAAAGGCAGTTGGCTAACTAGGTGTTTATGAAATTTATTAATGTGGACACTGGCCACCATGTTCTTCCAGCATCTCTCAGTACATGTTACACAGTAATGATGGCTGGCACACTCTGTCCCCTACCCTAAACTCTCCAGCCCAGGGGTCAGCTTCCCTTCCCCTAGTTTCTTTGATTCCTGTATAACTCAGCCATGTTGGTCTCTGGGCCACCACTCTTGGTTCCTGCTCGCCTGGCCTCTTAGCTTCGGGCTTCCCTGTCTCCCCTCTCCTCACATGACCCAGTCCAATCTACCAGACATGTTTTATCTACTATTCTTTCCCCCTAATCTAATGCCTCTGCCTATGCTCTCCCTTGTATTTGTTAACATACACACATACCCCCCCCATACACAAACACACACACTATTAGGTGCAATCATTTATCATGGGAGAAACTCCAGCACAAAAGCTTCAACAATTACCCAATTAAGCTCTACTACATGAGTGTCTTTATATAGTTAGGAACATCCAGCAGGGAAGAACTCTTTCCTAACCCCACTTCTAAAGTCAGTATTAAGCCCAAGAGGACTTGGGTTCATTCACCTGGCTTATATACAGGCTTTGCCAGATGTTGGCATGATGCATGACATAGTGCCTTTTGAACCTATTTTTTGTAATAATGCCTACTCTTTCACCATTTTGTTTGTTTTAGGCAACCCAGGTTTAGCCAACATCAGAGACAACAATTTCACAAAACCATGAATACCAGGAGGCAGGAACCATTATGAGCCAATGTAGAAGCCACCTGCCAAAAACAGAAACTCTGTCTTGATACAGATGCCAGCACAAAATTGTGATATGATATGATTAAGTCAAAGCCAATAATTTTCTCATTAAGTATATGGAGACAATAACCTGACTGACTAGAATCTTGGGGATAAAAGAAAAAATGTAGATATGAAAAGTTAAGAGCTTGGTATAAATATGACTTAACTATGCTATTATTTTTCAAAGTCAAGAGATTATGACTAACTCATTTTGATTAGATCATATTTCTTCTTCATCTTCTTTCTCATTATACTGCATATCAAATCTAAATTATTCATTTTCATCTTATACTCATAGAAATGCAAATGATCACCCAAAGCATGAAATGAACCACTAAAGAAAACTAATGTTTATAAACCATAAGTCATACATTGGTTGCTATATTGGAAACTTTAAATACATCATCCCATTGAATCCTCACAATCTTCTAGAGGGTAGCTCTTCTGTTCCATACTGACTCTTAAGGAAAAAAAAAAAAAAAAAATATATATATATATATATATATATATATATATATATATATATGTACTGCTTATGATTGGTCAGCACTATTATTTTTTCTTTTACTTGTCCACCAAGGCATGTACATAATAGTGTCTTTCATTCTTTCCTGCCCAGAAAGTTAAAAAAAAAATCTTATCTAGTTTTCCCCTCCCAGACAATACTATAAGTAATAATAAAAAAAATCTCTAAGTACCCCTTACTATAAAAATCTTACTATTTAACACACCACAGTGCATTGTTTCAGAATCTACTGCATCTTGGATTCCCTATATATCACTTGCTTGTGCTAATGGCCTAGTTCCTCAGGTTAGACCAAAATACTTCCAAAATAAAATAAACTAGCTCATTCTTTAAGCTGTTTTTCTGTTGTGTGGCATGCATGCATGTGCGTGTTGACACGTGTGTGGATATACCTCGTTTTGGTGTCCATGTTTATGTGTGTATGTATCTGTAAATGTCTGACGTTGATATCATGTATCTTCTTCCATTCTTCTATACTTTACTGAGGCAAGTTTTCTCTTTGAACATGAGACTGCCAGTTCTGCCTAGTCTAGCTAGTCATTGGTCCAGGAGATACATTGGCTCTTCCTGTGAGTGCTGGGATTACAGGCAGCTGCCATAACTGCCTGTCTTTTTAGGTGGGTTCTGAGGATCTGAGCTCTAACCCTCACATTCCTGGGTTGTGGCCAGCACTTTATCCATTGATCATTTCACAGAAGAGAAAACAAGGACTGTTGAGATGCTTGTTGCTGAGAGAACTTCCTACTTCTAAGCAGTCCCAAGACCAGCTTTTGCACTCCTCTCAGGTAGCTCATAACTGCTTGTGATTCCAGTTCAGGAGATCAGGAGATCGATCCATAAGGTTCTTCTGGCCTCTGAGAGTGCCAGCACACACATGGAAAACATGCACATGCACACACACATACACACACACACCCCACAGATATATCACATTGAATTTTTACCTCCCTAGCTTCCTTTCTCACTCCCCGGCTTAGGCGTTTACCTTAACTTTCCACAAGATCTTCACTGTATATACCCATATGCATAATACGGTTAAACTAATCATGAGTAGCTGGCCTAAGTGTAGTCTGTTGGGCAACTGTGCATCCAATGATTCTGATACATTCTGAAATTTCTTTAGGCCACTTTTCTTTATAATTGCCTTCACAGTCACTTTTACTAACTACAAAAGACTCAAAATAAGATCTTTGAACTTATTATTTGAATAAATGTAATGTTCTCCAGCTCTGTCAGACATTTAATTCACATGAAGAGGTTCTGAATGCCATTTGACCATTTCAAGGGATGAAAGAAATAGCTACATAAATATCTCAAGTACGCTGATGAGGAAGTCCAGTGATGCACACAGAAATTGAAGTATCATAGGAATAATTTTACAGTCTTTTAAAATGACAAATGTGAGGATAGTTATACTTATTAGACAGTGGCTCTAATTGACCAGTTCTTAAAAATCTCTTTAATAATTTTATTTCATAGTTAGACATACTCTATATGAGTAGGATTCTTCATAAGATAAACTGTGAATATTTTCATACCAAATAAATTAAATTTGTGGTTTATGCATGATTGTGTCCAATACTAATTAAAGTAAAATCAATGGAATGAAACTGTAGGAAACAAAGTTGTTTGGTTATGGTCAACCTGGAATGAGTTAGGAGAAACAATAAATAGGAGCAAAATTCATTGTATGAAATTCTGAAAGCACTCATAAAAATATTTTTAAAACACACACACACACAAAGATGTATGGAATACTTATCTCACAATGTCTAGTTTCACATTTACATGCTTCCTTGTTGCTATCAAGGTATTAAATAGGTAAATAACTTAGATTTAAGTTGGATTTTATGCATAAAATTTGCTAATGATCTGCTACTCTGGCATTTCCAAGAGACAAATCCTAAATATTGCCATAATTGCTATAAAGATGAATTACTAAGAAAATAATTAGCCCCAAATTAGCTGCATCTCTTCGTGCTTCTTTTGGACAGTTGCTGAACTAGGATGTTTATAATTTAATATAAGGGAAACATATCGTTGGCTGGCTAATCAGAAAGTTTAAAGTGGACTGTGATGGGGTCAGTACTTTCATGCATTTAATTTTCCTATTTGAAAATGACAAACATAAAATTACAAAGTGAGGGTTCTTCAAGCAACATAGCCAAATGCCTTTCCACATCAGAGGCCATATCCCTCAGAACCAGCTAGATCTTACCACCTATACAAGTGAAAGATTATATATGGAATGCCAGCCCCTATGGTACCCACCCTTAAGACTGATGCTACTGAAGTGGGAGGAGGTCTGTATGGAAGGGGTAGAAAAATCATCTCCATAGGAGTCCCATCCTGCAAAACAAAGTAAGGGGGCGGGGCAAGGGACCCAAGGCACTGGCCTCTGGTTTCGGAGAGCTGTGGAAGGAGGATTGTTAGTGAGGGTCAGAAAGGGTTTAATCCATGAAGGTGGATGAATCACTAGATCCTTCCAAACTACAAGACTGAAGTGATAAAACAGGTGCTGAGAAATAGTTAAGGCTTCTGTGCAAGCAGACAGCTCTTAAAGGGGCAACAGCAGCTTCTCAGGTAAGAGAGCTGAAAGCCTCTATGGTTATAAAAATTGGATTCAACAGGTAGCAAGCTGTTCCTCCCTTAAAATTAGAACTAAAGAAAGTAAAAGTGAGTTTTATAGTTTTGTCTGTTTATTTTGAATATGTAAGTTTACTATGTTCTATATATCTTGATGTTTTATCATTGATTATTAAATTATTAAGCCTTTACATAATTTCTGTCCTGTTTTAAAAATCAGGCTCATAAAAATATAAGGTTTAAAACTGTTTATGTAAAATATTAAAACCACACCTCCATATGTTTGTATATAAGAACTTTTCTTGCTGGCAACCAACATTAAAATAATACATTTGATATCGAAAAAAAAAAAGAAAAAGAAACAAGTGCGCCCCAAAGCCCTGGCATACACAAGTTGCAAGGATTCATTTCACACAACCACAAAGTCCAATACAGAGGTGAACAACTATCCAATGTACCTTTATGGGTAAGAGTTATTCTCTATTAATCTTATATTAGTGGGGAGATTGCATAGTCTTATCTAGCGGCTCCATGATCATTCACTGAAATGAACATTTACTACATGCATAGAATACCATAAAGCTGGGTTTACCCAAAACTGTCAGGTCCTTCTCTGGGGTCTACATAATAGCTAAACACTCTTGGGTGCTTCAGGCTTGAGACGATATATTTATATGTTGCATGATTGATTCCATGTGTTGAATTAACTGATCCAGAAATGCCTACATATTTAGTCTAAAAGTATTCTGAGATTGTCCTTTACGTTATATTAGAATAAGAGCCACATTTAAATAAAGAGACGAAGCACAGAAACTTGCCTTCTTCAAGGATGGTGGCTCTCGAATGGATCAGTTGTAGTCTTGAATAAAATAAAAAGTTGTTTGTTTGTTTGTTTGTTTGTTTGTTTGGAACAACAAAGACTACAAAAATATGTCAATAATGAAGCATTAAAATGCAGAAGTACATATTATGACCTATGTTATTTCATTAATCTTTTTTAAAAAACTATTTTTTTATTGCTTTGAGAATTTCATATAATTTATTGTGCTCTTATTTATGATTTTGTTATTTCTTTCCTTCCCCGACACCTCCAGATCCACCTTGCCTGAGAGTGTGAGATTCAGTACTGTTTTATTCTAGCTTTTGGGAAATGATCGAAGCATCAATTAGCCTTGACTCTCTAGCCTTCCAGATTTCAGATTAGAACTTCACATCACTGCTCTCTCCTGGTCTCTACAGCCTTTCTTTCTGGATTGTCAGCTTGTAAGATAAACATTTCTCAGAACCCTAGAAAATCTGTCAATTAAAAAGGAAATTTGGATGGTCCTCCTCCCCTTCCAACTGACCCTAGCCCATCAGGTCTTATCAGGACTGACTGGCTGCATTATCTTCCTTGATGGCCTGGTAAGGCTGCTGCCCCCTTCAAGGGGAGGGGCATGAGAGAAGAGGAGGTAAGGGTGGGATAGGGAGGGGCCGAGGGAGGGAGATACAGCTAGGATACAAAATGAATAAACTAATTAATAAAAAAATAATTAATTCTTAAAATTTTAAGGAGCAAGAGATACATAAATAAAATATTGACAAAACATTGATTTTAAAACAAAAACAAAAACAGGAAACCAGGGCAGAGGGTAGATGTAGACACATGGCTCAGCTTTTAAGTGCACTGGTTCCTCTATACAGGTCCCCAGTTTAATTTCCAATAGCTACATCTTGCTTCACAACCATCTATAATGAGATCCAGTGCCCTCTCCTGGCCTGCTCGTGTACATGCAGATACAATACTCACAATACTCCAATAAATAAATGAATCTTTTAAAATGGCAACAACAACAACAACAACAAAACCCCAAACCAACCAACAAACAAACAAATTGAGGAAACCAGGTCTGCATAATGAGAATCTGTGTCAGAATAATAAATAAATAAATAAATTAATTAATTAATACAAACGGATGGAAAAGAGGAAGAGATGTAAATTAGAGATGAGAGAATTTCCTTCTGGTTCATAAATGTTTTCTCACCAAGGAAAGCCATATCATTTTTGCTTCTATGTTTTTGGCCTACCAATTTATGTGGCCATTCTGACTTCTAGATGTCCTGGCAATATATTATTCCCTGTGCTGGAGCACAGCCAGGTATGTTCTTTAGTAAATAAGTAACCATGATTAACACAGAGTTTTAGGTCACTAATGAATGAAACACTTACTGCTTTCAGTAATGTACATTTTCTGTATATTGTTTGTCTTCCCCTTAGACTCAAACCATAATAAATTATGTAGCCTGAAGGGAAAGAAATAGTACAAAGGTGCACACACACAAGTAAATCCATAAGGTTATTTTGTTAAATAATTTTATACACATCAATAGCTTACATTCTCTTGGCATAAGTGTCCTATAAATGTTGGTATTATGTCAGGTGTGATGGTATTCTTCTGTAATTTCCTCAAGAAGGAGACTAAGGATGAAGAATCATGAGTCTCAGAGCATCGTGGCTACGGAGACTGTCTCAAGCCCATTCTCTTGCTCTCAAATTGTACCACAATTATTAAATACAATTATTTCAGTCTCTATTATATAATTCATAATTGCTGTCATGAAGTTTTTTTAAAAAGTGTCTTCTGATGGACAAAAATTAGAACAAAGGCCTTGAAGAATTCCCCTATGGGAGAATAAAAGGAAAACCAAGAGGATTCATCTAAAGCTTCTTCTGTGGACTGCTCACAAAGATAAAACAGACTGAGGTGAGGAAACCAGGAGTGGAACTTTTTCATAACTATTGATCATGTGTCACCTCTGGAATCAACACTCCTCACATTGAAGGTTTCCTTCAAAAATTGTAAAGTTAAATATGTTGCCCTTAAAAGTAAAGGAACAAATGAGGGATTTGATTTTATCTGGGAAGCAGGTCTATTTTTAAAAAAACAGTAACCAAAGCTGTAGTCCAGCCTGAGCACAGCCATTTAAAATTCATTGTATTTAGAGCAGAATTTTACTATTAATCCCCCCCCACACACACACAAGATTAATTAAATAAAGTTATATAAACAAGAAAAATGTTCAGAGGGTGCACTTACAGGTAAAGCTTTATACACTAATTATGTTTGTCTTCCATCACCGTGTGAGTTGTTTACAATAAAAAGTGCAAGGGTTTTCAAATCTAAAAGAACCAAATTAAATGTTCTGGCCAAGACACGTAGTAGCTATAATACCTTTTCATCTTTAAGTTTTTAAATTTCAGTATCTTCTTCTATCCAATGTAGAAAATAATGTCCATGACCTAATAACTTTAAAAACTATTTTCTGATGATCTTCAAAGATTAAATGTTAACCATAGGAATGTGTTAAGACTCGTGTCTGGCACTAAAAATAAACCACAATATGCTAAGGCATTTTGTTATTAAATCAAGTACTGTTGTTCCGCCTCCATGAAATGAACAAAAAGAATGCAAAAGATCCAGGGACCTATGGCTGTGCAATAGACACTACCAAAATGCATTGCCGGCATAGCCAGTCTAGGTGGCACCCCTGTGTTTAGGGTCAGGGATTTGGATCAGGTCCAGACAGGCTAGGCTTTGGCTCTTGTAGTCTCAGTGGACAGATGGTATTCAGTTGACAGAAGGACTAGTCTCGAGGGTCCAAAATGGCCTGTCTCTTCTTTTAGGTGACTTGGATGATTTGAAAGGAGGGTTGAGCCCAGCAAAGCTTGTCATCTCACATGCCCACCAAAGTGTGAGAGGCCACTTCAGCATGTGGCCAGCATGTGGTGCTGATACTAAGGTAATTAGGCTTAATAATGTGGCCTTTTGGGATTCCAGAGAGCGGGCTTGGGAGGGCCATTAGCACAATGTCACTTCTACTGCTTTCTATTGGTAAAATCACTCTTTTTTGTTAAAAGTGAGGAAATAGAGAATGGATCGAAAGTGTGTGTGTGTGTGTGGTGTGTGTGTGTGTGTGTGTGTGTGTGTGTGTGTGTGTGTAGGAGAGACAGAGACAGAGACAGAGACAGAGACAGAGAGACAGAAAGACTGTAAACATCATTGTTGTACTGTATGTTCCTTTGCAGCATTTATTTTTATATTTAAAGCATATACTTAAAAAAATAGGATGGACTTAGTTTATCTGCCATCTTCCTAAACAGTTACTGAAAAGAGTCATTCTGTTTTGGTTAGAATCGTCAAAGAGAAAATACTTTTCTTTTAGCTTTTTAGGTTAGTTTTTGAGAGTACAAAAAGAAACTGACAAAAGGCAGATTAGCAGAAAATACAAAACAGATTTAATTTCCATCATATGCACAAGGGTTGAAAGAGAAATGTGGCTCTAGGAGATGGTTGGGGGGGGGGCTTCCATACCATCTTGTGGGAGGACAAACAACTTTAGGGGAAAAACAAATAACTTTAGGGGAAAATAAATGGACCTTTAGGAGAATAAATGTAAAATATGATAGCTTCATGTCAGTATTGGTTCATCTTATTCAGGTGCTTATTGTCTGTTGCCGACTACATCACTTCTGCCATAAAACTCACACCTCCCTCCTTAAAGGAAAGAGATATATGAGAGTTCAATTATTTGGGGAATATTTACTATTAGGAACAAATGTACTGAAAATTTTGCAACGCTGGATCCCCAAATGTCATGAGTTTGAAGCAGATATTTTTGTTTCCCGTGTATCTTTTGCCTTTTTTACATCAAAGAGACAAATAGAAACACACACACACCACCCAGAATTTTGCATGTCTTTGTCTAGTTTCTGGGCCTACACTTCAAACATTGCTTCCACTCTACCCTCTCCCCTTTTGTAGGACAAAGCACAACACACCCTGTGGTAGTATACATTCTATGCCTTTGTACTTTCTAAGCTGCCAAAGTGGAGGCTGGGGAAATTCCTGGAAGCCGTTCTGCACTGTGGCATTTAACATCACTTAATTATGAATAAAAACAAGCATGAATCTACAACAGTACAGTTTATAACACGCAATTCGAATGTATCCCTATCTCTATTACCCCATTTGCAGAATCCCTTAAAAAGTGACCTGCACCATTTAAGTAAGCCATACTGAGACAAGAAGGAGCCTGAACTGGAAGGAATTTCAGTTCATAATCACTTGTAGCTGACATGCTTACGCTCTCAAGCACCGGGTATTAAAATATGTGATTGTGAAAGCACATCTCTCTCCAATGTTGCTTCAAAATCCTGGAAGATGCTGGTACAGTGAAATCTAATATTAGTTCCATTAGCATCACACAGAGTAAGCTTGAGAGTAATTTGGGATTGAAGGAACATGGATCACAACACCTAATGAAAATATTTTAAGGTAGGGGAAGGCACACTATAAAATTTTGAAAGTCATATTTTTATGGAAAAAAATAACCAGAAATGGGAGAGCTACCCAATTTTCAAAGATACCTTTTCAAGTTACCGCATTTTGACCTCATCTCCTGTATTTTAAAAGAGGGTTGGGGACAATGTTTTCTCTTTTTTGTGTGAAAGGGCAAGCTTTACAGTATGGAAAAGGCAGCGGTAGGTGCTTGTATTTTTGTACTGCAAGTAGAGGGATATACATCTGTCAAAAGAGAGAGAAGAACCCTCAAAAAAAAAAAAAGAAAGAAAGAAAGACAGAGACTAATTTCAGTGCTGAATTTGGACATACATTGTCAGCCAAAAAGACTGTTACTAATCATTGCTATCATTTACTTATAGAACAAAACACCTAATTTTTTTTTCCATTAGTCAAGCTAAATGCTCACGTTCGCATCTTACAGGGTTGTGTCATAGTTTATAACACTATAGGCATAGGGTTTTTTTTTAATCTAATCAATTGAAGACTATTGAAGACAATTGAAGTCAATTGAAAATTAGGTACACAGACAAAACAGGAAATAAACAGCAGAACCACAAATCCAGAGACTCCTTTTTACACTTACATTCTACTGTGACTTGACAATACTTTATTGAAAATCTTTTTCAAGGTGTTAAACTCATTTCCATGGGAGAAAAATAGCTAAACAATGCTAATATTAAAAGCCATCTGGTAAAAGTGTCAGCACTTACTTTTTATGAAAAACTTACTAGCCAATGGAACTGTTTCTACTTATCAGTGAATAGGATGCTTGAGGTTTTACATGGTTCTAAAGCTGAAACCAGCATTGTCAATCTTAATAAAAGTACTGAAACAAGCATCCAACAATGCTGCTGATTTTCAAAGACCATGTCCTTCTGAAACTCATCAATAACCCTTGGATTTTGGTTTTAGTGAAATAAGTAGACAGCTTTACTTACAGAGAGGCAAACCATTTAGTTCAGCCATTCCCCTTCCACTCAAAACTAAACAGTAGATTCACCCTCCTTGCAGGGGTCCTAGAACTGCTAGCCTACCTTAGGCCTAGAGCTTCAGTCAGGAATACTTGGAAAACAGTGTCAATGATAATCACTGGAAATGTCATTATTGCCAAGGTAAGCAATCAAATTTATTATTACTTTAAAGAAATCTGGGCTAATCAATATGGGAGATTAGCATAAGAAATGACGTTAGCATTATACAGGTAATTCATTATTTTCAATGGTTTCTTGTGCAAGCATGATCACTTGTTTTAGTGCAACCAATACTCAGGCTGTTATAATGAGATCTTCCTTCCCCCTCAGATTCTTAATATACACATTATTTAGATCAGTGGTTACCTAGTCAGTTACCTTGGATGGATCTTGTCCCTATAGTGAGGAGATAGTACACATGTCTAGTCCTGCCTGCAGAGTACATTGACACATCCAAATTTAACCATGGTTGTTGACAGGTAATAGCTTCAAGTGACTCTCAGTATAATATACTGCTTCTGAACTGCCTGTCTTTCCCCAAGTGTTCACCTACATTTGGCAAAGTCCTGTTTTTTTCTTTCCAAACTTAAGATTGTTGAGAAAGTGTGAAAATAAACAAATTTGAAATATACGATAAATTATGTTTATAGAACACAATGTTTCTCTCACTGTGGTAATTAATTGGACCTTTTTAATGTGATGCATAAGTTGGAACCCTGTGTACATTGAATGTTATGGCAATTAAAACTGTATAAATGAAAACACAACTAACCATAGATCATTGCCAATTTTAAAGTATAAATCTTTTCTATCAAGTTTCTTTAAATTATTTAAAAACATAAAACATTCTAATGAAATAAAAACTCATATAGTTTATGACTTAATGTCTACATAAACAAATTTTATCTGCAAGGATTTTTTTTAACCTTTGAAAACCTAGCTATCTCACTGGTCTTGTTTCAGTGTTTTACAGTTATCCAATAAGCTGTAAGAATCAGTTTAGTGGCGTATCTAACTTGTGTTCTTTTACTGCTGTAATATATAGCTTGCATACATGATTTAAATAGCACAGAAGATGTTATTTCTTGGCTAGAGACCAATTAAATAACCACTGATGGAGGCAGTTGCTACCTGCCTAAAAGGAAATCTGTAGTTTCCTTATATAAATTGCTGAGTTTTAATGTCCATCAAAAGGCTGTTATTGCAATGAATTATTCAGCCGTTCCAGTCTACCACGCTTTAGCTCTACACCCATGGATTTCAAGTAGCAAAAATGTGGCCAAAAGTCTCTCCATGGCCCAAGAACTCGAATCATAGTTGGACAATATTTATGAACGGTTATGTTTACTATTTAAAAGTATATGTTTAATGGAAGAAAAGTACTTAGAGAAGGAAATATGAAATTTACCAAAAATAGTTAAGGAAATCTCTGATCACATTGGCACAGAAAGCCTCCGCACCTACAGAAGAGCCTAGAAGAAACCCTTTTCTTAAGGATGAAAGGTCAACGCGTTTGGAGATGTCGGGTGTCATTTCCTCTGTTTGTCCCTTGGTGGAGTTCTTGAGTCGCTTTCTCCCTTTCCCTCGTACTTACTGCTTTATATTTCTCTCCAGGACTGGCTATCATGTTTACTGTATTTAACCTTTTTCTCGTATTCTTGTGAATAATAGAGCGTCTATTATAAATGAAAGACTCCCGACCCTGAGACCCTGCCGCGGGCACTTGCTTCTTAGGCTTACTGCAAACTTTGTTGTCCTTACTTTTTTTCCAGTATTCTTTTTTAAGGCTTGAGCTACATCAGGGACCTCATTCCCCCCCTCCCCCTGCGTCATCGACATTCTTAACGTAAAAAGTACTTGAACTGTTAAGTTTTGGGGACTATGTTTGGCAAAGAAAAGCAACCCAGCTTTTCTTAGACATATATTAGTACGGAATATTTAAAATACCGGTATTTTAATCAATTTCATTTTTTAATGTCTGGCTTATTTTATATGTAGGTTTATCCGGGGGCATTTCTTTTTAAACAACAACAAAGAAAAGAAACGGGAATTGCAAATGTTTCAACAGTCCCTCAAACATTGTGCTTCCTCCAAGTGATGACGTCCGGTTAGTGATCAATGCAGCCCTTAGAACAGAACTCCTTTTCGGTTTTGTCTGCCAGGGAAGCCTTAGTGGCGGCGGCAGCAGCAGCAGAAGCAAAGGCAAGCTCTTTAATTTCTTGCAGCCGGTTACACTTTTTGATCCCATTTCCCGGTGAACCTTGCCTCTCAGGTTGAGAAGATAAAAGCAGCCTCGGGTCTGAGAGGCCGGGTAGGGTCTGTGGGTGGGAGCGAATCCGGATATCGCATTCCCCGAGTGAAGTCTGCTACTGGGAGGATTAAGTCCCCGGGTTCCATTTAATGAAATTGCTGAGCACTTGTGACACTGGCACTAAGACTGCGGAAATGGGGCGGGGGTGGGGGAAACCTCTGCTTGCCTTCATTCACCCTGCGGACGCGCTGGCGTCTGGAGCAGCGGTGTCAGCGCCCGGACAGGGGGCGGAAGAGGCCCGGGAGCTACGGCGGCCCCACGAAGGGTTCCCCCCTCACCTCCCTTCACCGCCTTCCCGCCCGTTCCATTCTCTGCCACCGGGAACCGTTCTCTAGGGGCAAAGGAGCTGCCACTTCTTGGCTGCTCTGGTTGCAAGGTCGGAGCTGGCGACTGGTGGGGGAGGGAGTGAAGCGAGGCTTCCCGGCCCAGCGGTAGCCTGGCAGAGCTGCTCTCCATGCAGCACACGTCGGACCCATTTCCCACGCTGGCTGGGCTCCGCGGCGGAGTCGGTGGGGCTAAGTGGGGAGGGCGGGAGGAGGCTACCTCCCTCTGTCAGAGGAAACCACTCCACTGTGAAGGACGCGCTGCACCCCGGCACCCCAGTCACAGTGCAAGAGATGTAGGCAGCTATAGGGAAGAGCAGCCCACTCAGTTACCCCAGCCCAACCCGCGCCAAGAGCGGCGGGAAAATGCTTGAAGAGGCAGAGAGGGTTATTCGAGTTTATGGTCTGGCAAGGGAAGAGGGAGTGCATAACGTTTTTGTGCCCACGCGACTGCCTGAAGTTTGCAAAATTCTCGTAAGGCGACAAGCGGAGTGAGTGCAGTGCGCCACACCGCCACGCATCGGAATGCACGGCGCGAAGCCTGGCAGTCCAGATGACACCCCCCTTCCCCTTCCAGTGTGGATCGGGAGAAAGCAGGCATTCAGATAAACCTCTATTCTTCCGAATGTAAGGGGGAACAACGCGTTACCGCCACTTCGTTGGCCGCCGAGGCGCTGCAACGCCTGCCCCCGCCTTCAGACTGCGGCGGTGCGCACTGAGCCTGCGCGCCAGGCTTTTCTCGCTGATGCTGCAGATACAGGGCTCAGAGCTCTGGTGGCGGCGGCGGGAGGGTTACTGGGAAGGCCGTTCTATCCGAAGAGGAGGAGGAGCCACCCCTCCCGGAAAGATGCTGCTTTATCCAGGAAAATACTCTCTAGCTCCCTGGCACACACTACTCACAACTCCGTCCTCTGTGCTTCGGCGCCCCCACCCCGTAGGGAGAGCTTAGAAGCCACTGTCGCACCCCCCACACACACACACAAACACACACTCTCCGGTTCGCTTCGCTCCACCAAACAACCGCGCGCTTCCTGTACAACTAGACTATTGGTATCTGCCTTGTTTAAATTATTCTGTCTCCTCACTGTGGTCTCACCGAGATCAAAATTGATACCGTAAGCATGGCGGGAGGGGGCCTTACATTTGTCTTTAAGGGACCTTTCGATTTCCAGACTAAGCAAACCTCATCAACATTCTTCGAGACTGTAAGGAAGCTACCCAAATATCTCCTACCAGCTGCGTCCTTCTTAATCTTTCGGGGGAGGTGCTTTCCTTCGACAGTCTTTCAAATAAAAGAGAAGTGAGCGGCTTCCCTTCGGGAAGCCCCACCGGTCCTGAGGTCTGACTAGGCTGACTGCGGTGGTCATGACTGGGGACTGGGGAAGCCTCTCGCCAAGGATGACAGGGACAAACACGAGGCACAAAGTCAAAAGGAGAGGAAAGACGTTAAACATGCTCGGTACACAAAGTTACCATTAAAGTTTATTTCCCTTATACCCAGATAGGTGACGCTACACTTTGTCAGTTACTAAAGGCTGCAGATTGTGCTCAGGGAAAAAAAAAATATCCAGGCTTCTAGCATGGGTCTTATTCCCCTGGCGCGTGCACACTCGGTCTATCCCCGTTGAAAGCCGGATGACAGGAATTCCAAGCATTTAAACAAAGGCAGGCATTCTCCCCGCCCCAACCCGGACCTCCAGGGTCTGTGTTCCAAAAAAGGATCCCTCTCTGGCTCTCGCTGGACTTTGATGTTCTCGTTCACTACTGCAGTCCGTCCTGGTTTTGCAGAGCACAAGCTTGGCTTTAGGGACTCAGACCTTGTCCTCAGCCTAACAGTATCAACGCACTAACCCAGATGCTAAATTGCCAAGCGAAGACACGTTGGGGGTGGGAGTTGCGGCGGGAGGGGGACATTGTCTGTGGATAGACGTAGGAGGAAGGTGTTCTAACACCCTCACTCCAGCCCTTACCCACGCAGCCGGATTTAGTCAAGGAAATCTACCAGCACTAGAGGCGAAAAGCAGTCAGCTACCCTTCCCAGACTGGCTAAGGGGACTAGGCTTTGGCTTAAGGGGGCTAAGACTGAGCAGTCCTCAGCCGGCCCTCTGAACTGAAGCCTGGCTTCTGTGAGCAGCCGGCTGGCTGGTTCTTCCTCCCGCCTCCCTTCCCCAGTCCCTCCTCCCTCGGTCCCTGCAACTGGGTAGTTTCGGATGCCGCCGCCGCCGCTGCAGCGTCGGGGACAAGTCCGGAGCCCTCGAGCGTTCTACAGCAACCAGCACTTTTCGCAAACTTGCGGGCTTCCAGCTCGCGGGTGGCGAGAGTACAAGCTTCCCTGCAGCGGTCCAGTGTCTCGGAGCAGCCACCGGGGGAAAGGCGGCGGGAGCGCGCGCACCAGACTCCGCCAGACGCGAAAGCGGACGAGACAACTGCGGAATTCACCCGCCGCGCCAGGGCACTTCCGAGACAACAGCCGACTGGCACTTTTTCTCTCTTTGGCAAACTGGATTTTTTTTTTTTAAGCTACTTGGCAGCTCTGTTTGACTCCACCTCCCCCTCCACCCTCTGCCTCAGTGCCTTTGGCTTTTCTTTGGAAATCCGGACAGAATTGGGCATCTTTGTTAATTGCCGTTAGGAGTGCCCGGCAGTGCGCTTTCACCCGGCCAACGTCGCGGACGCGCCGAGCCAGGCTTGCTCACCTTTGAACTGCAAAGGGATCAAGTTCAGCTCGAGTTCCCTGCATTGAGACTGGAAGAAGCTGAGAGATTGTGCAGGAGAGTGAGAGGGGAGGGGGGGAAAGGGGGAAAGGAGAGGAGGGAGGAGAGAGAAGGGGAGGGAGGAGAGAAAGAGAAGGAGGGAGGGAGGGGAGGGATCCAGAGAGCGGGTTGAGAGAGAGAGGCTGCAATCTCCTCCCTGAATCGCGCACAGCGCTGCAGATCCTACTGCTCCAACGCGCGGGCCGAATGCAGGTGAGGGAAGGCACGGACTCTGCGGCTGAGAATCCAAACTTGGGCACCGCGCGGGGCGCACCGCTCGGCTCTCGCCCCCGCGGGCAAATGGTGGCTGCGGTTTCAGGCGGCGGCTTCGTGACTAATGACCTTGCGCAGAGTTGCTAAGAAAAAAGAGAAACCCGAGCTCTCCGAGGTGAGAAGCGACCGACTCCGGGCGTCTCTGAAGATGGCTCGGGCTGCTCTTTGGCGCGCCGGGAGCACCCGGTCGCGCACCGAGCTGTGACGCGACGCGTCTTCGCTGCATCTTGCCCGGAGCGACCTGCCGTGGAATTTTTCATTCAAGATATGTGGAGTGGCTTCACGGTTGCTTAAGAGGACTCGGAGTTGAGACCGGCTTGTTGCGAACCCCAGAGCCTCGCGCAGGGAGCGGCTCGGGTTTCCTGGACCCCCGGAGCCTGAGCAGAGGCTGGGTCTGGAGTGAGTGGCTTGAGCGTGAATAGGACTTAACTCAAGCAGCAGTAAGGACCAGCAAGGCTGACAGGCGGGCAAGGCTGCAGGTTTGCTCCGCTCCGCTCCCAGGATCCACCGCCCGCTTGTAGAAGCGGCTCCGGCCCCTTCCCAGGACTTGGGGACTGGATCTCAGGATCTTCCCGCTGCGGGGATGACTTTGTGGGGGCTCCGAGCCCGGGGCGCGCAGTGTCCCGTGAACTGTGAGTACTGCGAGTAACCGGTGGCCGGCGAGCGGGCGATTAGCACCCATTGCATGAATTATGAAACAATAACTTTCGGAAGAAGCAGGAGGAGGAAAAAAAAAGCATCTCTAGCTGCCCTCCTCCCATCGGCCGACTCTACACGTTACTCCGGCCCCCTCCCTCCCCTTCCTCTCGTTTCTTCCTTTCCCGGAGGGGAGGACCGAGGGGAGGGCAGGCGGCCAGCCCCGGAGGAGGGGGGTGCCAAGGGGGTTCGTGGTTAGCAGGAGCAGTAGCAGCAGCAGCACGAGAAGATGCTTAGGATGCGGACCACCGGATGGGCACGCGGCCGGGGCTTGAGCTGTTGCCTCCTCCTGCCGCTCTGCCTCAGCCTGGCCGCCGCCAAGCAGCTGCTCCGGTACCGGCTGGCTGAGGAGGGCCCCGCCGACGTGCGGATCGGCAACGTGGCCTCAGACCTGGGCATCGTGACTGGCTCGGGCGAGGTGACTTTCAGCCTGGAGTCCGGCTCGGAGTACCTGAAGATTGACAACCTCACCGGCGAGCTAAGCACCAGCGAGCGGCGCATCGACCGAGAGAAGCTGCCCCAATGTCAGATGATCTTCGACGAGAACGAGTGTTTCCTGGACTTCGAGGTGTCGGTAATAGGGCCCTCGCAGAGCTGGGTGGACCTCTTTGAGGGTCGGGTCATCGTGCTGGACATCAATGATAACACGCCCACCTTCCCGTCGCCGGTGCTCACGCTTACGGTGGAGGAGAACCGGCCTGTAGGTACGCTCTATCTGCTGCCCACGGCCACGGATCGTGACTTCGGTCGCAACGGCATCGAGCGCTACGAGCTGCTCCAGGAGCCCGGGGGTGGCGGCGTCGGCGGCGAGGGAAGGCGTTTGGGGCCGGCGGACAGCGCCCCCTACCCAGGGGGCGGCGGGAACAGCGCGAGCGGCGCCGGCCCCGGAGGCTCCAAGCGGCGGCTGGACGCGCCCGAGGGTGGCGGCGGGACCGGTCCTGGTGGCCGAAGCAGTGTGTTCGAGCTGCAGGTAGCAGACACGCCAGACGGCGAGAAACAACCGCAGCTGATAGTGAAGGGAGCGCTGGACCGGGAGCAGCGGGACTCCTACGAGCTGACCCTCCGGGTGCGCGACGGGGGCGACCCACCTCGGTCCTCGCAGGCCATCTTGCGGGTGCTCATCACCGACGTGAACGACAACAGCCCCCGGTTCGAGAAGAGCGTGTATGAGGCTGACCTGGCTGAGAACAGCGCTCCCGGTACCCCCATCCTGCAGCTGCGCGCCACTGATTTGGACGTGGGGGTCAACGGACAGATCGAGTATGTATTTGGGGCTGCCACCGAGTCAGTGAGACGGCTCCTGCGCCTGGATGAAACGTCCGGCTGGCTCAGCGTCTTGCACCGAATCGACAGAGAGGAAGTGAACCAGCTGCGATTCACAGTCATGGCCCGTGACCGCGGGCAGCCCCCCAAGACGGATAAGGCCACCGTGGTCCTCAACATTAAAGACGAAAACGACAACGTTCCTTCCATCGAAATCCGCAAGATAGGGCGCATCCCGCTTAAGGACGGAGTGGCCAATGTGGCCGAGGACGTCCTGGTGGACACCCCCATCGCCTTGGTGCAGGTGTCCGACCGAGACCAAGGGGAGAACGGGGTAGTTACCTGCACGGTCGTGGGGGATGTGCCCTTCCAGCTCAAGCCAGCCAGCGACACAGAGGGCGATCAGAACAAGAAAAAGTACTTCCTGCACACGTCGGCCCCACTGGACTACGAAACCACCCGAGAGTTCAACGTGGTCATAGTAGCTGTGGACTCGGGCAGCCCCAGCCTCTCCAGCAACAATTCCTTGGTGGTCAAGGTGGGAGACACCAACGACAACCCTCCCGTTTTTGGCCAGTCGGTGGTTGAGGTTTACTTTCCTGAGAACAACATCCCTGGCGAGAGGGTCGCCACCGTGCTGGCGACAGATGCCGACAGCGGCAAGAACGCAGAGATAGCCTACTCGCTGGAGTCCTCAGTGATGGGGACTTTTGCCATCGACCCCGATTCGGGGGACATCCTGGTCAATACAGTGCTGGACCGGGAGCAGACTGACAGGTATGAGTTTAAAGTTAATGCCAAAGACAAAGGCATTCCCATGCTGCAGGGCAGCACCACCGTTATTGTGCAGGTGGCTGATAAAAATGACAATGACCCTAAGTTTATGCAAGACGTCTTTACCTTTTATGTAAAGGAAAACTTGCAGCCCAACAGCCCTGTGGGAATGGTCACAGTGATGGATGCTGACAAGGGAAGGAATGCAGAGATGAGCCTGTACATAGAGGAGAACAGTAACGTTTTTTCTATTGAAAATGACACAGGCACCATTTACTCCACAATGTCTTTTGACAGGGAACATCAGACTACATACACCTTCAGAGTGAAGGCTGTTGATGGGGGAGATCCTCCCAGATCGGCCACGGCCACAGTCTCTCTCTTTGTGATGGATGAAAATGACAATGCTCCCACAGTTACCCTTCCCAGAAACATTTCCTACACGTTGCTGCCACCTTCAAGTAATGTCAGGACAGTAGTGGCTACCGTGTTGGCTACAGACAGTGATGATGGCATCAATGCGGACTTGAACTACAGCATTGTGGGAGGGAATCCTTTCAAGCTGTTTGAGATTGACCCCACCAGTGGCGTGGTTTCTTTAGTGGGGAAACTCACCCAAAAACATTATGGCTTGCACAGGCTGGTTGTGCAAGTGAATGACAGCGGCCAGCCTTCCCAATCCACTACGACTTTGGTGCATGTATTTGTCAATGAAAGTGTTTCCAATGCAACTGTGATTGACTCTCAGATAGTCAGAAGTTTGCATACCCCACTTACACAGGATATAGCTGGTGACCCAAGCTATGAAATTAGCAAACAGAGACTCAGTATTGTCATTGGGGTGGTTGCTGGCATTATGACAGTGATTCTAATCATTTTAATTGTCATGATGGCAAGATACTGCAGGTCCAAAAATAAAAATGGCTATGAAGCTGGCAAAAAAGACCATGAAGACTTTTTTACACCCCAGCAACATGACAAATCTAAAAAGCCTAAAAAGGACAAGAAAAACAAAAAATCTAAGCAGCCACTGTACAGCAGTATTGTCACTGTCGAAGCTTCTAAACCAAATGGACAGAGGTATGATAGTGTCAATGAGAAGTTGTCAGACAGCCCAAGCATGGGCCGATACCGATCTGTTAATGGTGGACCTGGCAGTCCCGACCTGGCAAGGCATTACAAATCTAGTTCCCCATTGCCTACTGTCCAGCTTCACCCTCAGTCACCAACTGCAGGGAAAAAACATCAGGCTGTACAAGATCTACCACCAGCCAACACATTTGTGGGAGCAGGAGACAACATTTCAATTGGATCAGATCACTGCTCTGAGTACAGCTGTCAAACCAATAACAAATACAGCAAACAGGTAAGATGTATCCCAGATACATTTACATATCCCAGAGAGGGCTGATCATCAGAGACAGAGCAGCTTCTATGAAGTTGTCTTTCCTTTAGAAGGGTTTTTCTCATTTTAAAACCAGGAGTTTAATGTTCATTTATATGCCCTTGATGTAATAGAGGGCTTATAGGACAGATGTATGGCCCTGTAATTTTGCAAGCTAGGCCTTATGGTCATAAGGCTCCTCCTAAGGGAGAGATAGTGTTTTGTGCCTCTCTTTGCCCTTGACAGCCTTAATTCTTGCATACTTTTTGTTTACAGAATAAATGTGTATATCTTATTGGGAGAGGTCTAGGTGAAATTTTTCTAGAGTAACAATGATGGTCATGCTAACTGTGAACTGAAGAGTTTTAACTATGTCATGAATCATGTAACATTTTACAACTCAGTAGATAGATTCCTACAAATACAGAGCCACGTCAAAATCTCGATAATCCTGCCATACTGACTTGATTTGATGAAACAGGAGCTTAAAAGTACTTAATGATAAGCAAGTGTTATGCATAATTGCATTTTAATACTTTGTATCTATAACAACATATATTTATAAGTATTAGGCTCTTGTGTTGATATGCAATCAGCACCTGAATTTTTCAGATTCAATATTCCAAAGCTTATGAAGATAATTAAGTTGTACCAAGTAGAAGATATTTGTGGGTGTTTGGGGGCAAAATAGAAAAACAAAGATTATTTGTGTTATTTTTGCATGTTATTTAACATAGCTCTTATATAGGTGTGTATATATATTGTATATATGTTTGAGGAGAACTTCTGAGTATATCAGATTTATTTTTATTGTCTGCTTTTGTGGTATGTATCATGTAGAAGTTTACTTTTTATACCCACAAAAGTTTGACACATAGCAAATAAAACTGTTTGGAAAGTGCTCTGATGCTGCCCGAAACACTGCAAATAATGGATCATAAATTTCTTGGTTCTAAAACTCACCCTAGCAGTTACAGTTACGACTTGTTAAATTACATAATGAGATAGTTTTTATACCAGAAATGATTGCATGTAGAATATGTTATCAGAGGAGAATTGAGGTGAAAGAGAAAGTTCTTATATAGTCTCATTCAATGTGTTATGGAGAAGAAATATTTCTTTCTCATAGTTTTCATTATCATTAAAATATTTTCTACATGTAGCATTTTACTGTATAATAGTTATTTTGGATAAGAAAAAAACAAAATTAATATACTTTTTAAAATACTAAAAGCAGTAAAAATATAGGTTTAAACTACTGTGTATGAAATAACTTTTGAAAATAAAATTTGGATGCATGTAAGCTTGAATAATTTATTTGAATCCACAATTTGCTATTGTGGAGAAATTGTATCTGTGTGTTACTGCTTTACCTGGAGTAACAAACGTGGTTTGACCTGGTGTCTTCATCAGTTTTGCAAATAAGGAAGACTCTAATGAAAGCACTGGACATTTGCATATTATTTACATACACCTGCAAGTAAGCTGAGGTCCTTGAATTTCCTTAGAAAATGATAATATGAATACGACATTGTATGAAGATATCTTTACACCGAATATTTTCATCTCCACTGCTATCCTAACAGTGATTTTGCCCTATGACAGAGTAGCATTTGCATTCTAAATCCTTCACCTGTATGCTTTTGAATGGGCATATAAAGTGGCAAACTTACAGATATTGTTTGCAAACACTACATGAGCTCTGTGTTGCCATTTAAGCTGCGTTTGACTCATTTGATGGGATGGCTCGATATTTTTTAATTTTCAAAATATCTAATGTCAAGACAATTGGCATGTTGTTTGAATAGCAAAGTGATATGCTCATAAATTAACTAATGGATGGTACTTGTCTTTTAATTGAACCAGGCTCATTTACAAAAAAAAGAAAATCCACAAAGTGAGTGGAATGAATCACTCAGCTTGCCAAAGGTGACTTTGGAACACTTACATTCCATTAGGCATCCCAAAAATGTATAAAGTTTTAACCACAAATAAATAGCTGACCTACAATAAAATAAAGGCAAATGAAACACATTCCCTCTAATGTAATTAGTAATAGTAATTGATAGCTTCATCTGCTCAGTATTGCTGTCAGGGGACAAGAGCTCCATTTCAAAGTTAGGTCTGTGCCATCTGACAGAAACACAGTCCACTTTGTCCAGATTTTTGTTTGTATCATACATAGCTACTTTTCTATTTCTACTCTTAAAAGATTCAGTGTTCACAGAACAAGGACATGTTTGCTTTCATTAAACTTTGTTTTGTAAATACACACAGGATTTTGCTGTTTCCCTCTTGCAGAGATGAATTTATCTAAAATTTGAGACTTCTATTCTTTCAATTTATGAGACTTGAGACTCGTACTTTTTCAGTTTCTTAGGGGTCAGTGTGAAATGTGAGATTCCATTTGCTACAATGTCTTCATTTTATTTATAATTTCTCTAAACTGTCTTATTATACTCCCTTATTATACTGATAAAATGGAAATGATGTTTCATTCAGTGCTTTCTGCCTGAGAGTTGAAAATTGGGAAGAGTTTTTCTTACTTAGTGATATTAGGGGCTACCTTGTTGTTAGCCAACACCTTCCCAGAGATGAAAGTTTGCAAATAGGACCTGTTATTCCTTCCCCACTTCCTTCTTTTGGGGGTTTATTCCATGGGTTCTAGGGACACTTCAAGCATCTATAAATACTGTGACAAACTCTGTGTGTTGCAGAGTAGATGAGATTATTTCTCAGTTTCAAACATTGGAAAACTGAGGGTGGAACCTAGCCTTTCATCGTTCAGACCTTTGCAATACAAACAAATGGCCTGGCTATCCAATACCCGATGTTTACTTGAGCACACTGACAGTTGTCCACAGCATCTCTGAGATTCATCCTTTCCTTTTGCTTGGCAAACTTAGTGGCTTGTAGTCTTGTGACCTAAAGGAACAACTATACATCTGATTTATAAATAAAAGAAACATGCATTCCATTTATTTTAAAGTTGTGCTGAATAATTTTAACATAACTTCAAAAATTAATGAACTACAAATGTAGAGTTAGCAGATCCCTTGCTTATCTGAAATCTTACTGAGTTTGCCACTTGGTATGCTTTTTCTAAGATAAAGAATTTATACGTAAAAATGTTTATTGTATTTCACAAATGGAAAGTAAAGCAATTTATTTTTGAGAATAATTGAACTTAAGTAAACATTTGTTTTAAAATGCATTTTGAAGTGGTCTCAGTATATTCAAGGGAAATATCCTGTTAACTCCACTGACAGCTTCCCTTCCATAAGGAACTACTAAATTAGTTTGAATAATGGTCTCCTTAATAATAATATTTTGTTCAATGTTCAGTATACACTTAATTAAAATAGTAAAACTGAACATTATAAAAAGATGGTTGTGATTTTGTAAGCAAATGGGTAGCTTTCCATTATGATCAGAGTGCAACATTTTATGAAAATTAAGCATCAACTTGCTTGCACACCAGCACGTACATTTTAGCAGTGACATATCTGCAACGTGATGTCAGCTTCGTACAGCTTCCTGTTTATTTTCCCAGGTGAATGCCTACAGGATGGTTCACCTAGCTATAAACAAGGACTCTTTCATGAAGCTCAATGAATGTGCATCTATTTCTCTTACATATGGCTTGGTATTTTGGGCAGGGACATAATACCTAATAGGAGAGAGACATCTATTGAACATTATTACCTGAATCTGTATGACATATAGAAACTTTCATTCATTTATGTGGCTTATGCTTAATGTGCAACTTTAAAGGAATGATCATATAGAACGAGTCAAAATGTCTCCCAAATTTATCTTAAGTAAATTAATCAATGAATGATTAGTTGATAAGAATGCTTAATGATGTGAATGTATAAAGTTTCCCACAACCTGTATGTATCAAGAAATTTCTCTGTGTTTACACTCAAGTACACACTCTTGTGTAGCAACTATGCTGCTCATAGTGTTTTATATTTTGTGCTGATGTCTATTCACCAATGGGTTTATATTTCAATGTTGAACTTACACAAAGGAGAAATAAAAGCACACTAGTCAACAACTTATTGCCTATACACTTGATATCATGAAGGTCATCACATTTTACAATGAAAAGGTACCATTTTAGCAATTCTCAAGGTTGAGAGAAGAGGAAACTGAGAAAGTCGCATGAAAAATTATCGTGATTGTGGTCACAAAGTTATTAGAGATATAATGTAGGCCAGAGGCCAAGTGTTCTCATTAAACACTTTTAGAGGAAAATCACCCTGTGATTCTCAATAAGTTTTTCTGTATAAAATGAAGCAGTGCCATGAATCTCTTTAGGTTTACTTATGTCTTTGCTAATATATTTGGCTATAAATATAGACCTTTTTATAATAGAGTGTAATTTTACCCTGGACTCCAGGGCTTATATAAAATTTAAAATTTAAAACTTACTTGTTTTAATGCCATTTCACAATTCGTTCTCCTATGCAAGGAAACTTGCAAGGTACCTGTGCAAGTTATTGATGACGCACATTAAACAGAACTAAAACAGCTTTGCTTAGCATAGGCTCAAAAGGGTAATTGAGAGCGCTTTAAATTTAACAAACTAGTAAGAACCGTCATAAGTTCTTCTCATAGTTAGCGTTTAGCATATCTTCACTAGAAAGGTATTCTATTTAAAAACAAAGAAAATATTCTCAGTATTATAAGTGACAAGTTTTCAATATTCTTACTGAAGTGATCATTTACTTTCTTCGCCAAAACTGATTACCCTCGTTTGGCTTCTAAGTTTCTATGTTGCATCTACTTATTCTAAACACACGCTGGCACACTATTTTTATTTTCTTCCTAGTGTGTGTACTAGCAAATTTCATACAAGAGTGAGGCTTTTTTGTTATCTTTTTCAATTGGAAAATAAAGGTTGTTGGGATTTTTTTTTGCTAATTTATGAAGTAGAAATTTGCATAGGCATCATATATAAAATGTATAATTTACTAATTTCAAAGTCCGTCAGTCCTGGTTTAGCAATGGTATCAACTGGCTTAGAGTCCTTAACCTTATGGTTGGACACAGTGATGGGGTGAACATTGTGCAGTAATTGCATCCAAGTTTGTTTACATGTAAGATACATATACCCAGATTTTTAGATGATGGCAAGGTTCCCCACTCATTTGTTTACCAGTGCTATATAGAAAGAGTAAGAGCTGTTTCTGTGAACCTGTAATAAGTTTCCTTTAACTTTTTTTTAAACCCTTAAACTCTGTGTAAAGCACAGTCGGTGTCGTGCACATCACACGTTGCTTTATTTAGCATCAGTTACTGGGAGAAATCACATACAAGAAGAGCTGAGCTGAAACCACTAAAACTAATCTTAATTATCACTTCTGGTGAATTAATGTTTTAAGAGAGGAAGAAAGGTTTATTTTCAGGAATTTAGTGATGTTTGTATTGAGCTCTAATGCTGTGTACAAACAACAGAACCATTAAGGCCTCTGACAAGTCAATCTTTTTCCCCTTGAGCATATTTATTATTTATAAATCCATAACTTGCAATTAAAAATTATATCTATTTCCAGACTTCTATATTAGCACTGTGATCGAGTATAAGATTTTAGGGGAGATTTTCTACATCATGTTTTTTTTTTTCTTTTAACCTACATAAATATTTTTTTCCTTCTTTCAGATGCGTCTACATCCATACATTACGGTGTTTGGCTGAATTCCACTCTATTATGATGCTCCATTTTGCACCATACTCTGTGATCACCTTGCTACTTCGACACCTGCTGTAGCCTGCCCTTGGCCGTGGGGTATCAGCCAATCACTGTTTGTTCCACTTGTTGTGCATTTTATTTTCAGGATCTTCCTTCCCTATTTAAGGAAAATGAATAGTATGAAAGCAAGTTCAGTTCCAAACAGGTAGTATTAATACAGCCGTGTATTACTCACAGATGTATACTGTTCTGTTTTTAAGGAGGTGGTTAGCAACAGTTAACACCTGATAGGAAAATCACTAGTAAGGAAAAAAAAACATATTTCAACCAAAATAACTCTAAGCCTTTGGCTTTGTGTGAACAAAGAGAAATACAGTTTCTTACACCTTTGTCTAGAGTACAGTAGATAACGATTCCAAATAAAACCGTAAACAGATCAGTGTTTCCTGTGTAATGTAATCACAGCTTCTTCAAGCAAGGAAGACAGTTCTGAGAAAGAACAGGCTCTTCCCCAATCTGTGTCACAATTTTGAATGTCACTGTGTTTGTGTTTTTATCTACACATAAATATCAAAGACTTCAAGTACTTTTAAAAAAATATATGGTCTGTGACTTTCTGTGTCACAGGCACTGCAATGAGTTCAGTTTTCCTTAATCTTGAAATTAGCAATGAAAGAACCTATAGAATTTTTATGAGTATTTTTTATTGTTGATGTTGAATTTATTAAGAATTAAAAATTTTTTAATTTAGATTTACCAAATCCACTGTAGCCAAATTCAGAAGGAATGTGCACCCTCCAGTCTGGGGGACTGTATTCATAGAGGCTTTTATGTCTAATGACACATAACATAAACTCACAGTTCTATGAACTGAGGAAGTTCCCTTGGTTGAGGCTGTAAATGGGTAGTTTTAGTTGCAGGAGTGATGGCAAGCTGTCATCCTCTGAACAACCCTTCTACCTCCTCTTGCTTGTATATCTGTGCATCTGTTTGTCATACTGTATGTTTATGTGTTATACATAATCTGATTCATATACACTATATTTATTGTACCCTTTACCCTGCCTTATCAAGTACTGGATAAGAGTTCCACATTCCCAAGATTTTGTTTTGTTTTATTTCATTCTATTTCATCTTGTGTGTATGTGTGTGTATCTGTTTGTGTAAATAATTGTCAGAATAATAGCTTCTTAACAAATTACAAAGAATATTAGAACAACTTGGAAGCATAAAGTGGTGGGATCTGCTGTAGCTCATGCAAATTATTAATGTTCACTTATGGTTTTCTATGCCATTAGTTGTTTATTTTGATCTTGCAAAAGGGCCCATTTTCTGAAGTATGGTTGAGACAACAGTGAAATTTCTGAATAAAAAAACTTAATTATCCTTTGCCTCTTATTTTGTTTTGAAGACAAAGCCCAGGGTAAGCATCTGGAGGAACCCCAGACTCCATTCTACTTCTCTCCAATGTCCATTTCTTCATTGCAAAGAGAATACTCATTCCAATAGAGTAAAATTGTGGATTTTTGTAATAAACTGCATCGACCCACAAACAATCAAGTGGTAGAACAAAGTCTCGGAGTTGGAAAGAGTAGACTGTGCAATGGTGCCTTTGGGTGACTTACAAAGAAGAACCCTCAAAGTCGGCACCGTAGACCCAGTCTCTGGCATACTCTTGAGGAACGGTTTGATAGATCTAATTTCTACTACAAAACAGAAAGTTATGACATAGTTCAAAAGCTAGCAAGTGCAGGCACTGAGTTCAATACCCAATGTTCTCTATGTTTTAGTTGTAGCTGCGTCCACATGAGCATTCTTGGTTTTGGATCCGGGGTAGAGTGTGTTAGTGTGAGATAGAATTGAAAAGTCACACTTTGTCATGCTACTCACTGTTAAGTGGACATTCACAGCTGTTTCCTGATATCATCAGAAATATTTAATAAAACTAAAGTAAAAACTCACCATCATGCTACAGAATTTTAGCATTCTGTTCATCTAAATGGGAATGACCAACTGTATGCTTCCTGCTACAACATTTTAATGAGAAGTAGCGCCCGTTCCTTGGATTTTTGCTAGTTTTGCCTGTTTAGTTTTCAGCATTTGTGTGTGACCCAAACTTCCTGGTCACAAATATTATCAACTTTGGGACAATTTTTTAGACTTTGTTGTAATTACTAGAACTTACAGTTAAAGAGACATCCATACACTATTGGAGATAAACAGGCCATCCATTATTCTGTATATCTTAGTGCTTGATATTTTATTTTAAATTAAAAGACAGTAATTCTCTTTTACAAAATTCAAGGAGGGCTGTAGTTATGCCAGCAACTGATTTATTTAATGTGTTCATTTCAAAAAGCTATTTTTTGTTAATATATGTAATATTACTAGCAGCCTAGGGTATGGAGCATAGTAAGCCCCTGACTTCATGAAATTAGTATAATGATTGCAGGACATAGTAAAGATGAGAGTTTATATTTCCATCATGCCTTTAATTTTCAAAACAGTAGATACATGATTGCTCATTTGTACTTCAGAAAGAACTGTAAAAAAGTTTTTTTTAAAAAAAGCACCTTCATTATTTCTCAGATGAAGCTAATGAAGCAACCAGCAACCTTTTCATAAATGATGGAACTGAGCTAAAGAACTTTACAAAATCAATGACAAAATATCCTGTCTGGACTCAAGATACTGAAACCATCTGTGTGAAATTGTGAGATTCATGTTTGTTTGTTTTTTGTTGTTGTTTGCTTGCTTGGTTATTAGTTTCTTTGAAAGAAGGTTTCACTGTATAGGCTGAGCAAGCTCTCAACTAACTATGTACCCAAGCCAAACTGCTCACCTTCTGGGTTGCTAGGATTAGGCGCCCATGCCATTATAATTGTCCAAAATTGTGTTTTTAGATAAAGTTTATTTTTAGACTTTAGAGCTGAAGTCTTCCCCCCGACAGGCAGAATTCTAAAGTTCAGAAAACATGGGAGAGAAGTTTGCGAATTTTATTTTATGAGAAGGTATATTTCTGCAATTCTAACATGCTGTTGCTCAAAAATCACTGTCACAAATTAAAAGTTTTTAGTGTGTTATAACTTGAAGATCTCAGTATTCAGTGTCATATTTAATGTAGGATTACATGTTATTAACACAATATATAAAATCAAACCTTCAAAAATTAATTTTACCTCTGACCATATTTTTGAATGTATGTCTGAAAGTGGCCCCAAGATCCTTTTGCAGTCCTGACAAAGTGATTCCTCCGACTGCCTGCCTTTCAGGAAACAACACTTTGCAAAAAAAAAAAAAAAAAAAAAAAAAAAGTTTTGTATTAAACTTCTCTTTCATGTGTGCTATTTTTGAAATCTGTGTTGTCTGTGTTAACTAGTTGCAAGGTCTGCCATGGAGATAAAATGAGGACTATATCAAGGCCATTACCTTCCACGGAGAAGAACGCAAACATGCTACACCTTAGGCAGCGATTCATTGTGTTTAGAGAAACTATCCCTACCTCTTTTTTCTCTATGATGACATTTTTTCCTAGTGCCAGGGAGCAGTCCTAACTTAAAGGGGACACACGCGTGTGTATGTTTGTTGAACAGAGTACTCAGGCTCTATGCAGTTAGCCTTAAATCCATCCACACGTGCTCTGGAATATTATAGGACAACTTTAATGTCACGTTCTAAGATATTCTGAGTGCTTGCCTGTAGTCCTTTCCGGAGGGATGTGGTTCTCTGAGATCCAGGCTCTCTACCACCATGTTGGTTGGCAGCTGAGAGTGGGGGTAGTGCTGCTGCTGGTGTCCCTCTTCCTCTCCTCAGAGCCCTGTGTTTTATGACCCTGGCTTCAGTATCAAATGAACAATTCTGTTTTCCTTGCCTTCACTCTTGGTTGTGTTATAAACCCCACACACATTAGTAAGATGAGCCAATACAAATGTTTAAGATGCGTAATAAAAGTGATGGTTTTCTGTAACAGAAAACAGATTTTTTTTTCTGACACATTTTGAGAGATGGGTTGGCTAATTTCTTTTTCTTTTCTTTCTTTCTTTTTCCTTTCTTTCTTTCTTCTTTTTTTTTTCAACTTAACCCAACTTAGACTCATTTGGGAGGACAGCATCTACAACTGAGAAAATGCTTCCTTCATATTAGCCTGTAGGCAAGTCTCTGGGGGCCTTGTCTTTATTAATGGTTGTTGGGCATTTCAGCCCACTGTGGGTAGGGCCAACAGGGGCCACTGGTTATATGAAAAAGCAAGTTGAGCAAGTCATGGAAGGAAAAGTAGTTAAAATCATTCCTCCTAGAGACGACTAAAATCATTCAGTTCCTGCCTAGAGAGTTCATGCCTTGGCTTCCCTTTATGATAGATTGACTTCAAGCTGAGGTAGAATAAACTCTTTCCTTCCACAAGTTGCTTTTTGTTGTTGTTGTTCTTTTAAAGACTTATTTTTTATGATCCCCTGATTATCTTCATCTCCAAGACTACAAGATATAAAGCTCTTAATCTTTCAGAAATAGTAACTTCAAAATTGTAAATAACACAGAAAAATAATACAAAATCACATATTTTGTAAGATATATAAGAAAGTAGTTATAAAATATTATATGGGTTATTTATGTACCCCTGCTTACAAGGACCTAAATGACCTACCTCTTTCGTTTTTAATTAATTTTTTATATTAATAACAGTTTATTTACTTTGTATCACAGCTGTAGCCAACTCCCTCATTCCCTCCCAATCCCACCCTCCCTACCTCTTCTCCTCCATGCCCCTCCCCAAGTCCATCCATAGGGGAGGTCCTCCTCCCTGTCCATCTGATCCTAGTCTATCAGGTCTCATCAGGACTGGCTGCATTGTCTTTCTCTGTGACCTGGTAAGGCTGTTCCCTCCTCAAGGGGAGGTGATCAAAGAGCCAGCCACTGAGTTCATGTCAGAGACAGTCCCTGTTCCTTACTAGGGTACCCACTTGGAGACTGAGCTGCCTTGAGCTACATCAGTGCAAGGATTCTCGGGGTTCTAGGTTATATCCATGAATGGTCCTTGGTTGGAATATTAGTCTCAGAAAAGACCCCTGTGCCCAGATTTTTTGTTCTGTTGCTCTATTTGTGAAGCTCCTGTCCAATCCAGGTCTTACTATCCCCCCCTTCTTTCCTAAGATTCCCTGTACTCTGCCCAAAGTTTGGTTATGAGTCTCAGCATCTGCTTTGATACCCTGCTGGGTAGAGTCTTTCAGAGGCCCTGTGTGGTAGGCTTCTGTCCTGTTTCCTGTTTTCTTCTTCCAATGTCCATCCAGTTTGTCTTTCTGAGTGAGGATTGATCATCTTTTGTTATGTCACATAACCACAGCAATAGAAAGCAACCAAAGGGAAGAGGGCTCAAAGTACCATGCATATTGGTTGTCAGTATTTTTCTGGAACTCGGTATCTGGAGCAAAAATAGATTATGTACTTTTCAACACAGACACGGATGGGTTTCTGTATCTGTCAATTTGTATATTTCTGCAGATATTATTCATTTTCTGTGCCAACTCAGACTCACAAATTTCTCAAACACACAAGTTTCTGTCTTCACCCTACTTCATGGCATGCAGTCCTTTTTAAAGGTGAAGTGCTGGCATATCTGGGAAGAGAAATGAGGGTGTAATGAATCTACAGAGAAAAGAGGTCTAGAAATGGCAATACAGCACGAGTTGAAGGAGCTCAGTGCTGTGATGAAAGCAGAAAACTTTGTGCAATTCCAAATCTCCCCTTTGGATTTTGGAATGCCTGGAAGAGTTCCCTTTTTAAAATGTAAATGACCTCTGCTGGAGTTTGGCTGGGCTTTTAGCACACCTAGGTGTAAATTGCTTTAAGCAGATAACTAGGTCAGCACATCCCAAAGATCAATAGTCCTTAAGAAATGGAAATTTTGATTAGGGCCTCGGGGAAGAGTGGTAGGCTTCTGGAGCCTCTCTGGGTGAAAACTCACTTAAAGCACCCAGTGTCTTCAGCTTTAACTAGAGTCCCTTGGGTGAGTGTGTGTGTGTGTGTGTGTGTGTGTGTTTGTGTGTGTGTGTACGGTGTGTATTTTCAGATTTTATCAGAAGGGGATTCTGATCTGAAAAAGGCAAATATCTAGGCTTTGAGTTTTGGCAGAGTGATGCCACTCAATGACACTTACTTTTTTTTTTCTCTCTACAGCATCCAGTTTAACTATTCTATTCAATTTATTTTCTGCTACCTATTTTGAGGGAGAAAGAGAACAATGGGGAGGGGTAGAAAAGGAAAAAAAAAGAGCTTCTGCAAATGCTCCCACATTCTTCCTACCATTATTATTCTGCTAGCATAGTAAAACAGTTGCCACTTATTGAGACTTTGTAATCATGCAGCTGTTTCTTATCCTGGTTTTAACCTGGGGAAGCTGAGATTAAAAGATGACAATAACAGTTTTTTCACAGTTGGAAGAAACTTCAAAGGGAGTTCCTTTGACAAAGGTCTGTGGATTGTTTGGAGCAGGCTGAATACACAGAACTCCAGCTGCCTCCACTCTGGTGGAGTGGTCTAAATACTTCAAGATTTGAGAGACAGAAAAGTTGCAGTATTTTAGTAAAATAATGAAAATAAGAGGAAGTACACACTTTTCATAAAGAATACTGTGGTGATTGTGTAATATGGCAAGCCTGTGTTGACTGAATATAAACATTGTGGGTTTTATAATGTACAGATATTATAAATTAGGATTTGCTTTTCATTCATAGAAATTTGATTCTTGCATGTTATTTGTGAAACTTTATCTACCTGTCTTCCTGTCTGTCTGTCTGTCGGTCTGTCTTATTGAGTTTGCCTTTTGCCTTTTGCCAGCATTTTTTCTTTTTTTGCCTGCTAGCCACGTGTTTCCTTTATCATGAGTTCCTGTCTCTAGAAAAGCGACTAACTCCGCAATCATCCTTAACTTTTTCCTCAGTTCTGATTGAAAATGAAAAGCTTGCCTACAAAATTCTAGGTTACAACCTCTGAATATGAGTTCACTCATAGTCTCTGGAAAAACATAAAATTTGACCTTGTTGAGGATATGTGAAAGTCTACCCTCCAACCCCAGTTGTACCTCACTGACATAGCCACAGAAACTCTTCTGTCCTTACTAACCCCCTGTTCTGATTACACAGCAGGGTTTCTGGGGTGACAGGTCATGTTTGGGACATTCTTTAGCACCTCCTTGAAGGAAGGCACTTTCTCTAGTTTCCCAGGAGCTCTTCTGGTCCCTTCTGAAGGTAACTTGACACTTTGTGTGTGTGTGTGGGTGGGGTGATGGTGAGGAGGGTTCATTACACTTACAAAATGATTAAACAATATTTGTCCTCATCAACTTGAACCTCTGCTTGTTTGTTCCCATTTTTCTTTCCAATTGACTCGGCTGTCAGACAGCTGGATGCAGCACTTACATGTGCAAGTAGGTACAAGATGTCAGAAAGACATCAGGGTTGTCTGTCTCTGGTGAAGGAGGTGTGATGGCTGTAATAGGAGTCGGGCTATTTGATTGTATGCTTGTGACACTGTCTTAATTCCATCCCTTCTTAACATCTGTCCTCTCTTCTTGACTGCAGTCTTTCTGTGAACATTTCGTTTCTTTCACTTTCATGCCCAGCATCTAAAATTAACATCGGGTACATACTGAACTGGTGAGTACTAAGCATCTTGCTGTGTGCTGTGAGTTAGGTGTCAGCCTGCCATACTGGAGCAAGGGAGCAACCACATCCTCTCCCACCCACCACCTTCTCTTTGTACCCTTCAGAAAACTCATCTGCAGAGTCCGGCTTTCTCCATATATGAAGGCCTGTATTATTAGGGCAGTACTGGCAAACTTCAGTTTGCAAAGGAACTTTTTAAAATGTTTGGTGCTTCTTTTCTATCCCACAACCCTACTATGTATTCTCAGCAGTTGCCAGTTTGCCTGTGTGTATGGATCTGTGTGTACAATGTACATGCCTGTATATATGCAAGTGTGTGAGTATGCATATGGAAACTAGAGAACAATCTCCCATGTCTTTCCTCAGGAACAGTCCCTCCTCACCCCTTTTTCTGTTGTTGGACAAGAGTGCCAAGAGATCTATCTGCTTGTCTCTGATGATGGGATTCCAAACCTGTCACTGCAATGACATTTTTTTTTTCTTATTTTGGTTCCGGAAATTGAATTCAGGTCCTCATATTTTCAGGACATGTATTTCCTGACTGAACAATCTCCCCAGGCCTCTCAACAGTCTTAATAATAATTCCTGCTAGTCTTGCCATGCTGCCATAATAAAATACCACAAACGGCATGAGAAGTTACTTTCTCTCTCTCTCTTTGAAAGCTTACATGAAGGTGCTGGGCAATCTGGTTTCCGGAGAAGTCTCTCACTTGGCCTGCAGGTAGCTCCTTTCTTATGTCCTCAATGGGCATACGCAGACAGACAGCTGGATAACCCCAGAGAAAATCACTAGCCTTTATCAGATGAGGACTATAACTTTCAGACCCCATTTCACCTTAAAGCCTTGGCTGGAAGTACAGGCATGCCAGGGATTATGACATCAAAAGATGAATTTGGGAATACACAGTTCTGTCCATAGCAACATCTCTTCTTGGTCTGCACTAGAACATATAAAACTGGACCATCAGCTGTCACATGTTAGTCCCTCATTCTATACAGTCTTTATATACAGGGGGACACACACTTTCCACTTTTCCTGTGAAGCTGCACTTCAAATATGCTTTGTAGTGATCAAAGATTCATATACTTGCTTTATGTTGGTGAAAAATATATGAATCTATAATATGTGTGCACGCACATAAATTTTTAAGTACATTTTTTAGTTTCCCTACATTGAACATTTCATGTATATCATTGAATATTTCGGCAGTTTCTAGTTCATGAAGAAATGATTTTGGTAACATTTTAGTTTTGCTAACTAAGTATATGTAGGTATACTAATTAATGAAATAGGAGTGTCTAAACAAAACAATGCACAATTGTAAACTATGTTAATAGCAATATTAATGCTTAGAAGTAAATATCTAGTTCTTCTTAATCATTAAAATTCTAATGAAGAGCAGGGGTTATACCTCCTCCTGTCAGCATTCCTAGGCAAGAAAACAAAACAGCTGAGTATAATTTTCCTAAGAAGTACTTTCTGAGCCTCTAAGGCTGGTTTTACATTTGACCCTCAACATTTAACAATGGAAAATTTAATATTCCTCTGCTCAGCGAAATGGCCACAAATAGTGCATGAACAGAAGTGTATGTACAAAGCTGCATTTAAAGGTGCTTTTCAGTATATTTAACTGTTGATCACAGGGACCAAGATCAGTTCCAAAGGTACCATTTCTGGTGTCAGGAATGAACCACGGTAATGCCTGTTTCTTCCAAACCAATACATCAAGTGGTCAGAAACAATGAAATTTACTCCCGTAATTTTCTTGGCTTTTCCTTTAATGTTTTGTTTGTAGCATAAAATACATGTATATGTGTATGCAATGTACATTTACATCTATGCATTCAAACACACAATACCTATACAGCCACAAAGGTAATATAGTTAACACTCGAGAAAGAAAAATTTAATAACTAATATCATGCCACTTATGTTTTAGTGTTCCGGGTAGCATTCTAGGCACTGGGTAAACAGAAATTACAGAAACAGAGAAAACAATTATTACTCCAGAGCATCATTGGAACATTATATAAATCACAACAGCTAAGCTTAGATTGAACGTTTTGTTCTGATCATTGGGCAACATATCTTGCATGTATGAAATCATCAGTTGGAAACAATAGCTACGAAGTCTCCTTGATGGTTATCTTTATATTGAAGGCCTGGGAAGTGGTGAGTAGTAGACATAGTGGCCTACCCAGTCACATAATTTGCAAAGTGCAGAGCTGCAGTTCAAGTACAGACAATTTAGCTACAAAGGCCACATTCCCAACTACTGTGAAGTACAGAAAACAGCTCTGCATTATAGACAACTAGTTCTGTGAGAATGAAATTGGATTCCGTCCCTTCTCGGCAAGGCTTCAGTGATATTCTAACCTTGCAATTTTGATACCTTTTATTATGTTCTTGAAATTAGGTCAGTCAGTCCACTTTAAAAAAATAGTACCACCTTAAACCTCAATCAAAGTGCAAATTAGAAGATGGAACTTGTACATTAGACATGGATGTATTCTCTTTTTCTTTTTCTTCAAGTCACTCTTAAATTTTTCAGAACTACCCCATCACATACTTTTGTTATTTTAATATTCTCCAGTTCGTTCTGTATTCACAACGTGTTCTGCATATCATTAGTGCAAGTAGAAGAAACAAATTCATTAATCTTCTGCGAATTGCCATTTGATACAAGACAAGAAATTCCTTTTAATGAAGAATAAAAATCTAACAAAATTTTGTTAGTCAGCACTTTATAAAAAATGTATATATATTTTTCTTCTGACTTTTCAAAAGCATATGTGAAAGAAAGTAAAGGAAAAGTGAATCACTTACAAAAGATTTCTAACAGTTTATTCTTGTGTTCCTTCAAGTGCTGATTATTAAACATGTCATGAAAACATGGCTAACATATCTGCAGGGATATGTTCAAAATCCCCAGTGGCTTCCTGTCCCATACTGTACGCATATAATATCTTGTCCCACACATACTGATATGGTTTGAATACTCACTCTTCTATCAGAAGAACAGTGTATCAAAGGGGTGGACCTGAAGTAGTGTTCACTAGTGAATTGATCATTAATAGGCTAAATTTAGAAAAGGATAATTCAACTGTTGGATAGGATACATAATTTGATGGCCAAATTGGGAGGTAGCTTGACCTAGATAGTGAGTGGATTGGGGGGACGAGGGGCTACTACTTGGTTTCTAGCTTCTTTCTCCGTCTTTGCCTCTCATCTTGAACTAGGGGAGGTACTTGGTAGCATACCATACACTGCCATAATATTCTGCCTCACTATACAGGTCCATATGCATTGGAACCATGTGACCATCCACTGAGACCTCAGAATTTAGAAGTTCAAATAAATCTTTGTCAAAATGCTACACAGTGATTAACATACATAGTTACTATAAAACAAAATATAATTTTAATTACATATAGTAAACTAAGGAGCAATAACTACTGGTGATATAAAAGAATTATAAAAATATACTGTAAAGAAACTCATTTATAACTACAAATTTTTACTTTTGGAATTTTCTATGTCATATTATCTAACTGTATTCGACTATGACTAAGTGAATCGACAAATAAGAGTTGCTAGTGCTTATCCTTTTTATAGTTTAAAAATTCATCAATTTTTTGAATTTAAAATTTATATCAATTTGTATAAAACAGCTAAAATGCAAATCAACAGCACTTAAGACTGTATCTTAGTGATTTCTTTAAAAGAGAATAATGTTCTAAGTTTTGGCATGGCCAGTTTGTAAAAAAAAAAAATGATACTTTCCATTGTTGGATATTTTTTTGAACTGAGAATCTTTTCTAAAATATCCATATGTAATATCAATGGACTCTCTTGTACACTATCTCTACTCTGAATTTATCTTTGTACTGTGAGAAGGATGTAATTAAAGTATAATTTATTGTGTGTGTATGTGTGTGTGTGTTTATGAGATTTTTTGCACCATGTGTATTCAAACATCAAACCTGCTTTTTGACCACATACCTCTGGTAAGGTGGCCTAAGAAAGAGAAAGAGGATCCACACAGTCCTGATGAGACCTAATAGGCTAGGGTCAGATAGTGGAAGAGGAGGACCTCCCCTATCAGTGGACTAAGGGAGGGACATAGGCATGGAAGAAGGAGGGAAGGTGGGACTGGAGGAGATGGGGGAGGGAGAGACAGCTGGCATACAAAGTGAATAAATAGTAATAAATTTAAAATATGTTTGAATATGTATATTCAAGTGAATGTGGATATATTAATTTAATATATTATAAGTGAATAAAGACATTAAAACATATTAAATAAAAATTTCTCATCTAAAAAATTAATAGAATATTGTGAGCCTCTATTTAGTTTCTGGAAACTAAATCTAAACCTTCTGTAAGACCAGCAAGCCCTTTTAATCATTATCCATGTCTGAAGCCTCCAGTTTACAACTTTAAGCATTGAAATCAATACACCAAGATTCAGAGGGTATTTTTTCTTCACTTCATTTTCTTCTCCTTAATAGATGGTGTCATAGTTACTCTATTGTTGTGAAGATACATTATGACCAAGGATAAAGCATTTGATTGCAGGCTTGCTTATAGCTTCAGAGGATCAGCCATGACCATCCTGGTGAGCCCATGGTGTCAGTCAGACAGGCATGGTGCTGGACTGAAACTGAGCAGTCACATCCTGACCCACAGGCAAGAGGAGGCAGAAAGAAAGCAAGACTGAGACTACAGCGAACCTTTGAAACCCCAAAGCCCAGCCCCAGGGATCCACCTATTCTAACAAGGCCAAACCTACTGTAACAAAGCAACACCTCTTAATCCCTTCAAACAGTTCCAGTACCTGGAGAGCAAGCATTCAAACATATGAACATGGTGGCCCTTCTTATTTAAAGCACCACAGATGGTTAAAACATTTCCACCATTGCTGCTATTTTCTACTAGAGCAAGGGAAGTACACTGCACTGGCAAGGGGTCCAGGGGACTCCCAGATCACACCTGAATGCTCATGGCATACCACACATCAACTCATTTTCCTTCTCTTATGGCTGCTCTTCAGCCACAGAGAACTTCAAAGCACTCAGCACTAGAACTGCACCACAGTTTGTAATTGAAGAACTAAGTAGAGACATCTTAAATTCATTATGTAATTGCTAACAGTAGAATATACACAAAGTAGGGTCTGGATCCATTTTATTTGAGTAGGAAAGCTTGTTTGAATTTGTTATCTAGAAGAGGACAATTAGTTATGAATTCATATTTAAGAAATAGATATACTTGATGGGAGTAAAAGAATAGAAAAAACTGAAGTCCTAGTGTGTGCTGCATGTTTAATTTGTGTGTATGTGGTGAATTCATCATTTCTTCTCTGTGCATCATCTTCCAAAGGTGCTTCTCGAGTATGTGTTGATGTGGGGGTTTTGTGGGAATACTTGTCAATACCTAGTAATAAGTAGAATAAGCACTCATTTCACATAGTGAGCAGGAAATGAATACATATGCTTGCGGGATCTAGAGAAGTCTTAGCTAATAATTTTAAGTTCTTTGATTGTTCTTTTGTAAGAACAATTGTCACCAAAGCACAAGGCAAGGATTGTTGCCTGGTGGCAAGCAAGCATGCCACTGCTGTTTAGCCTTTGATCACATTCATTGGTTGATTATGATTTTAAATGTATCCTGTATTGTCTTCTGACATCCATAAATATTATGGCATGTGTGTGCAAGCACACTATACTCACTAAATAAATAGATGTAATAAATAATAAAAAAAGAAGTGTTCTGTTCTACAGTTTAGGCAGATAGACACCACACAGAGAAAATCAGAATGATTTATGTGATGCTTAATAAAAGAAACCCAGAAAGAGTTCTTGTCTTTAGCTATTATGCCATGTGGATCCTGGCACTTACCTTATGTTAAGATTTGATGGCATGGTGCTTTTTAAATTTCCTTTAGTTCATAAGGACTAAGAGTGCTGATACATGAACTGGGAAGTTAGTTTTGATGCTGTTTAGTATCAGAAGAAAATTATTTGCCACATACTGCCTCGCACAAAGAAGATATTGAAATTCAGAAATTTCTAACTGTTAAATTTATCTTACAATATGCTTTTGTTTTAGTGAGTACATCCTAATGGGGAGGCAGATACAAGGCTTTTGAGATTCATTTTAGTTTTTATCTCTGATGCTGAACAATTTACTTAGCTGTTCTCTACCCTTTTCCCCTTTGTTCATCATTGAACAGTTTTAGCAAGATAAGAGAGACTGTATGAGTCCAACTGTAAAAACTGTGGGGACTAATGAAAAGGATTCCTATTACAAATTATGCTAAAGATTTTTGATAAAGATAAATGGAAATTCAAGATGAAGGCATGATTCCAAGTCCAAGTATTTCCTAGAAAAATTAGATTTATAAAAAAGAGTATTTTGTTACCAAAAATAGAGTTGTCACCTTCAATTCCTGGCACTCAACTCTGGAGGAGAATTGAAGACACATTATTTTATCACTCAGAGAAATTGCTGAAATGTCTCATTGAAGAAAGAAAAAAATACGCTTCAGAACTAGTGTGCAAAGTCTCAATTTACAAAAACGAAAAAAAATCAAGTATTTTGCTCAAGGGTCCAAAACATGTTTGGCTTATTTCTTTTTCATCGCTTAAGCCCATTTTTGTCCGTCTTTTTATTGAATAATTGAAAAAAATGGATAAAGCAGGAATTTTTTCATCAAAGGCAAAAGGTAGTGAGAAATAAAAGTACTGAGGGAATAGAGATAGGAAGTTGAATCTTTCTGTACTTTCATGATTGCCTACATTTTTTTTCCTAAACTTGTAGTTGAAAAGGTCTGGGGGAAAAAATTCAGCCCTGAGGAAAAAGCTAGAGAGTAAAACTTGCCATTCTCCTTCACCCTGCCAGCCCTTCTCACTCCCTCTATTCGCCCGATTCTCTCTCACACACAAATACGCACATCACCACAAATGCCACCATCACCGCTATGAGCAAGCACATCCAACTTTGCAAGTTCAAACCACTTTGCTTTTAAACAATAAGTACTTAAATTTGCAAGCTTAATTAAAAGCAAGGGTCCAAGGGGGTGGGGATATTGGAATTTTTTTAGAAGCTGCTTTAAGAAAAACTTATAGCAACTCTCTCTTGGTTTCAAACTCTGTGTTGGTTTCAAGCTGTGGAGGAAAGGGCTAGAATGATGGGGTTGGAAAGTTGGAAGCCTGGTCGTCACCATTGCAGCCAGACACTGGACTACGGGGAGCTGTAGTCCCTTTGCTTCTCTGCCTCCCCTGCAGCACCAGATTATCTAAGATGCTGTTCTTTAACTCCCCCAGCGGCAACCTGTCAACTTTTGCGCTACTTCTGTCTTCCTTCTGGCACCAAGCCCCATCTGTTTTCTCGCAGCTCGAAGGGAGTCAGAGGTCAGAATGCAGCAGCCAAGAGATAAGAATATTTTAAACATTGGCTGTCTTTTCAACGTCAGTATCCACGCTACGTTGAAGAAATATAGATTAGTGAATACAGATTTTTATTTTTACCAGAAAATTCCCAACACTTCTTGATCATAGAACTAACTGAAAGTCAGGGTAGAGCTCAGTTTGACTAAATTGTACCCCTGGTAACTTTTATTAACCTTAAATTAGATTCTAGTGATATGTCCAAAATATAATGTCTAAATAAATGTTGTTCTCTCATATGTTTGATTTCTCATTATTGGTGGTGGCTTCTTACACTGAGACTCTAATACAGAAAACAATAGTTTTATGGGGTGACTGCCTTCTGTACCGTACATAGAAATAACAATGTGGTATGAATGAGACTATAATGGGAGCCATACAAACCCTGGGGAAAGTCTTAACAACTCCTAGCAAGGTGGATGCTTGACAAGAAAATGGTAATAGAACTTCGGTTTCTTCCTTTTTTGTAGACTTGCATCAATATTGCAATTCTGGCCTTTGGGCATCAACCATCCTCATTTAAATAGAATTAAAATGTGTTTTGTGCACACTCTCCTTTACAACTCAATGTATTTGTTCTTACAGATTTCTAATGGCTTTCCTCCTTGGCTATTAATATTTAGGTGCAGTGGATGAGTAACAGCTTCACTCTATTTTAGTTAGTCTGTGACTTTGAACCAAAACAACTTTTTTTTTTCATTGTAATTCTTCACTCCAAATTCTTCACAGTTGACTTTTGGTTATTTATAGATGTCAAAACACCTTCAGATGAGAACTATTATCAGTCACCGAAGAGACTGAAACTAAATCAGGCTATGCTTTGACATGATTTCCTTTGGAGGACTTATGCAGATGTGTGTAATGAGGGCAGCTTTACTGGCATGTGTGCCCCTTTCCTGGCCGACATCTTTGGGGAATATACATTTCCATCTGACATGTAGTATTATTTTTTTTTCTAAAAATAGCCATGTAATCTTACATTTTTACACCTTGCATTTTTTAAAAAAGTGTAATGATTTTAGAAAGTGCTCTAGACTTGGGATGCCTGAAGAAAAATCGTAAGGATTACTTTTTAAACAACTTCTTATTATTTAGGTGGCTTTCATTTTTTACGAGCGCTTTCTTTTTGAAGTTGAGCACCTATCACGTGCTCTATTAACACTGTTACTTGTTATCAACTGGCCTTTAGATAATCCTGCTTAAGTGGCAGGTTGATGACAGCTTTTAAGTGATTGCCTCTCCAAGTTATATTTCACAGAGGGTGCTAGAGAAGCAGAGAGCCTCATTGTGAGATTTTCATGAAGGAACTCAGAGAAGGCATGCCAAATGCAAAGGGAAGTTCTTGGAGGTCAGAAAACTCTGGTTGACTTTTCTACCATTCTTCTTAGTCTCTTGATTCAGACTATTAAATTATAATTGACAATAGACTCCAGGATTTGTGTCCAGCTGAAAATTAGACATTTTTTTGTATAGTACTGATGTCATTATCAACTTTCTCACTTCAGTTAATACATGTGTGTAAATGTTATGTTGTATATATATATATATACACATGTATATACATATTCACATGTGTGGTTATTATATATCTATAGAAATACTTACACACATGCGTACCTTATATATACATATATAATGGGTATATTATATATATATATATATGACAAAAATAATAGTGCTAGGGTAATTAAAAATCCAGAAACCCCTCTCTTCCAGGAAATAATGCAGGTCAACAGCCCTGGCTTAGATAATAGCAAAAAAATAACACAAGATTACATTACAATCACTTCTAAAAATTATTAAAAAGGAGTAAAAGGAAGAACAACATTTTAAAATGGTCCTTGTCGGGCAACAGGATAAAAGTGGAGAGTGGACATCTCCAAAGAAAGCTCCTTACTTAACAAATGGCCAAGTTCATTTCCAGAGATTTCACTTAAAGTACAACACTCTGCTACATGGAGTCGGAGCAAAGGAGCCACTGTTTAGAAGAAGTATCCCAGCGTGCATGTGTGCCTCAGTTGCAATTCTCCCCTTAATATTTTAGCACTTTAGAATCCTGGCGTTTTTATCCTGTGAACTTCTCCCATCTCCTGGGGTCTTGTTTTCAGTAACTATTCTTGAAATTTGCCCCATTTATTTTCAGCACACATTTGCAGAATTGTTTTCTAATTCTTGCAGAGCAGTGGTTTGAGCTAATACCAAGAGTAGAATTATAGTGGTATATATTAGTGGCTTAATAATCTCAAAAGACTGATAGCTATTTGCTGGAATTGGGAATTGACTTGATTCAAAAAATGCCTCTAACAATAGTTATTTTAAATAAATCAGCATAAAAAGTACTTTTTCATTCATTCATTCATTCACTCATTCATTTACTATTACTCTTTTTTCTTTCTTTTTCATTTTTTGGTTTCATAGTCTAATCAACCATAAATAGATGCCATTGCACTGTGTTCTTTCCACATGAGGTTCAGTGATCTGGGTCATTTATATCTGTAGTGTAATGATGAATGAATCAAAATAGAGCAATGTAATTAATTATTTAAAACAAGTATGATGTACCTTAATATTTTACATACTGTATTGAAAATTTAAATTATTTGTATTTACATTAAGCAGGCTTTGTAGCCCTAAACTGTTTTAGTATCCTTTCTACAGACAATATAGAGCCTAATTTAAGGAAATAGGGGCACTGTGGGCACAATCAGACTGTCACTTCCTGTGTGAAGTTGGCTAGTGCCTTTAACCAGCGCCTTCCCAGTGTTCACAGGCTTTGCTTTTTTTCTTTCATACCCCCAGACCCTTCTCTCATACAACTCTTAATTGTCAAATGTTAGAAATGGGCTAAAATCACTGTGTTGGCAGGGTTGTATTTCTCTCTGGTGGGTAAGGAAACACTATTTTCTTGAATTTTTCGACCTTTAAGAACTGCCTGCATTTTGTGGCTTTCATAGTCAAAGCCATCATTAACTAGTCTTCACATCATTTTGTTCTAACCCTCATTGTGCTGTCTTCCTCTTATATATTTAAGACATTATGATTATATTGAGTCCACATGTGTAATGAAAAAAATATTTAGTTGATTGTGAATTTCAACTTTTCTGCACTCCTTTTGTTCACAATTTTAAATATGCTTATCTTGTTTTTGACTCTGTACTTCTGAGTGAGGGGGAGGAGGTATGTTCATTGGCAGGTGCTCTGGGGACAAAGGAGGAAATAGGATCTCCTGCAGCTACAGTTACAGGCAGTTGTGAGCTATCCAATGTATTCTGGGAACTGAATTCTGGTCCTGTGCAAGGGCAGTACGCATTATTAATGGCTAAGCTATATCTCCAGCCTTCTACTTAAAACCATAATGCTTCTTTGCTCTGTGAGGCACATACGTAGATTCTCTGAATTATGAAAGAAACATCTTTGGGGATCCATCTTTTTGTCTACCTTAGGTCTAGTATATAAACTCCAAAAATTGAATGACCTACCTTATAAACCACATGGTATCATTTTGTCAGTGTTTAAAAAGTAATAATTTTAGATTGTATAACAGAGTGGAAATGGGTACGTATTCAGATATTTTTCTTGTATGATGAAAAGTTGATTTTCATATAGAAAATATTAAGCTATTTTGAGATGTAGACCTCAAGTTTGGTTACTAAGTTAGTGACTTTACTCTTTTATAGGATAAAAGGCTGAGAACTTTTATTATTTCTTATCAAGGGTGAACTATCTACAAAGTTATGGTGGTTGCTTAGTATGATCTGGCTGAACTTCACTCAGAGACAGTAATAAGTATGGCTAACCTTGAAGGAGAGTAGTTCTTATTCTACATCTTTTGCTTCTTTGTTTGAATTTTTCATCTGAGTGGAGCAGTATGTTCTCAGTTAGATGTTGTAGGTGGACAGTACAGTGGACACACGAGTTTGTGTTATTCCTTAGAATGGCACAAGAAAATGATGTGACTGAACAAACTTCATGGTGTACATTTTCAGGACCATCTTGAATGCAAGAGGGTGAAAATAGAGCTGGCATAAGTAAAATTCCCCCTTCTAACTTCTGTTACTGTGATTTGTTATAACAAAAAGCCACAATAAATTAGAGAAAGGTTTAATTGGTTTTTTCGAAAAGACCATCCAGTAACAGAGAAGTGTGAATTCTGCTCACTTCTCCGTATATGTATTTTGTTTGGAGATAATGAATCCAAGATGCTGTCATTTTCAAGAACAAACAAACAAACTCAAAAACCCACCATCCACCCCAGCATACACGTGCTAATGATAATTTGTTTCTTAAAGTCTGGTAGCAGTTTGTGTCCCCTTTCCTGAAAGAGCACATTTCAGCAGGTTTGTGTTTTTTACTTAATCACAGAGGCAGGCTGAAGGTGGGCGAAGGAAAAGTCAGTCTTTGCAACTTTGAAATGCATTAAGCTTCTCTCTTGATTTAACACAAAATGATCAAATACATGTACATGCCTGGAGTTATTCCATTTTTCTATTGTAATCCTGGTGGGCTTTTTTGTAGAAGTGGTTCAGAATACATTATCTTTGAAGTGGATTCCAATTGTCAATAAAACATGGCTGTAACATTATTCTTCTACAGAGAAGCAAAAGAGAAAATAGATAAGTGACTATATCATTCTTGTTTAATATAATGCCCACAAAACTCTATGACTTTTGTATTTCATTGCAACCCACTAGCCCTGCTGAAGAAATTATGGCATCAAGAAAAATAGTAGCATGCAGTCATTTAGTTATAAAGGCAATACAATGGGAATTAGACTATGACTTGGGTTTTTAAGAGTCTGTGTACATCTTCCTCTGTAAAATTTTAGTGTAGAAATATAAGATTACTGTTTGGGGTTTCATTTTTTTCTTGTTTGTAAAAGTGATTCTATTAATATCTATCTCCAGAGCTTTGGAGCTCAGGTGAGACTAAATAGGTGAAAGTAATTTATAAATTGTAAATTGCTATACAAATTCTATCTATATTTAGGGTACAGATGCTAACGATGTTGTTAATATCCCACAAGTCACAAGGTAACAACTCATGACACAAAATTATTCTACAGCTGATGTGACCAGTGCCATGGTAACACCAAAGTGAGACTTTGTCCAGTTGTGAGTAATATCCACTCTAACTAAAGGTGCCAGACCAGGCACAACTGAGAAAGGAGAAGCTTTTAGAAAGAGCTGTCTAAAGGGACCCTGGATGTGTAGAGTGTGGAGTTGGGAAAAAATTCTAACCTTTCTTCTTTTCTCTTTATCCAAATACTTGTTTATTTTTATTTTATGAGTATGAATGATTTCCTGCATATATGTAAGTGCGCTTGATGCACGCCCTTTGCTCTTGAAGCCAGAAAAGGGACGTGGATCTTCTAAAACTGGTATAACAGATGGTTGTAAGCACTATGTGTGTCTTGGGAATCAAACCTGGGTCCAGAGCATGCTCTTAATCCCTGAGCTATCTCGCCAGGCTTCTTTTATTTATTTATTTTCTTAATTTAGGCAAAGGGCTTCTTGCTATGAAATCACAGCTCTAAGCCAAAGGACATAGAGCTTTCGAGCATTTCTCACACTGTTTGGTTTCCTTAGTGCTGAACTAGATGACACTGGGGATGGAGACGGGGGAAGCATGGGTGTGCGCTATGGGTGAGGACCCGGAGATAGCTAACTCCCAACATTTTAAAATCGATTTAGAATTTTGAGTTCACACAAAGGGTCTCTGGAAAGGATCATCTAAATGCTTAAAGAAACGTCAACCCTAGATGATAATTTGGAGAGGAGAATTTTCAGAAATACATGTGTACATTTAACGGATTTTAATTTCATGTGCATGGGTGTCTGTCTCCATGTATGTGTGTGCACCATAGAATGGCTGGTGCCCAAGGATGCCAGAAGAGAGCATTGAATCCTCTGGAACTGTAGTTACAGACAGTTGTGAACCACCACCTGGGTGCGGGAATCAAATCTGGGCTCCCTGTAAAAGCAGTCAGTACTGTTAGCAACTTAGTCGCCTTTCTAGCCCTTCTCTTTTGTGTGTACAAGTGTAAACATTCATGTATGTGAATGTTGGAGTGCATGTCTGTGTAGCATCAGAGGACAGTTTCAGGTGTTAGTCCTTGGCTTTCACCTTCTTTGAGGCAGGATCTCTTTGGCATTTTTTCCCCCCTGTGTACTTCAGACTTATCAGCCCACTAACTTCCGAAGACTCATCTGCCTCCCTTTCTCATCTGTCCATAGGTATTCTCAGATAACAGATGCTGGATTGTGCCTTTGGTTTTTATATGGTTCTGGAAATCACACTGATGTCTTCTTACTTTTATATCAAGCATTTTTACTTGCCAAGCCTCTGCCCTAATCCTGTATAGATATTTTATGTTCAAATACTACAGTAAAACATAGAAGGCATCTGGTTAAAAAATCATCTTTCTTCATTTATGGTGATTAGTTGAGACACTAAGCTCCTGAAATCACGTCACTGCTAGGTACTAATCTAGAGACAGGGTATGAGACAAAATTGAGAAGCAAGTGATGTGCATGCTTGAAGTTAGTATCAGAAGTGAAAGGTACTTCAATAACTAGAACATCAATGTGTAAAGCTGTGGGTGTTCAGAGAAGTGGGAAGTAAAGACACATTTTTTTTATTTGTTAAAGCTCTTTCAGAGGGGGTAACAGTCATCAATGACCTGGAAACAAATCTGTGCTTTCTGACATAGGAAACAGGAAGAGTTATAGCAATACTGAGAAGAGATCCTGTGGGTTGAGATGGAATTGTTAGGAAATGGGACTATAATGTACATCAGTTTCAGTTTACAAGGACTCTGTGTGTTGTGTTAACAGATTAGAACTTTAAAGAATTAAACAGTCATTGAGCAAATGATGCTATGAATGTACAAAATGAGCTAATTTTAAGGAAATTGTTCTGACCCCTGTGTGGTATGAGTCATTCAGAATTTTGTCTTTAAATTAAAATCCTTCAGAATAATATCTTACCATTGATTCTGCACCAATTCAATTATTTCTGAGTGAGCCTAATTTACTGAAGATTTTTCTAAGACATTTTGATCTTCAGAAGCGATAGCACTTAATTCATCCCCTTTGCAAGGCTATTCTGATTAGAGTACTGGAGGATCAAAGACACCAGACATATTTTGAGGATAACAGTCTCACATCTTTTTCTCAACTATAAACATTCCTTAAATCCTCACACACAGTGGAAAATAGTTCCTGCAACACTGGTATATAGTGTTTGAAAGTTATAAAACTTTATAACTTAAGTTATATAAAGTTAGAAAACAGTTATAATTTGAGAGCTTATTTTTTAAATATACTGATGTATAACTGGGTTTCTAAGAACGTGTGCATGCTCCTAACTTCGAAACTATATAAACATGCAACATGTGTAGTTGTTTATCTTAGTCTTTACAATGTATTTATCATTATATTTTCTCCTAAACAGAGTTTCTTGCTTTGTAGGTGTTCAATACTGCTTTAGATTTACCATATAGACCTCCTTCTGGTGGAACAGTTTTCTCCTCTCTCTCTCTCTCTCTCTCTCTCTCTCTCTCTCTCTCTCTCTCTCTCTCTCAGGTCTCTTTATGTAGCCCTGACTGTCTTGGAACTCACTGTGTAGATAGACTAGGGTGGCGTCACAAACACATAAAGATCTACCACTATGTCCTGAGTGCTGGCATTAAAGACATGCACTACCACACCCTGGAGAAAAACTTGATTTTGATAGAACTTTAGAACACTAAGTACCTTTACACAAAGCTATAGCCTTTTCTGTTCCCATGATATTAAGCTCTATATTTCTAATAATATAAAAAGTATTTTCAAGTCAGATTATTTTGACTACATATTTTCCCTCTTGCTCACAATCATTTTAAAGAAGTAAATTCCCCACATATTTATTTGGGGGTTAAGGAAATCAATAATCTTTAGTTGTCAGTGTTTTGAGGGTCAGATACAATTATTCCTAATTCATGTTAGAAATCACATCATGTGCTTATTTTTAGGAAACAAAATCTGCCTGAATAGCCCTCCCTCATCTATCCCTCACTTCTTTCCATGTTTTTTATTTTTATTTTTTATTTCCTTGTTGGCATCCTTGGTCTAGCAGTGGAGGATCTTTGATGATTTTTTTCAACATACTTTTAAATAAGGAATTGAGCAAAAAGCAATGAGGTCATGACAGCCCCATTGTCTTCCTGCTTTTCTATGCTGACAATGAAACTCCAACGAAAATTTCATTGTAATTGCGTACTCCTGAAATTAATAAATGCTAAATTCTCTTTTATCTTAGTGTGAGGAGGAGAGCTCACACTTAGTCAATGCTAGAAAATGTGCGTTCTTGCTTTGCACATTTGCTGAATTGTTTTCAATAAACATGGGAGGTTGGAGTTTGTCACTTAATGTGACTAACTCAGTGACAGGAATGAAGGGTCTCATTCAGATCTCGAGCACAGGGACAGCACAGTCCACAGTGATTTTGGCTCTATGACATCAACCATCAGTCAAGAAAATTCCCACAGGCTTCCTCACAAGGCGATTTCTTGGAGACAGTTTCTCACCAGACATACCATTTTCTTAAGTAACTCTAGCTTGTGTCAATTTTACATAAAACTAGCCAGCACAAGGAGTAAATAGATGGCATGCTAATGTAACCCAACATTAGGATTAGAAAAAGAGCATTTGAACTTCCTATGACATATTTTGGAAGTTCTGGAAGGCATAAGAAGTTCAATTTCCAGAAACCTCTGATTAGAAGTATTAATACAAACGGAAGAGTTCTAACTTGGCTCATACGGGAATTCATGTACCATAAATGTCAGCACCATGCCTTAGTGGCTCTTTAAGTCATTATGGACAATAATGGGTTGTAAAAGACAAGGTCAGCCCATTTCTCTAAACTCCCCATACAGGACTTTCTTTATTTCCAGTACCTATCTTATTTGCCTTCAAGTATCTCTAACTGTAAATGAGAGATAGCCTTTATAGCTTTCTTTTCTTGTTAAGAAAACAAAATGAAAGGACTTCAGTACACACATGGATACTGTAATCTAAGAACAGCATATTTTTCCAAACATTAATATGCTTTAAATGCCAAAGAACATATGAAGAGTATGCTTTTACATAAAGTTCAAATATTGCTGAGTTGAAATATGAATGTTCATACTAGGTAATATTAAATATATTTCTTTTTAAAATTGTGCTATTTATTATTTATTGTTATTTATTATTTTTATTACAATTAGTTACTTTATATCCTTGTCCCTTCCCAGAACCACTCTCCCTCCTTTTTTTCTCCCTATGCTCCTCCCTTGGTCCGCTGATAGGGGAAGTCCTCCTCCACTACTATCTGACCCTAGTTTGTCAGGTCTAATCAGGACTGGTTGCATCATCTGCCTCTGTAGCCTGGCAAGGCTGCACACACCAGGTACAAAGAGTTGGCCAATGAGTTCATGTCAGAGACAGTTCCTGTACCCCTTACTTGGATGCTGAGCTGCCATGGGCTACATCTGAGCACAGGGTCTAAGTACCTTTAACAACCTTATATCTGACAGAAGGCTAATATCCAGAATATATAAAGAACTCAAGAAGTTAAACACCAACAAACCAAGTAATCCAATTAAAAAATGGGGTACAGAGCTAAACAGAGAATTATCATCAGAGTACTATCGAAGGCAGAGAAACACTTAAAGAAATGTTCAATGCCCTTAGTCACCAGGGAAATGCGAATCAAAATGACCCTGAGATTTCACCTTACACTCATCAGAATGGCTAAGATAAACAACTCAAGTGGCAACACATGCTGGAGAGATTGTGGAGAAAGGGGAACCCTACTCTATTGCTGGTGGGAATGTAAACTTGTACAACAACTTTGGAAATCAATCTGGTGCTTTCTCAGAAAATTAGGAATAGTGCTATCTTAAGATCCAGCTACACCACTCTCAGGTATATATCTGAGTTTATTTCTTAGGAACACATTTTAAATTAGGAGAGATGGTGAGCAGCCATTTTGCAAGGCACTATCATGTGTGCTGTGCCCTGTGCCCTGTTCTCAGCTGACACACAGCTCACGGTGGAGTTGAGCTGGGCTTTGACAAGAACATTTCTCAGGCTCTATTAGAGAATTAGTGGCTTCTCCTATCGTTCATTATTTATCCCTTAATAAATGTTCTTCATATTGGCTCTGTTTCTGTTCTGAATTACGTTGTAGTACAGAATGATAACACATTTTTATAATATCTGCGTTGAAGTTGAGAACTGTGATAAAGGGCTGTAGAGGCTCAGTTGGGAAAGCGTTTGCCTAGTTTACCAGAAGCACTTGAATTCAAATGCCAGCACTGTACAAACTGGGTATGGTGATGTAGGTTTTGTAATCCAGAGGCATGATAATGGGAAGACGAAGGCCAACCTCAGTTTTGGGCTTTATAAGAACCTGTCTAAGCAAACAAACAAAGGAATCAAATGGAGTCTTTTTCAAGTATCCCCTCTTTTAGGTGTTGTCCTAGTTACTGTTCCATAGCTGTAATGGATGAAAAATTAGAACGAAAGCAACTTATAAGAGGAAACAGTTTAAATGTGGACTTGCTTATAGGTTCAGAGGGTGAATTCATTATATGTCATGAGAGGCAGAGACACATACACACAGAGAGACTGGGTCTAGCCTGGGCTTTATTTTAAACTATTTATTTGTATTTTATATACATTGGTGTTTTGCCTATGTCTGTAAGAGTGTCAAATCCCCTGGGACAGGATTTACAGACTGTTGTGAGCTGACATGTGGGTGAACCTGGGTCCTCTAAAAGAATAGTCAGTGCTCTTAACTGCTGAGCCATCTCTCCAGCCCCTAGTCTGGGCTTTCTAACCTCAAAGTCCACACTCAATGACACACCTCCAGCAAGACCACATACCTCCTAATCCTTCCTAAACAGTTCCAAGCATTCAAACATATGAGCCTGTTGGGGGCTACTCTTATTCATACCAGCGCTTGTACTTACAGGTAATTACAGTTCAGTGAACTCAGAAATAAGAATGATATTAAAAGAGTTGATTCCATATCTAACTTTAAATAATACTTAATATTTGGTTTTTATACTTGGTATTGTTTTATTGTTTTATTGTTTTATTATTATGAGTTTAACTGATAAAATCTCAACGTCACCCAAAAGTATTAATAATTAGAGAAACTATTAAAATAAAACACCATATGCTTTTAGAGTGTTTTTGTTAATGTGACTCATCGATAACTGCACACAGACTCACAAAATGGTGTCAGGGTGAGCAATCTGTGTCCACTTATATTAAACTGTGCTGGAATCAGTTGCTGCTTTCATGTCTGTTCGCAGCAGCAAAGCTTTGCTGCAAACACTGGGAATTTTCTGGAGGCAGTAGTAGCAGGATTACTGTTAACCCTCACCGTGACTCATTAGAATGTGTCCCGAAAGAAGTTTAGCTCCCCATGAAGCCAGCAGAGGAACATTCCCAAGTCATTTGTCAGGTGAGGAGGAAGACAGTTGTCCTATTCCTGCAGCCCAGCAATGTGAACAGCGATGTGTCACTGTATCATGTTTCTTTTCTTCTGCAGAAAACATGATGTATTGATTTATTTTAGATTGTTTAGGGTCTAAGGTGTTTTATGCTTACAGAAGGTATGAATTAAAGGTCTTAAATTGTAAGGTGCTAATGTGAATCAAACTCACACTTAATACAGGAAATATTAGTTGGGAATAATAAATCTTGTCCGGCTCAAGGTACTTTTATTGCTGTTAAAAATGAAGGTCACACAATAATACGATTCAGGGAAGTATGCAAGACATTTAAAGAGATTCATCATTTTCATATGACATACAAGTATCCTTTTAAAGGATTCTGGTATTTTATCTTCAATTCAATTTGCTATTTAAATATTTTAAGGCATCCCTTCAGAATCCCATATGTATTATTTTTTGACGTAGTCTGGTTATGTGGTTTAACACATAGATGGGTGGCTAAAATTTTTGATCAGTGCACATGATTGTTAGGCAATTTTCATGTGGATTTACTCTGGGCTAATGTGTGTGGGGATGGATTTTTCCTTTTTAATCTTTAAAAATGCTACTTTCCCTAAAATGAAGAAATTGAGACTTGCAGTTTAATATTTGTCAAAGATCACGCAGTTATAAAATGGAATCCATGGCTACCATTGCTTCTATCAACATCAGCCACAGTCCCCCCACCCCCAGCATCTCTCAGGATTTGGGTTCACCTGAGCTACTAATGAGAGATTGTAATTCATACGTGGTTGATCTGAGGAATGTAGTCAATTCAACTGCTTAAAATAACTAAATAAAAAAAAATGTGGGCATTCTCTTTTCCTGCTGTCCTCATCTGTCTGTGGTTGCCCCAAGGACTGGAGCAATTTTAGCGTTCTCTTCAGCTGTTTTTGTTTGTTTATTTTGTTGTTGTTGTTCTGGAGAGGTTTCTTTCTGAGAGCCTGGTACTCATGTCTTACTATCTTCGTTTTACTTTTGGCTATGGGTTTGCTTCAGTCTGCCTGCTTCTATATCTGTTCTCACTGACTCACGGCTCAAGCAGCTCTCTCTGCGTTGCTGGACACTGTCTGAAGCTACACTCCCAGGGCTTACAGGAACAGCTGCCACTCTAACCTACGTGTGCTCCCGCCTCTGAACATTTCTCCGTTGTTATAGCCCCAAAGCTTCTATGAGGATTAGTTCCTTATTTTAGTAGTTGCCACCTACCAGGAGAGTGACTGTGGTGGAGACAATTGTTTTCTGTATTTGAATAATCTCTCAAGCCTCCATATGTGTAAAACCGAACTCATTATCCTGCTGTTGCTGCACACTCTGCTTGCTCCTCGGAGGGTCTCCATCTGCCCACCACCTACCTTTTATCATGACTTAAAATTACTGTAAAATGTAGGCTTACATTCCAGATCACCCATATTACCCATTTAGGACCCAAATAGAGGGTGGAGTGACGATTCTGGAACCCTGCAAAGAGTCCTTGAGCAGGTTGCATTTCCCACTAGTTACTGAGCCTCTCTGGTTAACCACAGGGAGCCATTTGCTCTTTGCCCAATAGGACTTTCCCTTTGCCAGCTCCTTGCCTTTGTGCATTTCTTTGTCTCCGTGTGAAATGTTTCTGGATCCTACCTCGGGCCTCAGACACACACTCATGTTTCATGAGTCAGCTCAAATGTCACTTCCTATCAATGCATTCCCTGTCTCCTCCCACACTCAATGAGTTGCTCTCCTTCCTTCAGTATTTATACCACACTCACTAACACTTTGCATTGCAGTTACATTTCTACACCTCTATTCCCACAATACCATGAACTTTTCAAGGAAAAACAAACAAAAACAAAACCCACCACATTTAATTTATCACTGAGTTCTTAGTTCTGAAGCTGTGTTATAGTTTCAGTAAAAGTCTGTGGAATGGTTGGAGTCATTGGATGAGAGACTATAAACAAAAAGGCTGTGTTCTGGACAGGACAGCTCTGAAGACACCAAGGATACAACAAAGAGCAGCACTGTTAAAAAAATAAACAAGAAATGTTAGTGATCACATACAGCTTATGTGGTAGTGGGAAGATTCACACAATGACGATAATCAAAGAGTAAATTTAGATGGTGACACATACTATGAAAGACATGTAGATACAAGGGATAGAAAGGACCAAGCACACATTAAATGTGGTTTTATAGATAACTCAGTGAAGGCCCAGAGCAGGCGATGGCTGATGAAGATCTAATGTGTGAGAGGAAAACTTAAAGTCTGCAGGCAAATAACAGCAAGCATGAGGTTAGAGACAGTCATGATGTACTAGAAGCATCATCCTTAGCACCAAGGTACCAGTAAGGAGAGTCAAGTGGCATGTGGGAGAGGTCTAGAGTGTAGATTACCTTGGGACCCCTCCCTCATTTTTCATTTGTGTGTCTGTGTGGTGTTGTATGTGCGTACATGCTTTGTATTTTGTGTATGTGTGGGCACACATGTTGGTTGCGTGTGTAAGTATGTGGGTATGCATGCAGAGACCTGAGGCTGATGTTAAGACTTATCCTCCAAAGCTCTCCCACCTTATCGATTGAGTCAGTTTCTCTAAGAATTCCCTTTTTTGGGCTAGTTTTGCTCTAACTAGCTTTCTTTGAGGATCCTTTATCTCCACTTTTAGAAGCTGGAATTACAGGCAGGTCCAGAAACCCCCACAGCATTTACTTACATGGCTTCTGGGTGCCTGGATTCTGTTCCTTACATTTGTGCTGCAAGGACCATAGTCCCTGATCATCACCCTAATCCAATGTTACCCGGGCTCAGATGCTTCTGGTAAATTTATAACGTTGGCTTTGAAAAACTTGTGTAAGGTTTATAACACTATGGTTTCTTTTCCTCTACATACGTATGTGAAGCTAGCCAAAACAAAGCACAAACACAGGCCACAAATCTTGCAATAGTTTGGCTGTTATGTGAGCACTGAAGGCAGACAGTGGAAGTTATTCACGCCTGTCCACAGACAGGAAGAAGAGAAAACAAAGCTTGAGGGTGTGTGGCACTGTGTTTGTTTCCCTGAGCAACTAGGGCAACTCAATTCTCTTTTGTAAATGGAGAAATGTGCAAATGCTGTGTGTGGAATTATCGCTGTAATGCAAGCATATTCAGATGGGTTTGTAAAAGAATAACAGCAGTAAGAACAATTCTTCATTTTGCCTACGTGTGTCTCTCAATTTGCTCTCTTTGGGAAGGGCCTGTAAAGTGCTAAGAACATCGCCTCTGTCTGTCCAGAAAATAGATTTCAGTGCCAGACATACCTTGAGGTTAAACACTTTTCTGGTAAGAAGATAACTGGGTTTTCAGAACCTGATGGGTTGTCTTTTAGGACATTCTGAAAGCAAAGGACTTTTGAAAGACAAAAGGAAGATAATGAAACAGCCAACCTCATACCAATTTTATAAAAAAAAAGATAACATTCCTCATTTCAAAGAAGAGAGAAAAGATGTAAATTGAATATTAAGCTGTCAGGTGTAAAACACTTTACCTTTATGTAAAAAGAAAAATCAACTGTAATTTTTCTCTGTCTTAGCTGATATTTTATTTTGATATAAATAAATTAATATACTATAGAATTGTATCCACACATCCATAGATACATAATTTTTGAGAGATTTTTTGATAATTATATAATTTAGCTTAAGGAATGGATTAATAATGAGTAAATACATTATTTAAGAAAATATATATGCATACATATATATCATATTTGATATATAGAAATATGCATAATTATATATATATATAGTGATATCCAATGTGGCTCAAAAGAGTGGCCTTTCCTTTTTCTTGATTTTTTTTTCTTTTCCAGTATATTCTTTATAATGAAACTTGGGTGATGTTTTTACTAAATCTGACCTCAAAACACTGACATCAACTCTCTGTGCTGGAAAGGACTGAGTGCAGCACACAAGGGTACACATCACGGAAAGGATAACAAACATTTTAAAAATTCAGTAAATGTGATACTTAAACGTCAACAAATGTTTGCTTCTCAAGGTCACCATTTCTGCTTAGGGGACTTTTACAGGGCTATAGACCTCGCCCTAACAGTTATTTTCCAGACAATGTCCGTGTGTTGATGAAGGAGTGATGAAAAAGGAGAGGGGATGAAGGGAAGGGGTTATTCATCCAGATGGCATCCACTCTCTATATCCACTCTTCTGTGAGGTCATTCAGGCTTCTAGTCCAGCCTTCTTGAGCTGTGACATTCCCTTGCTTCTGCTATTACACATCACTTTTCCATGAACCTTAGAATGTGGTAGAAGATTTCAGACAGTGTTAGTAAGAATCAACTGTTTCTCTTTCAATCAAGGATCATTAATTTTGTTGAGGCTTCATAGCTCTGATAGGAATTTGACATTAATGCAAATGCTAATGGTCTTTTAAAAAATTAATTTGTGTCAGCATCTGCTTTGATACACTGCTAGGTAGAGTCTTTCAGAGGCCCTCTATGGTAGGCTCTTGTTCTGTTTCTTGTTTTCTCCTACTTCCAATGTCCATTCATTTGTCTTTCTGAGTGAGGATTGATAATCTCACCCCGTGGTCCTCCTTCTTGTTTAGCTTCATTAGATGTACAGATTTTAGTATGTTTATCCTATCTTACAAGTCTAGTATCCACTTGAGTATATACTGTGTGTATCTTGTGTGTGTCTTTCTGCTTCTGGGATACCTCACTCAGGATGATCTTTTCTAGATCAAACCATTTGCCTGCCAATATCACGATTTCCTTGTTTTTAATTTCTGAGTAGTATTCCATTGTGCAAGAGAAATAACCTAGCTAGGCCACAGAGGAGGGCAGTCCTGGTGAGACCTGATAAGCTAGGGTCAGATGGAAGGGGAAGAAGACCTCCCCTATCAGTGGACTTAGAGAGGGGCAGGGAGGAGACAAGAGAGGGAGGGTGGGATTGGGAGAGAATGAGGGAGGGGGCTACAGCTGGGATACAAAGTAAATAAACTTTAATTAATTTAAAAAAGAATGTAGAATTTTATAAATAAATCCATTCTTATAAAAAATGTTTCTTTGTAGGAAAAAGTAGCTGATGTGTGCAGCTTTTCCAACTTTAGAGTTTTTACTTGTAAGTTTTGGGTTGAATTTTTTGTCTTTTATCACTTTCCTGGCTCTAACAGCTGTTAGAATAAATTAACATCATTTTCATCTTTATAACATCATTGTGAAAGTTGAATAGACTGCATACTGGCTTCACCTGTCTCTGGAGTCTCAAGTAGGATAAACATACTAAAATCTATTGTCCTACAAAAGCTAAACAACAAAGGGGACCCTAAGGAAGAGGCTTAATCCTCATTCGGAAGGGCAAACAGGATAGACAAGTAGGAAAAGCCAAGGAACAGGACAGGAGCCTTCTACAGGGGTCCTCCAAAAGACTCTACCCATCGGAATATTGAAGCAGATGCTGAGATTCATAGCTAAACTTTGGGCAGAGGGCAGGGAATCTTATGGAAGAGATAGAAAGACCTGAAAGGGACAGAAGCTCCACAAGGATACCAACACAGACAAAATATCTGGACTCGGGGCTGGAGAGATGGCTCAGTGGTTAAGAGTACTGTCTGCTCTTCCAAAGGACATGGGTTCAATTCCCAGCACCACATGGCAGCTCACAACTGTCTGTAACTCCAGTTCCAAGAGATCTGATACCCTCACACCAATGCATATAAAGTAAAATTAAATAAGTTATAAAAAATATCTGGACTCTGAGGGTCCTGCAGTGACTGATAAATTAACCAAGGACCACGCATGGAGTGGCTCTAGACCCCCTGTACAGATGTAGCCCATGGGCAGCTCAGTCTCCAAGTGGGTTCTCTAGTAAGGGGAGTAGAGGCTGTCTCTGACATGGACTCAGTGGCTGGCTCTTTGATCACCTTCCCTTGGCAAGGTGGCTTAACTAGGCCACAGAGAAAGAGGATCTAGACAGTTCTGATGAGACCTGATAGACTAAGGTCAGAGGAGGACTTACCCTACAGTGGACTCAGGGAGGGACATAGGTGGAGAAAAGGCAGGGTGGGTGGGACCAGGAGGAGATGTGGGAGGGTTTATAGCCAGGATACAAAGTGAATAAATTGTAATAAATAATAATAATAATAAAATTTTAAAGAAAGTAGAATAGACATGCATGCTTCTTGGGACTTTCTGCTACTCAGCTTTAATGTACAAATTTTTCTTTACTCAAAACTAATTTATTTTTAATTAAATTACTTAAGTGATTAAATTACTTTTAAGCTATATGATTTTGCTGAAAGGCTCTATGGCACTGCTGAGCCCTTCTGGCTAAACACATGTGAAAACTACCATGTAAGCAAGGTATCATTTTGTCTGGACTCCTTGTGGTAGAACTAAGCTATATATCTTACACTAAGATATATCCAGGTGGACAGTGTCCTGTGAGGTCATAAAAACATGCCTTCTTCCAAGTCATCCTTGAAATTCTGTTGGCAGAATACATTAAGCAAGACCCATATGCTTTGGTTCTAGTTGAAAAGTAGTGTAAATTCTCCTAAACCATGTGATTTAGTGTTGGACCAAAGAAACTACCCTTTGGTTAATAGGCAGCACTTATATATGTGACACCATGTTTGCATTAGGCATTAGGTAGCAATAACTTAATCTCTTGGGAATTTTTGGTAGTGGGTCCAGAAGAGACTGACTTCTTGGCAAAACTTAATAAATGAAGCCTTAGGGAAACAGTTTAATTTTTTTTTTCTAGAAGAGAGTCACTCAGGGAGATTTATGGCAGTGACATTCTGCCCTGCATAGCTCAGCAGGGGCCAGGCACCTGCTCTTCCAAAAAGCGTGTGGGTCATGCTCATGGAAACACACTTTAAAGCAGCACTTTAAACCACACCTACTATAATTTAAAAAATCTATAGTAGCCACCTTAGCATAATAAGAAGAGGCAAAATGGATTTTAATATTATACTTCACATTAAGCAAAAAATATGTACTATATTTAAAATTAATTGATATAAAATTATGAACTAGATGCTATAGAGATGGCTCAGTGTGGTTTGTAACACTGGGTGCTTTCCAGATGACACTAGCTTGATTATCAGCACCTATGTCATGGTTTGCTGCCATTTGTTACTCCAGCACAGTGGACCCAGTACTCTCTTCTGGCCTCTGAAGGCATGAAATCCAGATGTGGTGTAATACATGCATGTGGAAAAACACCTGTACACATGAAACAATATGACTAAAAGAACGGTAAATGAAGCATCTATATTATAATCTCTTTATATGTACACATATATGTATATATGTACATGTATGTATGCATATATACATATAAATTCATATATGCCTATATATTGTAATGAGAGGATAGTCTTTGAATTTGACCTAGCATCATTCCATGTGCTCACTGATTGTCTGGAACAAGTGACCATTGTGTCACTCATCACATTCTGAGACAACTATTTTCAAATCTAGTAAATAAGTTTGCAATATGAGAAGGGCCAAATTCAACTACCCAAATCTGTTTAAATAAGAATATGCTTAATACTATGATGTGTGCTTGATACTATACAAAGGTCTTATAAAAATCCATTCAACAGGATTATGAAGTAGATAGGCTGCCTTATCTATTTGTAGGAGGAAATGTTTTTAGCATCTCCTTTGCTTGCAAGTCACAGAACACATTAGGGCAAGAAGCAGTTTGATATAATATTGGAGCACACCTCCTAACCACCCTGGAGGATCACCTTCAACACTGTGCTTAATTCTTGGCCAACTATGTGAATTCATGCTTCCTTCTGTTGTGAAAGCACCATTGATGTTCAGGGGACTGTGATTGTGTGATATAAGAACTTTCTGAAGTATTGGCCAGAAGTAATTTGCTTATGTATTAGTCTTTCAGGGGTCTTGATCTCCCAGGATCTTTGAAATGTGATGATTGGATGACTGGATATTGAAACCACTCTTAAAAATATTAAAACTAATAGGATCTATCTTATAAACTTTGCATTTCTTAAGTCTAGTGGTTATTTTTCTTCTGAGGCAATAAGAAACATTACAATTAATATAAAAAGCTGTTGAGTGACTATTAATCACTGTCTAATATCTATGGAAGATTTCATAATAACTAAATTGATGCAATATACAATAAAACTATGGGGCCGAACGCTTTTTAAGGGCATAACTCTTTGCATGTAATTACTTGGTTTGAGAATGTCATGTGCTTAAAGCCATTTACTCTTATTTTCCTTGCCTCCTGAACTCTTGGTATGAATGTCTCCATTTATTTTATTTATAACTCATTTGGCTAAGAAATGACTCCTTTTGCTTTTGAAATTGTCAAATATTTGAAGATCAATGGGCAGCTACTAAATTAAAATAGTTTACCCCTTGAGGATGTTCAAAGACCAAAGAAAGCATTTTTTTTCCAGATGGAAAACTTTCTATAATTGATGTTTTATAATAGATCTTTAGATTCAAGCAACAAATCTTTTGAAATTTTTAAGGTAGTTGTAACATCTAGAATTAATAAAAGCACAAAATCAAGCAAACATGTTTTTTCCTCTTAGTTATTATAAGCAGAACCAACTTACTGATTCTTATTTATCTATCATTAGAGTGAATCTACATATAATCAGAATGTTCTAAACTTGATTATAATCCCTGACAAGAAAGGTGATGAAAAATGATTTAAATACACTGTGATTTAAATGACATTAATGACTTAAATATATTACAGCTTAAACTGCCTGCATCATTTTTAAAGAATTTATTTAGTGTGTGTGTGTGTGTGTGTGTGTGTGTGTCTACTTGTGAGTATATATGTGGGATTATGTGTATCAGATGGCAACATTCAGAGTTGGTTTTCTCCTTTCACCATTTGGGCTTCATTGATAGCACTTAGGTCATAAGTCTTGGTGTCAGAGACTTTTATCTGCACAGCCATCTTAGCAGCACAAACAGGATTAACTTTAAATCTTTATTTTCTAGTCCTGAGAGTATACAGATTAGTCAGTGAGGACTGCTTCTTACATGCATACCCATAGCAGAATCCAAACTGGAGCCATCGTACTTTACAGATGACTTCTCATAAAGCTCTTCAAACAATTCAGGGTAAACACATTTGAATATCAAGAACTCTTTTCAGCTGCTTCCAGGAAATTGTCTAACTGTAGCAGGTAAACATGAAAGCCAAGGGAGGAACTTCTCTCAGTGTGGAGGGTGCATTCATTACAGAGCCAGAAAGTCAGTGTTTTAGCAAGTACCGCTGGTTCTCATGGGGATAGCTGTCTAGTCAGAAGCAGGAAATGTAATCCCAAGCGACTCTGTTAGCCTGGGACTTCAGGATCATCTCTGTTTTTGATCTCTGTTATTCCTCAAATCCCTTTTCATTAATGATGAAATAGGGTCTCAATAACTTAAAATACCATTTGGAAAGAGAAACTGAAAGATTATTCTGTTCACTTGTAGTTGTTTGGTATCTATCTTCCTGAAGCTTTATATTTATGTCTTCTCCTGAATTTTGGCACATTGGCACATTTCAAATATTAATTCATCACACAACTACTATTTGAAATGAAATTAACTCAAACATAAGGAGCAAAGAAGCACACGGAGTAGGAATTTTCACACAATTCACCAACATCTAGTTTCTCACCTCGAACCTGTTTATTATTCTTCAATTCATTACAATAACAAACAGTTTACATATATTAAAAGCCATCAGTTAGTACCAAAAACATATGGTATGTTGAAGGCAGCTATATTCTATTTTCACTAGCAACAGAATATATAAAAAACATACAGGCATAAGGATCTTGGAATTGTTCCTAAGTAAAATTCAGATGGCATTAACTCACTGTACATAATTGTTTGATATTTGATATTTATAACTATGAATGTTTGCTACCTTGTGTTTTATAATTCAGGTTGCTGAGAAAGATATTTTAGAAAATATTCATGTGAAACTTAAGTTTGTGCTTAATAAGTATGATAGCATCTAACTCAAAATCTTGTGGGCATACATGGTCCATTCTTGTATCTAATTTTAAGAAGTGATTCAAGAATACAGTATTATAAAGTGTTCACACTTCATAATTTAACCTAACCGGATTAACTATACAGTAGTACATAGTCAATTCTTGACAGCAGATTTTATTTTTCAAAGACATAGAAGTAAATGTTGCTGCAAAATCTTCATATAACATTGAATGGATGAACTTCATGAATGAAACTGGTTAGCTTTGAGATACCAGCCTTGAGATTCAGTGTATGAGATGAGCATGGAGGTCAAGTTCTACCCAGTGCAATGATGGACTCAATGAGTGTTCATTCTTCTGTCTCACCTGTGTTGCATGTATAGTTTACATAAGAAACATCTACTGCAAATGAAATAACTAAAGGGAAGGCAGATTTTTAGGATTTGGGGCACTTAGCATGTGTCATGGTGGTTGCATTTACGTGTGAAAATAATGACACTTGACAATCAGGATATCTCATTATCTGCACGTTTTCTGCATTTTTCTAGATAGACTTCTGAAGTCTATCTAGAATAATAAATTTAAGGACATGATATTAGAGAACCAGTTTGAATATTCCCTACTATCTTCATTCGCAAATCTTATTTTGTTACCTAAAATCAAAGAAGACAGGCCTCTTGCTGACAGCTGATGTCTTTATGTGTAGTGTTCATAGCCTTCTGTCCTGTAATAGTGGCTTAAATTGTTACCACATAGATTTCTAAAATGCATTTAAAAATATTTTTGCCTTTGTTTGTTTTGGCTCTAGTACCTTTCAGTATTTTTAGACCCCCACACAAACATGCCCTCCTAGTGATTTTGTTCGTGGGATTTAAGGTAGTACTTAGAGTGGAGATATCATAGTACAGGTTATTCTGTGGGCCACAGAAAATATTTTTTCCTTAACTCATGTTTCCAGTTGTGTTTTCAGCTTTAAACTTTAGAATCTACATGGGAAATCTCAGATACCAAGAATAAATAAAAGCATATAGGACTCCCATATACTTACTTATGAGTTCTACATGGTAAACATTTTACCTTGTTTTCTAATGAGAGTATGATGGCTGCAGGTGGGTGACAGCACTGGGTGTTTTAATAGTTGAGAGAGTTGAAAAAGGTACCAAAGGATTTGAAACAATAATGACTTCAGATATTCAGGCTGATTAATTAGACTTCCTCCCCCACCCATTGCTACTGTTTTACTGGAAGGCTGTCTCTTCAGCTTAGGCAATGCGTCAGTCAAAGGGGTGGGCCAATTATCTAAAGTGCATGTTTATAATTGGGAGGGAATAGGAAAGATTCAAATTGTCTTGAGACCCAAAAAGGAACCAAATGACGCCTGTTTAGAGGCACTAGTAGGCTTTGATAAGACGTCACAGGAAGGAGTGGTTGGGGGATATAGTCCCAGAGGAATCTTTCTTTTTCTAAGTTCCGTACTTAATTATAAAATAGCACTGTCACAAGTAATATATAATTTTCAACTATAAGACATTTAAGCAAAATATTTCTATATTATTTTGAAATATACAACCAAACTTCAAGTCTTAATTAAAATTTCATTCTTTCCTAAGCTTTCATTTGCAAAGGAAATGGTCTAAGACTTGTGATGTGTGATAAAGACGAAAATACAAGGTTTAGAATTTTACGATACCTCCTTTAGTGTGTAGAAAGAAAACACAGGGTTTTGATTCTACTTGATGCCAATGTCTTTATAAATGTTATATAGTGATTTTATTTGAAGAAATACTGTATGTGTAAATAAACAGAGGATATATGAATATATACTACATGTCACTAAATAAATTTTATTTAGGGAATAAAATGAGAAGAAAATTTCTTCTGTATTGAAGATACAGTTAATAACTTTCTCTTATTACTTCTTTCTTTTTTGTCATGCTGAGAATCAAAGAGCTTTGAGCCTGAGAGTCAAGCAGTCTGCCACTGTCCTACATTCTTAGCCATACAGAAATTTTAACTACAGCTTTAATTTGTGAGACAAGTACGTATAAAAATTCTGAGATGTGTCAAATATTCTTTTATGTTAAATTTAAAATATCTGTTTTCAACTTTTACCTGCAAAGAATGGTCATTGCTGTCAGTCTATCCTGTACTCTTTCTTGTAATTTAGTATTAAATTTTAAAATTAGTGTTGGGCTGTAAATAGTTTTCTCATTAGGAATCCCTATAGTAATAACATGTGGCCACTGAAGCCTATGCATCCCTTTCCCCCACCTGTTAAACTCAGCATGGTTGCACATTTAATGGTATAACATGAAGTCATGGGTCATTAACAAGAAAGACAAACCCCATTTCGTGAGACGATAGCCTTTGTTTAATATGTTGTCAGGTAAGAATTAGCAGTCGGCAGTTATCCACTTCAAACTATGATCTAATCGGAACTGGAGAGCTAAATCAGAACCCTGGTGACTAGCTCTTAGTTAGGAGTAAGCCCCAGGGAAAAACTACAGCACACAGGAAGTGATGCTAATGATTCATCCAGCTGTAGCTGCAGGGCACAGGGCGGTGCGGAAAGGATCTTCTGGCCCAAAGGTTCTCACCGGTACCAATGCTTGATCCTTTAACACAGACCCTCATGTTGTGGTGACCCACAACCTTAAAATTAATGTTGTTGCTACTTTATAACTGTAATTTTGTTACTGATACGAACCATAATGTCAGTACCTGAATTTTTCCTTTGGGCTTAAATGATCTTTGTGAAAATGTTGAAAATGTAAGGTTTTCCCCAAAAGGGCCGTGACCCACAGGTGCAGAACTTCTGTCTAAACTTTCCTAAGTCTTGCCAGTCCCTATCAGATATACATTTTAAAAAACAGAGCAGAGGTAGAAAAAAACAAATAACAAACAAACAAACAAACAAAAACCTGTGAGGATGGCATGTGCATACAAATTCAGTCTCTGACCAAAAAAAAAAGAGAAAACAACTTTGTCTCCTCCAAGGTCCTGAGTGGAAAGAGTTTTAGTATTTAAACAAAACATTAAAAACAGAACGTAATAGTAAGGCTGGCTGTAGGACCTGCCTTGTAATTTAGAATGCTGACCTGGAAGCTTGAGAGAACTTTCTAGAAAAAGCTTCTTTCCATTCTAAAGTAAACATTCTGAGGAAAGATGTAAGTGATTCTAAATTAAAATCGTCAGAGCAGCAGGCAGAACTCCAGCACTGAGTGCCTCATCTGCCCTTGGTGAGTGTACTTTATAACTGTTGAAAACCATGTCCTTTACTTTTCCAACGGTCTGACTCCAGTCTTCTCATATTCTGTGTGTGTGAATAACGTGACACTCTGCGGCACTGTGGCATTTCAAAACTAGGAGGTGCCGGGTAGAGAGAAGTCTCTTCTCGGGTAGAGAAGAGCATGTGATGTTCTCACGGAGGACTGAGCATAGCTTCCTAGCACCCCACACCAGCCAACTCATGATTATCTGACTCCAGCTCCAAGGGAACTGACCACCACTGCACTAACGTGTGCCTACCTCCACACAGGCACGTACATGCATACCTGCAATAAACAGAAAAGTAAATCTTAAAACTTAAAGTAAATCTTAGAGAGTGGTGTTTTAAGTTGTATTTTTTCACTCTGCTTTTGAGTATTTTATTCCTCATCCATATAATTTCTGTGGTTGCCCGCTACACTGGATGACTTACTAGGTACTTACTTATTCCAGCCCTTAATTTACTGTTATGTATCTATTAGATTTGCTAAATTTATTGACTCTTGTAGTTATTATGCGTATGTGCTCTTTTCATTTGGTTATCACTCGGGACGTCAAAGTTTTGTAAAATGGGTGAAATGTCAGCGAAAGAAGACAGGTGGATGGCCTCTGCTTTGAGTCCTTAGATGTCAGCTTCCCAATGAAGCCCCTTTTGCAAAGAGGGTAAAACAGAAAGACTGCTGGTGGCTGGGGGTCTGAGGTTTGCTCCCTGAAATTCCACCATATTCCACAGAGAAACCAGGATGAGTGAATACTGTGGCTGAGTTTCAAAGAGGAGATTTTAAAGTAAAATTTCTTGAAAACTATACTTTTTCTTTTCACGTTGACTGTGAATTTATTTAAGAAGGTTCTAGTGGGTAGAAATGCAATCTATTTTACCCACAATTTCCTTTTCAATTTCTGTCATTCTGCTATTTTCCATGTACTTTAAGATCTCCTGACTACTCAGAGGTCTTGTATTTAGAAACATAAATTGCACAAAATCTTTGGGGAAACAACTCAGAGTGAAGCAACTCTGCGGCCCATCAGAGTTAACGTCAAATTTTCCAGGTAGAGATATGGACATGATAGTTTCTGTTAGCTTTACGAAATGCACATTTTTTTTAAAATAGGGGATCAATTTAATGTTGATTTTCAATGATTGTGATTCAACTTCCATACATTATTTAAAATAATTGAACCTAGTGAGGCACAAAGATCAGGATCAAATAAATGTTGGCCTAGCCTTTCTTTATACATAAAGTTTGTTTGTTTTTCTGATGGTGCTGAAAGTTAAAGGCTGGTTTGCTCCTTACAGAGCAAGCAGAATTGGGAGTTCCTGCATGTTTTTGAGAAACCATTTGCAGAGCTGCAGGCTGGGCACAGGGGCTTCCGGCACTTAGTTGGCCTCATCTGCCTCCAGACTTGCTGACCTGGCTGCAGTGCAGGCCCCCTTAGGCCCTGCTGCCACATCAGGTGTGGAGACACTGCAGAGCTGTCACTCCGCATGGCTTCCTGCAAGTCAGCCATCTCCTTCCCATCTGTGTTGATATTCTTTCATTGCTGTTTTCCCCCCTGCTTGTCTGGCATGCATATATTTGTCTGATAAGTCTCAATTTGCCTCTAAGGCTTGCCTTCCCAGTTTTCAAGCAAAAGGGAATTTCTCCAAGCATATATCTGTCCTTTAATTGTGCTTGCCATTATGATAAAATTCGCAACTGTGAGGTATCTTATGTTATCCAGTGTATAGTAGCATCATTTTATATGTTCCTTTTAGTATTGAGAATTTCATTTTATTAAGATAAAAAAAAATTGCACATTTTATTCACTTCGAAGTTTAAATAATATACTGTGGAACTGCATATAGAGTGGCTCTTTCAAGTTTACAATTTTCTCCTAAGCTAAACAGTTATCGTTCCTCTCCTTTTGCTTTTCAGTAGGAATTCTACAGTTTTGTTGTCAGGATTATAAGGAGCTATCTCACAGAGCAAGGGCTACATTTCATAGGTGTTATTTTAAACGCACAACAGTTTTCACATAGCAAAAGCTTGATTATTCTCTGCCTTGCACCATTAATTGGTGTTTTCAGCTATATTCTTGATTATGCAGCTAAAATTGTGCTTGGAGTGTCCAACCCCTCAGGCTTGTACTTGCAAAACACCCCTTGAGTTTATTAAGAGTGCTGTACTCACAATGGCCAATGAGGAGGGCTCAGTGGGTAATCCAGAGCTGGAAAATGTAAGGGCGGATGATTCACGTGCACCATGCTCTGATTAACAGGCCATGAGGAGCTTCTGTATCGTGCAGATTAACATCATTCCATGCTCTGTTTTCAAACAAGGAATATCTGTTCTAAAAGCAGATCCTACAGATCTTGCTTATACACTGAGTTCCAGTGGCCCCGGCCTGAAATAATCCATCAGTTTTCTTTGCTTTCGTGTGTTTTGGCAGGTTTCCTTAGTTATGGAAATGTGGTTTGAAATGGTTTATGACTTCCTGTTTCTAAACAATAAGAAATAGTATGAATGTCTTGACCTTATTATGAGAGCATTTTTTTATGGAAACTGTTTAGGGTGAAGTAAGTGGAAAGACAAATATGACACTCAGGTGGGAATAATGTTGTTCAGGAGTTTGAACATTCTTCTTCATAGATTCATTCACTCCAATAATGCTCATTGAGCGCCTGCATTTAAAAAAAATACTTTTAAGTTACAGTAAGAAACTTGTAAATTACAGCAAAATTAATGTTAAAGTCTGTATTTCAGAAGATTATAAATTAACCCACTGGTTCTCAACATGTGGCTCACTACCCATTTGGGAGTGTATATAAAATATTTTACATATCACATATTTACAATACTTTTCATAAAAGTAGCAACATTACAGTTATGAAGTAACAACAGAATAATTTTATGGCTGAGGTTCTCCATTGCACAAAGAGCTGAATTAAAGTGTGGCAACATTAGGAAGATTGAGAACGACTGAACCTGATACTCCTCAAACTATAATTAGTAACTTGCGACTGAAATGCACCTTTCTCCTTGAAAAGTTGGAAAACTGAACAATAAAAGTCATTAAACAATTCTAATATCTCATGAACTGCAGCTGAAGTTTTATAGTGAACCAAATTTGGAGGAGAAAATTTCCATTTTTATCTTTGTCTTTACTATAACAAAACAATATAAAACTGCGTGTACCTAAAGTACTGTTCTAGTACTTTAGGAGGCTGAGGCTGGAATACAGAGGTAAGTTCCTGGTCAGAGTCAGGTACATAGTTTAACCCTGTCTCAGTAAATAATAAACAAATAAGTAAATACAAATCACTAGACATTCTATAATCTACAATATTTCTAGTAAACAGGTTATATAAGAGATAGGCTTGTTTATATCTACATATAAGGTATCTTTTTCCTTATGACAAATAAGAGTGAGTAAATGGCTTAGGTCAAAGCTGAGACATCTTTAAGTATAAACATTAAACTACACCTTTCCAGGTTTGAGGAGGTCACATGTAAAAGCACAAACAAAATATTTAATTTCAATAATTTTATTTAATTGTTCTAAACAGAAGGTATGTGCTATTTGGTCTATTTTTACTATATGGCAATAATCTCCTAAATTTTTGCATGTAATCATTACTAATTATCTTGAAAAGGGATTATAATTTTGCTCTAAGTACAGAGAGTTGACTATATTTAAGCTGTCTTAGCTCTGAAAATGGCTTTTGTTAAATTAGGGTTATGGAAAAACCTCAGAAGTTTTTCCTCATCAACAAAACAAAACAAGACTTTACACACATGCTTGTGTCTGGGACGCCATCCAAAAGTATTCAGCAGTTGGCTGCAGCAACCTTTGGAAAAACCCATAATTTTCTTCTACTATCTGGACATTGGGAGGCAGTCAGAGTGTCAGTGCTCACAGAAAAACTGTAATAGTTGTTCAGTTGTATTTCTCTGACATATAAAATTTATGTTTTCTTTCTCAGGTTCCTTGTTAGAGAATATAAAACTGGAAAATCATATACAAAATAAATTCAATTGTCCCTTGGTTTTATTTTACAAGAAGACTCTCACTAATTTTTTTTTAATGTTGTGACACCTCAGGATTAAAGCTAATTGCACATTTTACAAATGTTTACAGACACAAGTAATCATAAATCAATAAGAATCTCTTACATTTTAACTTTGTCTTTTTCTTTCATAAAGATTTATAAACTTTTTCAAAAAATCATAGAGCTTTCAATGCCATAAATGGAAAAGGGAACATGGGTGATTTCTCTCTCTCTCTCTCTCTCTCTCTCTCTCTCTCTTTCAAAGTGTTCTCGAGCTCAGACTTTGTGTAGCCAACTTGATAACATGCTTCAGTGCTGCGACCAAGATGGATGTTTTTAGTCAGCAGTCTTGGATTCTAATATGAGATTATAAGTTAATATATTTATGGAAAACAAAGGAATGCGTGGACTAAATATCAAGCAATGATATTGATCTCCCCTTATCTGTTGCATATTTTTATTTTCATTTTTAATATTAATTACAGTTTATTCACTTTATATCCTAGCTGTAGTCCCTTCCCTGATTCTCTTGCAATCCCACCCTCCCTCATCTCCTCCCATACCCCCTCCCCCAGTTCACTGATAGGGGAGGTCCTCCTCCTCTTCCATCTGACCCTAGCCTATCAGGTGTCATCAGGACTGGCTGCATTGTCTTCCTCTGTGACCTGACAAGGCTGCTCCCTCCTCAGGGGAGGTGATCAAAGAGCCAGCCACTGAGTTCATGTCAGAGACAGTCCCTGTTCTCCTTATTAGGGTACCCACTTTGATACTGAGCTGCCATGGACGACATCTGTGCAGAAGTTCTAGGTTATCATGCATAGTCCTTGGTTGGAGTATCAGTCTCAGAAAAGACCCCTGTGCCCAGATATTTTCGTTCTGTTGCTCTCTTTGCCAGGTCTTTCTGTCTCCCCTTTCTTTCATAAGATTCCCTGCATTCTCCCCAAGTTTGGCTATGAGTCTCAGCATCTGCTTCAATAACCTGCTGGGTAGTCTTTCAGAGGCCCTCTGTGATAGGCTCCTGTCCTGTTCCCTATTTTCTCCCTCTTCAGATGTCTATCCCTTTTGCCTTTCTGAATGAAGATTGATCATCTTACCTAGCTTCTTTCTTAGCTTCTTTAGGTGTACAGATTTTAGTATGATTTTCCTGTATTATATATCTAATATCAACATAGAAGTTAGTATATATCATGTGTGTCTTTCTGTTTCTGGGATACCTCACTCAGGATGATCTTTTCTAGTTCCCACCATTTGCCTGCAAATTTTATGGATTCCTTTAAAAAAAAAAACTTCTGAGTAGTATTCCATTGTGTAATTGTACCACAATTTCTGTATCCATTCCTCAGTAGAGGGACATCTGGTTGTTTTTTGTATCCACGTCTTTTATCTTGCAATGAAGATGATCTGTTTGAAAGTGAGAATCTATCTGATGTCACAAGGAATCTTCATACAAAACTTTTCCAGTATTCCTTTCAGGTAGTAACTTTCCTCAAAGAATGTTAGAAAGAATATGTATGGCTACATATTGGGCTAAATGTTGTCCAGTTGTCCAGTAACTCTGTCAGCTGTGACTTGGAGAGAAGATCCATGGGGCTAGAATATGCCTTTACAGTCTAACCTTTAAGGTAAAGCAGAAATTTTCTAGAAACCACAGGGACAGTGGTCCTAATGGCTAAGAACTTACTGTATGCCAGATACAGTGTCAATGTGTTTTTCTTGTGATATCCCACGTGAATAGCTATTAGCAGTACACTGTGAATAATTAAATGTTTTAATACATTATTTTATTATTCCTAATAATTTCCATACCAAGTAGGTGGTATGATTTCCATTTATTTCTGAAGAATTTTCTGCAAATTGAATATCATGTCTATTACACCTCGATCACAGATAGGTGATAAATCAGTGGCACTTAAAAATTGCCCTTATGGAGGTTCACCAGGCCACAGAGGAAGACAATGCAGCCAGTCCTGATGAGACCTGATAAGCTAGGTTCGGATATAAGGGGAGGACCTCCCCTATCAGTGGACTGAGGGAGGGAGTGTGGGAGGAGATGAGGGAGGGTGGGATTAGGAGAGAATCAGGGAGAGAGCTACAGCTGGGATACAAAGTGAACAAACTGTAATTAATAAAAATAAATAAAAATTTTAAAAATGCCCTTAGCAAGATGTTCATCATATGAAGAAGTTTTCCATCAACGTTAAGGACCTGAGTTCTAGGTGTTCGTGGTTTCCAAAGGTTGACTTCTCCTAGGCAGGTGACACATACATACAGCTGTGCATACACACACACACACACACACACATACACAAATGTAAAAACAAAACAAAACAATGGCAACCAAAGAAACCAAATACAAACTGCAATGAAATAACTCTTCTTTTTCCTGAAAGAAGTCAATATCATATGAGAAAACAAAGTCCAAAAGTCAATAAGCCAAACACAATACAGACCTACATTATTTAGCGTTTGAATAGTAGCAGCAATGAACCCTCTTACCCTTTTGCTCATGTCTTTCTTATCATTTTGTTGTTGCTAGTCTCTCTCTGCTTCTCCCTTAGCAACTGCATCACTAAGGAATGCACTCCAGCACAAATAAGGGATTGACTGTAGTTAAATGGGGGAGGGTGCTTGCTTTTTCCTTTTAGCACAAGTGCAGATATCATAAGTCAGCAAGCTTCCATGAAGAATCCTACTACTCTCTTCCTGGCCACCATCCTTTGCCTTCGATTTTTTTCTTTCCTATTTCTAAGAGTGCGGTTCTCCCTATTTTGTGTTTTTATTTTTTTATGTAAAAAAATAGACAAAATAGAAAGGAAAATCATCCTTTGGAGCCTTTGCTTTCTATTTTTAGAAAGGATCGCCTCTTCAAGAGCTTTGCTATGTACCTTATTGCGGAGACTAGTCCCATGTCTTGCCCATGAGACAAGCTGGAGGGAGCATTTATATATTCTCATTTCTCATCTATGGCATAGGAAGGCAGAGGAAAGGACAGTTTATGCTCCCTGCCTTACTAGGTCTGGGAGAAGTAACCCAGGTCTTCCACAACCAACTGCCAAGGACTTCCACTTCCATTAGCTTCGCTAAAGCTTCTTCAGAAGTTTTCTGCTCAATTCAATAACCAATTTCTCTTAACTCAAGTGATAAGATTGCTTTCTTTCTTTTTTTCTGACCCCCAGAGGGCCCTTCTTCGGTTTCTTTAGAATTCAAGTCTCTTCAAGTATCCAGAAGGCTATATTTTTAAGAGGATACCCGAGAACCCCCTTATTCTCATGTCTTTTCATGTTTCTGTAGATAAGACTAGAGACTCCTAGGAAGGCCAAGTTACATAGAAACGATCTAAAACTACGCTTTGTTCTTCTCAACTGTTAGGGCTAGTTTTCCTGTGGAATTACTAAATAATGTCTTCACAGTCATATACAACGGAAAATTTGGCAGGGTATAAAATCACTGACATATAAAATCTTAATCACTTAAACATTTTTTCAAAATTGATCATTTCAATTTTAGAAAATGTTAGCAGTTGACTTCCAACATAGGGGATATATTCTATTCTATTCTTTTTTTTTTTTTTTTTTTTTTGCCTGCTGAGTTTGTAGGACACTACAGATGCCAGAGAAAAAGTAGCAACAACAAAACAACAAAAAAAGAGAGAAACTTTGCCCTGAGACAGTTTATGTACAGGATATATTTATCATATTTACTGCTTTTTCTAGAGCCACTAGATATTTATTAAAGGGCTTATTCTGCATGGGGAAACTGTTTTAGAAAACACACAGTGTATGAGAGGAAATATAAGATTTTTGATATCACTGAGAAATAATCCCCATATTATTATCTCAACATAATATTATGTCCCAGTCATATATGCAGCAAGGAGTTCTGCTAGCACACTCATTCTGCATATTAATTGATGCAAGTAAGGAAATAAACATAAGTATGTGTGTGGGTGTGGGTGTACATTCAGTGGATGTATATATTTATTTGGTAATTACAGTAATTCATCTATTTGTTTTAATTTATGATATATTCATTTTAGCTGTCCTGCAATAAAAATAATTTAAAAATAAGTCTAAATACAAGTATACATTTACTGGATTGATTTCTAACAACTTTGACTCCCTTCATCTTTATTTCTTTGCTTTATTGAATTTAACTCGAATGAAATCTTTTATGTCTTAACTCTATTTCTGTCTAGTAAGGAAGTAGAAATTGATCATGCCTTGACTTTGTGGGCCAGCAGAGAACCCAGAACATTCCATAGTATTGATTTTGTGGTGTTAAAAGGTGACAGATCCAGTGTTAAAGTGCCAGGAGAGAATTAGGTTTAGGATTTTGTACACCATAAGCAGTCTTGGCTTTTGCTGAATTACCAGCTTTTTAAAGTAAAAGATAAAATTCTAATACTTATGTAGTTTGTACTGTACATACTTAAAAATCTTTTCTTTCTTTGTTTCTTTCTTTGTTTCGTTCTTTGTTTCTTTCTTTGTTTCTTTCTTTCTTTCTTTCTTTCTTTCTTTCTTTCTTTCTTTCTTTCTTTCTTTCTTTCTTTCTTTCTTTCTTTCTTTCTTTCTTTCTTTCTTTCTGAAACACAGTTACTCTGCATAGCCATAGCTGTCCTCCAACTTACTTTGTAGACAAAGCTGACCTCCAACTCATAGAGATCTACTTGCCTCTGCCTCCAGAGTTCTGGGAACAATGGTTTCCAGAATCATGTAATCATATTTTTGAAACAAAGAGTTGCCTGTATAATATATATCTGACTTATCTTCAGGTATAGGATCATATGTTTGTATGTATGTATCCTGAAAGAATGTTGAGGAATACTTTCAGTCATCATGAACAAGCCTTTCCAAATCACATTTATTGCTATATATGGAAGTTGCCTGATAACAACAAGTCTTGTTCTCACTCCAGCAATCCCTACATTATTACTTAGAAGTTAGCATCTGACTTCACAACCACAGGACAGGAGTTGTGACATTCCAAAGTCCAACCATACATTTGTAGACCTATAGAAAACACATAGGTTGGTGATTTGTTGTTGTTGTTGTTGTTGTTGTTGCCTTCTGGGGCATAGAATATTCACAAGTTACTTTATGATGGCTGCTGTAAGCTTGAATTGAGGAAAGATAACCAGAGTTACCTTTCCCCACTTGAATTTGTTATTTTAAAGGCAACAACTTTTTATACACTGAAAATAATATTTTGATTATATGATAATTGCTTAGAAACTTTACTGAGCCAAGTCCAAGTGTATCTCTCAAAGTAATCAGAAATGCATGTGATTCATGGGCATTAGCAAATCCATCACAGCCATCTTTCAATATTTCCACATGTTCGTCCAAGTTCCCACTCTTGCCTAAGATCCTGACCTGCAAAGAAAAATAGAACGCATTTAAAAATTCATTTTTGTTCTGTTTTCTATCTATAAGTATCTTGCTTAAGCAGATTTTCTAGGAAATGACAGCATTGAAAAATTGGACAGAGGAGCTACTTGAAACATTTCAGTTCTAAACAATCTAAATAGTACAGAGGGGAAGATGAAATATCACTGCGTTTTAAAGATGACAGTTTTGTCAAAGATCGTCTTTCACTCTTCTGCTTAAAACAAGTGCAGTAAATCAAGACCGTGTGTGTTCAAACTGTGCATTCATCCTCAGCAAGAGAGCTGTTCTTCTGAGGGGCATCTGTGTACAGGCAGGGGATAGCGTCTTTCTCTTGGCTTAATTTTTGGTTTGGTCGATCTTGAGGTCTTGTGATTTCATAAGAATAGAACATCCTTGAGAGGAGAGGAAAGCCTGTTCGACTTAAGACTTCTAAATATTTATTTGCGTACATAATTTAATATTTAGAAATATAAATATTACTTTAATATGAAGTGAGTGTGTGTTAATGAAAGGGAAATGGAGAGGAAGACAGTAAGAGCGAAAGATCGTATCTAAAGCAAGAAGATCATGAGTTTGAATCCCGGGGAAAATGCTGAGAATATGTATAAAACAAAACAAGATAAAAAACAAACAAACAGGAAAAACAAACTACCAAAAAAACCCAATATTAGCAACCTCAAAAGGCCTAAGATTAGATTCTAGACTGTTTATGAATAGACTGAAAATATGGATCTTTAGAAACATTTTTTGAGTTAGGAAGGAATGGCAAGTGCAAGGATATTGGCCTTCAAGTAAAACTTCATCAGTGACTGGAGAGCAGTGGTGTGTAGAGTGTTTTAGAGTACAGAGATTAGAGGAGGCTTCCTGGGCTTAAAATTCCATTGCTGCAATGCTTTGGGTCTGTGATTTGGCCAAGTTATTTTCTCAACCCGGAGATATTCCTTTGTTCCATGTGATTGCTGATAGAGTGTTTCTTACTGATGTTGTGTGTTAGCCTGACATTCTGTAAACACCCAAAAGAATGTTAGTTATTGTCATTAACCGAAAACTCTTTACATGTGCGGAGGCCAAGAATGCCAACATAAACTTCAAGAATTAATTCAGAGGAGGGAAATAAATGTTTAAAAAGGTTTCAGAGTTTCTGTTTCAGGGAAATAATAAATGAGTGTTCTCCAGTATCACCATTTCTGTTTAAAATAATTGTTTCTGTTAAAGAGAAGTGTCCCACAAACACTTATATATTTTAATTTTCATTTCTTCCTGCTCACAGAACAGTGTTATATTTCTGATATTAACTTTCTGAATTGTCTTTCGTGTAATTCTATATACACTTGTGGGTATAATTTGCCTTTTATTAAGAAGGTACCAATAGTGTAACTTTATCTGCATTATAACTTAATGTGTTCCACGAAAAAGATTGATTTGTCCTAGTATACACTAAAAGCATCTTCACATGTGATTTATTTTTATATTTTACTTCATTTGAGAGCCCCTCAGCTTTTCCTATTAATAGGATTGTCATTTTTTATATATGGATGGGTTCTTGGTATAATTTGGCTTTGAGCCATAATGTTATCTATCCTTTTAACTCTTTGGAAAAGTTGACTTATCTTCAATGCATTAGAGCAGGCTCAATTTTGTTCCAAGTTCAAGATGACAGAGGTCACTTCATTAGACCCTTCAATAGCCTTACTTCCCTGCAGTCTTCAACTGTCTTATACAAAGTATCATAGAAAAAATGTTCTGCTTCCATTAACAAAAAGTGAGCAGGGAAGAAAAGCCAATTATTTGCAGCACATAAAATCCTTATGATAATTTGGTAGACTTTAATTAAACTAATACATCACAGTGCACTTATAAAGACAAAGGAGGGAAAAAAAGGAAACACATAATCTTTTTTTTCTGTTGAGAAACCCCATATTGCTTTGTGATTAAGTGCTTTAAGCATTGTGACCTATTTTAAAATCTAAGATTTGAAGTACTTTTCATACAATATTAAACATATTAAAAATTCGATGCAATATTGATTAGAACCATGCCCTCCACAAAAGCTTGAAATGAAAGCCATATTAAAATTTGGCTTAAAAGTAATTTGTATTAATTTCTTATGATTTTTAAACTCTTCAAAAATAAAAATCTTAAAACGTCATCCAACACAGATGCTTTTTTATCACAACGGATGTTGCTTTGCTATTTTACATTTATTTTATGCTTTGCTTGCAGTCTGTTGAATAAGAATACTGATATTAACGTGAGTGCACTGTAAATCACAAGAATTATTTTTGTCACAACTAGGGTTATTGGGATTAGAGACATTTGGTTTTTATTTAAACAGTCTTATTCCGAAATCATCAACCTTCCTGAGCTGCCACTTTATAACCTAAGTGGAAATAAAAACTGACTGGGAGTAGGGGTTGGGAATAAAGACAACTATTAAGTTTTATTTTTATTTTTATTTTTTGCGAGTGTATGTTGTATCCGTTGTATCCGTTGATGGTCTGTGTTCACGGGCAGGGGTGCACATGCAAAGCCCAGACAGTCCTGCTCTCTCACTCTAGCAGGGTCTCAGCTTGAACTCGGAGGTTGCGGTGGCCTACAGTGATCTTCCTGCCTCCTCTCCCACTCCACCACAAACCTGGGTTGTATACACGTGCTCAGATCGTCACATACGTCTGGGGATGTAAGCTCAGGCCACAATTGTGCAGCACTCGTTTTTACACAGGGAGGCACCTCTCAAACTTTCAATTTTATTCCTAAATCGTCAGCATTTTTGTCGAGTTGGCTTTGACACCTATGGACTTCAGAAATTGTCACTGCTAAAATGTGTAATGTCATAGAGGAAACATGAAGCCTCCTCATCTCTGAAATTACATTTCTTCTGTATGTTACTTATTAATACAGTGTATCTTTGTATATTAAAAGTTCTACTTCAACCTATGCACACCAACCCTTGAATCAATCTATTACAAATTAGCAAAGAATTTATGAAAAAGTCTAGTAATTTCTAATGGTGATAAATTAGAGTAAATAGATAAATGGTGATAAATCTCTTTTTTGAGATTGGTAATCCACAAATTACATTAAAATGGAATCAAATTCAATTTTCACCAACCAAGCAGACCACAGAACCTGTGTGACAGACTTTACATTTTGAGCCTACTTTTCCTGTAAGCTGTAAACTGTCTGGATAGATTTGTTTGTTTGTTTGTTTGTTTGTTTGTTTGTTTTTTCTAGCTACAGTTGTGTCCTGTTCTGTTGATTTTGCTTGTTACTGGTTAGGCTGTGGTTGTTCTGAGCTCCCCACACTTGTCACCATTTTGCGGACATGTGCAGCTTCAGTTGCTTTTGAGGATATCAGAGCTTCCTATTCCTATTCCTGTTTTTTTTTTTTTTTTTTTTTTTTTTTTTTTGCAGGCAGATTATTGCTGCTTTAACACATAAACTGTAGCTAGTGCTGCTGTTGCTTTCAGGGGCAGTCTGTACTGTGCTCTGAAGAGGATAATGATGGTAGTTTAAGAGCGTATCATCTTATCTTTTCACAGTGAGCTTTAAGAACACAAAGGTATTATTGTTTTTATTCAAGTTTGGTCCTGTATGGATGCAACTGCAAAATTATGATCCTTTCTATCATTTTTAGTTACATAGTACATAGATGGCTGTGTTGGGATGAATCTCTATTACTCCTGTATTCACAAAAAATTTCTCTGAAATAGTTATTTGCAATTGAAATTCAAAGAAAAATGAACTAAATGAGAAATAAATGTCTTAATATGTATAAAAAAACAGAAGAGAAACTTGCAAATGTATCATTACCTTAGCTTTTGCTTAGTGAATAGTTTAGGTACATGCTTTATCTCTAGAATTGTTGACATGTTGTCTACATACAATAGTCAGGAGTATGGATTTGGTTTCTCCTATCAAACTAGGTGATATTATGACTAGGTATATTTGACCTAAGGAAAGGAAATTGAGGAGTTGCTCAAGACACACTTAAGAGGAAATCTCCAGAGTACACAGAGATTTCTCGCTGCTTCTGATCTCATCTTATTTAACAATTGCATTTCTCCAATACAGTTCTTTCTCTCTCCTTGGGCTCCTAGCTTAAACATATTTAAAGTTAACCAGCTAACAAACCCCTTTTCTGCTACCCTTATCTGTCTTCCTCTGACTATGCAGATCTTTCAGAATCTTAGCTCCTTGGTTTTTCCATCTTTGTCTTTCCTCAGTTGCCAAGTCATTTGTACTCATGTTTTTGTAGACTTTAAAACAGAAAAAAAAATACCAACACAGAAACTAGACATTTCCTCAGAATTGGGCTGGTCTTTTGGGTTGCTATGCATTTCTTTTTAGACCACTTACTAAACTGGGCTTTAAAACGTTAGACATTATTGCTGACACTGAGATTCTTTGATTCTAATAGGAAGCCAACTCAATCAACATTGATGTCCTGGCTATCCAACCCAAATAATTTTTTTATTAGGCTCCATGTTATTCACACTCTGAAGTAAGAGTAAACAATTTAAGGTGACAAAGGAGTATAAATTATTATAACATTTTCTTTCCTGGCTGATGATTAAAAAGGCTTTTTTTTCTTTAGTAACATGTAAATAATATTGACAAATGTGATTATGCGTGTTTGTGTGCACACAACTTACAAATGTAAATGAGTTAGTTATGATTGAATATGATACACACATAAAATCCTAGAAAATAGCATAACATGTTCATTTATAATGGCTTAGGAAATGTTTAATTTTGCTTATTATTTCTTAAACCATGTCCCAAATGGAAGCATTTACCACTGTAACACATTTGTCTATTTTAATGTCAGAACATTAATTTATGTCAAACATTGTAGTGAAAAATGGATTTGATTAGGAGCCCCAACTCTTAGTTTGAATCCCTGAGTTTATTACTTATCTGCATGCAATTTTATATAAGATTCCTATCTCGCGGCTCCATTTCCTTCAATGTGGAGAGGGCAAAGTTCAGATTGCTGCCTTACAAGGCTTTTGAACTGTTAAATTTAAACCACATATGATCTTTTTTATTTTTTTGTTTTGTTTATTTTTATGTATATGAGGACTCAATCTGAATTTACACCTGCATTCCATAAGAGGACATTGGTTCATGTTATAGGTGGGTGTGAGCCACCATGTGGGTTGCTGGGGACTGAACTCAGGACCTCTGGAAGACCAGACAATGCACATAACCACTAGGCCATTTCTTGTGCCCTACACCCATGACATTTTAATAAACCATCCTGTGAAGAAAAAATTCTTTCCTCACACACTGGGAAGTTCAGAGAGAAAGGTATAGATGTATATTCAATATATACTTTACATGATACAGGATCTTTCATATGGAAATAAATCAAAGAAAGGGGAAGACATTTTTGTGGCTACATTTCACAAGAAGGGAGAACCATTGGGAAGTGAGTTGGGCCAGGGAGCACAAAGCAACATCATGCACTGGTAAGAATGTAGCATGTCCTCTTCATACACATTCCTGTGTGAGCCTGTGTTTTTAGAGATAAGGATAGCCTTTCCCTCCAGGTATACACACATTTCAGCTGCGCAAATCTTTCACGTGATAATAGATGACCTGCTTCAGGGAGAAGGGTTAAAGGTGAAGAACCATCTGTTTCCTGTTTGCTCAACTGTTAATGTGCCTTGTAATGGAGCCGTGGATGCTAGCTATGTTAGCACTACATAGGTGTCATACTTATTAATAATCATCAAAGTTTACAGATTTTGTGAATTATTTGTGTATATCATAAAAGGTCAGATTGAGGATTACGTTTTTCATCATCATTCGGCTATCTAAATCCTACGTTTACTATACTTCTCGTTTTTCATTTAAAGTAAATATTAATATTAAAAAATAGGTTAAGCTTCTAGGTACTATTAAGGATCTTTGCCTCTTCTTTACCGTAATTTAAAATGACTTTCTTTTTAGGCCGTGATGCTCTCAAATATTTATAACAACTTTAGTTTCTAGATTCTAAAGATTAGTATGAATTTGTCCTCTGTGTTATGGAATAAACTCTGTTTTCTATGAGACACCTTTCACCATTTCCTCGATTTGAACATCACTCAAGGAAAAAATGCATATTCATAGACTTATTTTACATATTGCCAATTATATGCAAACACATTCAACAGACACGTGCACTTAATCTTCTCCAATTACATAAGTGCATGATTAGAATTGAAGCATACCTAATGAAAATAAGTAGAAAAATACATATATATTCTTCCAAAGGATATATATTTTATTTTTTGTGGTTTTGATTTTTTTAAAGAATAATAGGTTAAAAAGCACATCTATTCCTACAGGAGAGAGTTTTGTATTTTTTTCTACCTGGGTCTGAGTTCTTTCCCTATTCTCTGAGCAGTTCAATTTTCCTCTCCTAGCACTTGTCACTATTGATGTTCAGGGAGCACAAGAAAAGGGGAAGAGTCATTTTTTCAAGTCAACTGCTTTCTAATAACTTTTGTAAACTACTTTCCTAGATTAATTGGCCTTTTAGTTAGGAAATGAAAAATGATCGAGTTGCGGTGATAGCCGCATAGGAAGAGTTTCAGCACGACTAATCTTCAAGTGTGTGTGTGTGTGTGTGTGTGTGTGTGTATGTTCGTGGATGTGTGTGGGTGTGAGTGTATGTGTATATATGTGTGTGTATGTGAATGTATGTGTGTGTACGTGCATGTGTGCATGTGTGTATGTGTGTGATGTGTTGCCAGAGAGATAGAAATGAATTGAGAGGAAAGGTTGAAAAGGAAAGATATAGTATCTCTACAATTTCACCTGAATTGGACCCGACTGAGAAGTTGGTCAGGTCTGGTTTGTTGGAGCCGATCTCCTTAGCAGTACTGAAAATTATTTCCAGGGCCATTTTAATTAGCTGCTTCATATCAAAGCAATCACATCCTGGTAACATGCATTTCTGTTCTGACCCCTTCCCCTCCCAGGCACAGTTCTCAGAATTGTGATTCCTAAGTGGTTCTTTATGAACTCACTATATGATCTCAAGTATGCAGTTTTGTTTCTGAATATAAATCTTTAATGTTGAAGAAAGAACCCATGTTTCTTGACTCTAGTGACAGGCGAATATTAGTATACAGTTGTGTTTTCCATATGTCAAAACCAAAGCCACAAACACCTCTCCACGGTTAGTTAATTGTGAAATAGTTCTGAGTAACATTTTACTAAGAGAATTTCATTATCTTGCATGGCAGGAGGGTGCATATATTATTTAAATGTGTTATATTTCTATTTATACATATATGTTATGTATTTATATGTTGCAATTATAAGCAGCTTTGAAAAATAGAACAATAAACATTTTGACTCTTCTGATTTTTATTTTTTAAATCTTTCATTTATTCATAGATAATATTAAAAAATAAATCAGTCTCACATGGAAAAATAAAAAGAAACTTAATGATATTTTTATATTGTCATACAACCTTAAGGAATAGAAAACTTAGAGACAATAATGTGTTATCAAAGCATATAGCACTTTCTATCATTCAGAAGAGCTGTTTTCTAATATCAAAAGTCATATAGCAAATAGTCTAAAGCAAGGATGTCCACACAATGTCAAAATTTCAAAACTGCATTTATGATATCATAGAACAAGAGATAATTTGATTTACTTAGTTATCAGATCACAAATATCCATTCATTCATTAACACAATATCTTACCAACGAATCATGTGCAGACTCTGTGTAAGAAGAGCTGGAGTGTACATGATGTTTACCCTCAGGGGTGGCACTGTAGCCTTGATATGATAGAAAAATTAAATGAATAACTATGTAACAGTTAAATGTGTCATAAGCGCTATGCAAACATGTCATATATGGGGAGGGCACAGATGAGGCAGATGGAATGTTTTTGTACTTCATGTGATGGCTACACTTTGGTTTGCAAATAGAACATAAAATAAAAATTTCTAAGTATCTTGAGTAAAGATGCTTGAATTTAATGGGCACTGGTACTTCTATGAAATGAGAAAAAGTATATTCAAATATAATTTTACAGTTTAGGTTATATATACTTGTGATATGATTATGCAATTGATCCAAACCATATTTATTAGCTTTCAGAGTTGTTAGAGAAAAATATTTCTTGAAATACATAATTTTGACATGTTAAAGCTGTTTAAACCAATATGGATAACTCACTGTCAAGAGATGAATAAACTTTCCTTTCAAACACAATAAATTTTCAAAATACTCATTTTCTTACACTATTAACTTTATAAATAAGTTGATAAGCAGTCAGGGAAAAACAGCTTCTACTTCTTTCTTAAGTTTGTATTTGTGTGTAAGTAGTTGTGACCTTAGAAGTTTAACTGAAGATATTCTCTCCTCATTCTGATTCTTAAGCACTTTGAGCCATAGTCCTCATTCACCATGTTTATTCTCTGAAAATGACATTATCCTTTTGGCAATTTTCAAGATTACTAAAGATTTTACTACCATCATTTGTGGCATCAAATTGAAAAAATGCTTTGTATAGTTTTTAGCATAGAATGTAAAAATTGGCTTATTGATTGCTCTAAAGTTCAGAAAAACACTTAACACCATTAAAAGCCTACATTAACACCAAAGTATTTTCAAGGTATCATATCATCACTTCTGTTTGTGCAAACTAGATGCCAAAACAGCCTGACAGCGGTTATGACTTTGAACAACAGGGTAACTGGTGTTTACCGTAGATCCATGTGTGCGCCACCCATAAATTGCTAGGCTTCTATGAGGACAGAGTGAGCTATATCATTTCATCTAGGGACTAAAGCTACACCGAGGGTGTGGACATTTAGATCTAGCTCACATCTCTGACACTTCAGGGATGTGTAAGTTAAGAAGCATCTGCAGCATAATTACCATATCACTCTCCTCCGATTATAGAATATAGCCTCTGCTCTCTCCATCTTCCCTCCCCTTGACATTTCATAGCCTTGAAAAGCTTGAACCCTGGAACACAATTAACTCAAAGATTCTTATACCAACCAAACAGTTCCTGTTAGAGACAGCGTCCTTGGGGTCGGCCGGCCGGCTGTATTGATTTAACTGCCCCAGGGTTGTTAATTGTAGTGAGAACTGTTATGTCTCTGTGACTTCTGAGAAAGGTTGTGGCCACTGCAAATCCATCTTTAAGAAAGAAAGAATGCCATTAGCCCAGATATGCAGCTCAAGCTTTGCAACTAGGCTGGCAAAACCTTATTCACATGCCTGTAAAGCAGACATATATTTTTGTATTTTTTATAGGTGGATACAGTGCAGACCACGAACCCACCTGACCACATTGAGGAATCGTGTAAAATCAATGTATGTGCTCGTAAGTGAAACACATGCCAAGTTCCAACTCAATATGTTGGATCCTAATAGACCCGGATTTGTCTTGTGTAGAAAGAAATTGATTCCCAAAGGGCAAGATCACTAGCTCATTAAAGAGAAGCCCCAATTTTGAAGAACACAAAAAAACTTCTGCAAAAATAAATCAAACCACATTTTGCAAACGAGTGAAAACAATGAGGTTCTGAATATGGACTTAAAGAGGGATGTGAGAGAGGTTTTGCCATCTTAATGATTACTGTGGAGTGTGAACGAGTCAGATGTCGCCAAATTCAGCAGTGTGAAAAGAAGGACAGGAAATGATTTCTTCACTTTGCAGTTGAATGGACTGAAGTAAGGAGTGGTCGCATACATCTGCTCCTTATTAATGTGGAGATTACTATAAACATGCTTTTGTTTGCCTTGCTGGAACTCACTGGATGCATTATATAGAAATCATCAGGGCCTTTGCTAGATCGACAAAGAAGTGGAAGTGTATACCTCAGGACGGAATTCTGAAAAGTAGAAATCTAATGCTATCTAATAAGGCTCTAAAGAAAAATACCAGTCGAAATCAGGGAAACAGAGGGACAGTTGACTAGGGAGGAAATGCAATTTAGGTCATTCTGGAACCCACTGAACATGATTTATGATGTTTTAGAAATAGAAAATAGATCACAATGTATTTAAAATTTTTTTTCACGATTTCTGAATAAGTTTGGGGTTAGCCACACAAGTATTCAAGGAATTCCTGGCCCTTATGTTACTAGGAAGCTGGCCTTTTAAATTTGTGACCCTATTCACTCATGTGTGTAGAGAAAGGCCCTCATATATATACTTAAAAAGAAAAAGTACTAACAAGGATGAACTGCATGCACGAATCTTCTTGCATTATTGTGTTAGTTACCCAATGGAAGACACTCTATAAACTTGCAGCCTAATTTTTGTATGAGTATGAATGTAGGTGTATAAAATGGTATGCGTGTAAGGAGAAAATTTTAATCATTAGCATTTGCACTTTGGTCTGTTACCTAGAATGCAAAAAGGTCACGTCAACTGTCCTAAGCCATTTCTTCTGTTATTATTAATGATTATTATTCACAAAGCAAGCAATTCTAAAATAGGATGTCTACTGCAGAATTTCTCCAATTAAATATGATTTTTGATGTGATTGAGCCATTTATATTAAGATGGCACTGCTGTCTGATAGTAATGAGAGCAGCTCATATGAAATTAGTGTGCAGACAGTTGACAACGCATATTATACTCTCGAAGTCTGTTTCCTCAGTGACAGGACCTCAATGAATCATGGATGCCATTCCAGAAGGGACTAGGAAAATATTTGTTTTCTTAATTATAACTTTTTTTCTGTCAATAGGTTATGTGCATTTATTCCTTACCCTTGTTCAACCTAAAATACGTAACAAGTAATCTTTTGTCAGTATAAATCAGGTACTATATATTTCAAACAGATGGACATATTTTTTGTAGTCACCATGTGCCATAAAATTTTTGGAACTACTCTCTTTGGAATTTTTATTCATTTCTCCTTATCTTATTTTTATGGTTGAATTTTTACCTCTTCTTTCTAAGTGACAATCAATTGCTGCTGATACTCTTTCTATAATGTTACAGGGATTTTTGTCTTTATTTATGCTATTATAATAACTTAATAAGACAAACTGTATGATTCTATTGTATTTGAATATTTTTGTGGCAAATATAATAAAAGAAAACTACTTTATAAGATGCCTTTATTTCTTTTATCCATAGTCCTAGTAAGCACATTGATACATACATTCTCACTGGAATTTTTTTTATTTTGAGAATAAAGAGTCCCGATGCTGAAGATTGAAGTTTTTAAATATATTCTTAAATGAAGTAGAATTACATTATTTCCCTCTTGCCTTCGTCCTATAGACATGCCCCTTTTCTTCTTCTCTCCATCCTTCCCACATTCCTCCCACCCATTTCCTTGTTTCCATGAGATTGTCCCTGTCCACCATAGCCTATCTACTGATATGGGTATTGCTCAGGTCTTGTTTAGAAAACCATCTCTAGGAGACAGAGTCTCATAGCAAACTTACTGGTCTTCTAGTTTTTACAATCTTTCCACCCTTTCTTGAGCTATGCTCCTTGAAGTACAGGAGTGGTTTTGAGGATGTATCTGTTTGGACTGGGTTCCACGCAATCCATTGAACTTTCAGTGCAAGGAAACTGCCCTGAACATTTGCAAACTTGTGTTTGAGTTTGCTTTCACCAAATCTGAGAAACTGTGTTTTGATGCTAAAGTTCAAATAGGTTTTTGGTTCATATCATCAATAAAATTAATTTTAACTTTTAATTTCTAAAATTTGATAATTTACAAGTTCTACCAACTGATACTTCCTAGTGATCTTATTATTAAAAACTAATGACTTTAAGTATTAAGGGAATCATATGCCATTTTCCACTTTAATTGTCCCAAAGCACAACCCACACTTCAAGACCAAGATAACAAAAATTCACAGTTGTTGCTATTGTGCTCTTGATTTAACCAAAAGTAAACATGGCATGGTATACATAATAATGTTCTTGGATCAATAGTTTCCCTCTAAAGTTAATTGAAGTAAGTAACACCCAAGTAAAAAATCATTCCATTTACAAAGAGAAAACCATTTTGTTCCACCTAGAGTTGAATACATGCCATGGCAAAATATAACAGGAAGAGAACCAGTTTTTCTTGCTTTTTACCCTCTAAGGATTGATCTACACATAAAGGTCTTCATGACTTCAAAGACATTTCTGGACTTGGATCAGGCTGGTTGGGTTCAGAGCAGCAGGCACTAGCCCCTGATGGTTATGGCTGTGGGCTCTTTCATCTAATGGTAATGCTTTGCTTAGAGGAAGCAACGGCCAGAGTAGTGTTGTGACTGTTAAATTTTCAAGATTAATGTTTACTTGCAAAGCACCTCACACAGAAAACAGTGCTTTCATTTTACTTTCCTGCTACTACTCCAACTGTGGAATTTCCAGGCAACAGTACGAAGGCAAATTTCAGTCTCTACAGATCCAAAATATACGTCATATGTGTTTTGTCATTGCAGCACGTGAACTTGTAAAGTTGTGCTGCTTCCATAATCTTAGAGTTGGTATGGCTGATACCTTCTCTTTATCTCTTTCAAAGAACTAGGCACTTGGACTTCTTTTTTCCCATTTAGCTTAATTTCTAGTTATTTGTACAATAGATCTGGATAACATAATTCAACCTTACCACATTCATTGATTTTACAAGATTAGAAGTTGAGATGGGAGTTTTGCACGTGTAACCTCTACCTCCACCTTCTAAGCTTCTCTTATGTCACTTTCTAAGAATGTTATGGCTTTTCCTTATCCCTCTATTTGCTCATGGAAGATTGCTGTATGAGTGCTGGAACAGCTATGAATAAGAGTCCGCTGGAAAGTTGCATGGGAAATACATTGTCAGATTCTCACATGAGTAAAAAGGTAAAATTAGAAAACATAAGGACTACAGTGATTGCTTTCCAGTGTAGTTCTTTTTTATTTTTTTAATGCTGGATGTTTTACTACTGTGCTTTCATAAATAAAATTAATTAAAAACAGGACTGTTGTTTGGTTCTTTTTAGGTCACTTTTTAAACAGAAGTTACAAAAAGCTAACTCCATCCTGGCAATGCATAATTTACTCTGCTTGTTATTGCGAACCTCATGATGAAGATACTACTAATGTCATTATATGCATTATGCATCTGGGAAAACAAGACAGAGTTTCAGTCACTACACAGAGCTGCACTACAAAACTAGCAGGAAACAGAGCTGAGTGTGAACATTTACACTCTGTTTCAGCTGGTCACACTCTAGGCTGCAAGGTTTTGGGAACTGGTAATATTATAAAATCAGGATATGAGTTTTTGAATTGTGTTCAGAAATTGGGGTGCAGAAATGAATTATTTTGTTTCTTAGATCACAGAACTCTCAGCATGAGACGGAGACAGGCTGCTTGACTTGGATTTAAACGGTATCCTGAAGTCCTAGCACACAGAAATATTGGTTAAAGATAGACTCTGGTATAAACAATCTGCTTTAAAGACTGTAGACAGGAAAGAAGAAAAATTCTTTTCCAATTTACTTGCTTTGTGGGCTAAACATATGTTACTATAAATAGTAGTTTTACACTGAAAAAAATCTTAAATGCAGATTTTTGTTTCCAGAATCTAGAAGGACTGAAGAAAATGACAACTGTATTCCTTAAGGAAGTGGAGCTCACAGTGCAATGGAGATTCAGTGTCCAGGCACTTACAGTGACTCACACACATGGTGGCTCAGAGGGCAGTGCTGCAAATTCAGACTGGCTGGGTTTGAAATATTGCTTACCAGTTGTTTGCACAAATGTACCTCTCCACTTCCATTTACTCATGTGCAGCCTTTACAAAGTCAACAACAGCGCTTACCCCATACATTAACCCTAGCCAGAGAAGGAGATTGATGGATGCAGCATGTGGATGACATATTATGAGCTAGTTCATGATTCCCAATAGTTGATTTCTTATTGGTGCTTTTGAAATTGATGTTGGAATGTACTGGAATGGGTGTGGCGGATGCTCAGGAACCAAGATAGAGCTAATATCGTTGTCAAATAGTGAGATGACAACTCCTACAGCAATTCAGCAGAATCAAGTAGGCACAGGCTCTCTGGGGAAATCCGTCAGTTTCTCAGGTGCTGAGACTCAGACTCTGTGAGCTATGATTTTCTCAAGCAAAGACAAGCAAGAGTAAACTGGAAAAACAGTGATCAAGTCTTTCTAAGCCGACGATGAAACTTTTTTTGAAAGGAATGTCTGAAGACCATTTTACTGGTAGACAAAGGAATGTAGACTTTCCTTCTGCCATCACTATCCTAAAATTATAAATTAATTTTAAGTATAATAAAAACTAATGGTAGAGTAATTTGAACAGCCACTGGACAAATGGGTTATCTGGGATAGTTTTGAAAATGTCAAAGAAGTCTTTTTATTTTGAGAATTGTTAAGTACCAAGTCTGCTGTATTTATTAGATGGCAGGGTTTGAATGCACAAAATAGAAACAAAATACATGCCTGAGTCATTGAATTGGATAAAGTTAACTATCTGGCAAATCAGTGACTTTCATCTTAAACTCTGTGATTGCTGAGCAGTGGAGAGGATTAAACAAATGTCATGACCTTCATTTTCACTTATTTAAAAGTCCTTTTTCAATAAGGTAAGATGATTAGTAGCTGTACCTGGAAATGATGGCCTCACAATACACTGTAGTAGTCTTTAAGCACATCACATCACTTGTGAAAAGTAGGAGGAAATTCTAATTTAAGTTCATATCCCAGATTAAAGTGGAGAATTTGAAAAGAGGTATTTATTAGACTGCAGTATCTATTTTGATTATTATGGTGAAACTTGCAGTCTAATACAAATCTCTTTTCAAATTCTCCACTTTCAAAGCCAAAAAATCTGGGCCTATGGGGCCATGCAGAGACTGATACTCCAACCAAGGACCATGCATGAAGAGGACCTAAAACCTCAGCTCAGATGTAGCCCCTAGCAGCTCAGTCTCCAGTGACTGCTCCTGTAAGGGGAGCAGGGAGTGTCTTTGACATGACTGATTGGCCTGCTCTTTGATCACCTCCCCCTGAGGAGGGAGCAGCCTTACCAGGCTACAGAGGAAGACACTGCAGCCAGTTCTGATGAGACCTGATAGACTAGGGTCAGAGGGAAGGGGAGAAGGATCTCCCCTATCAGTGGACTAGGGGAGGGGCATAGGGGAAGGACTGAGAGGAGATGAGAGAGGGGGCTACAGTGGGGATATAAACTGAAGAAAGTGTAATAAATAATAAATAAATTAAAAATTAAAAAGGACTGTAAGTTTCAGATATTTTTACTCTTTAAATGACAGAGCTGGACCTTGTGTGTTTTATGGATAACAACATTATAACAACAGGTTCTATGGGATGTTTTGTTTATTTGTTTGTTTTTGTAGATTTTTGATGGGGAATTAATATTATTGGGATTAAAAAAGAATCCTTTCCTACCTCTATCCTCAGATGCTAAGGGTAAATGAACATTTTGAGACACAAGCATTTTTATAAGTACAGTTGAGCCTATTGTATAATTGCTGCTGGCCAGTTGTGTTGATGGAAAGTCCGTGCTTGTGGGATATAACTGGGATCCAGATCTTTAATCTTTCTTCTTTTCTGTGTGTCTGGCTGTTAAAGGATGGTCAGCAGGGACTTTTTTTCTCCTATGTGTGTTGTGCTTATGAAAGACACAGTCATTCTGAATGTGTATTCTGGACACAACAAAAACTGTATGTCCCCTGATAAAACATTTCAAAGGCCTTAGCTAGGAAACATGAACTTTCTGCTGACTTAAAAGAATTTTATATTTATTAAATAAAATTTATACCACTTTTAAACTTTAAGTTGAAAGTTGATTGTAACAGTCACATAACTGAAACAAATGTGTGCAAAGAATAGCATTAAAAATATTAAGAAAGGATTCACCCAACAGGGGATCAAGGCAGATGAGGAGACTCAAGTCCAATCTTCGGGAAGAGCTCAGGGAGTCTTATGGAGGAAGAAAGGGGTGGGAATAGAGGGACATGGAGGATAGGAGTACCTCAAGGAGACTAACAAAACAGAAAGATCTAAGCCCTGGGGCTCCTACGGAGACTGATGCACCAACCAAAGAACATGAATGGAAAGGACTTAGACCCAGTGCTTGGATGTGGCCAGTTGACAGCTCCGTTTCCATAAGATCTCCAAGTGAGGGGAGCAGGTGCTGCCTCTATCATGAACTCAGCTAACTGCTCCTTGATCACTGGTTCCTGATGATGCAGTCTTGCCAGGCCACGGGGGAAGACGGTCCTGGATGTCCTGATGAGACTTAGCTATGGGAAGATGGCAACAGTGGTGACCTCCCCCTTTCAGTGAACTAGGGGAAGAGGTTGGGGAGAAGAGGGAAGGAGGGTGGAACTGTGGGGAGTTGAGGGAGGGGATTTCAATCAGGATGTATAATGAATAGATTGTAAAGAAAAAATCAAAATTAAAAAAGAGAGCCAAAAAATAAAATAGTAAGAAGAAAATTGAATGAATCACATAGGCCTTTTAATAAAAATCTTTTGCTGAAAAGTCACAGAAATGTCTTGATTTTTACATTGAAAAGTTGCTACAGTTGTTTATATGAAAAACTGTCAATTATTCTTACATGAAGAGAAACTGTATTTAATTGAATATTAAGGTATTTACCAACATTTGGTCTTTCTTGTCTTTCCAATTTTAATGTAAAGAAGAAAAAAAATTCAGTCCGTGTCTTGCATGCAGGCCCTGTAATCATGGGCTGTTTTCACCTGAGTTTAACATTTGGATTAAAGACAATGATTACAGGACTCCAAATTAGGGGTTGAAATGACACAAAAGTTAAGACAAAGTAATATAGCAATCTATTTTGTACAATGTATTTCTTCTACCATTTAATTAGCAGCTTAATTAGCATGATGTTTCATGTTGTGACCTAAGCCATTGTACTCTCAAGAGGTCTAATGAAGACAATGAACAAAAAATTAATCATAATTGTTGATGGATATGTCAGATGTCATCACAATTAAAAGCATTTTTTTAAATAAGAGAATGCACATCACCCTTTTTTTAAAATCCAGAACTGACATTTTCAAGAAGACGTACAATTTGAAATAATTATATGAAAAAAATATTTGAACTAACTCTGTGTACAATAATCAAAATGAGCCGCATTTTAAATTCTAAGTGACCACAAACCAATGCCTGAAGGATTCTCTTAGATAAAAAGATTTCGCTCTCACAGTTTTGAGAGCAATCATGAAAGACAGGTAGAAAGATAATCAGGTTTTTGAATATATAATGTGATTCACAGGATTCTATTAAGAGCCACTGAAATAATTTACAAAAGGCAGCATTCTGGAAAGTCTAACAGAGCTCTGCCTTTGGATGGGCTTGAGGGAAGAATGTGACTTAAAAACAATTTACCATATGTGAGACATAAAAGGATCTTTCATCCCCTCCTTCCTCCCCTGAGAGGGTGTGTTCAGATGGTGAGCATTTGTCTCCATTACTTGCGATGGATGTATCTGGTAAGCCTGACAGCCGTCTACCAGAAGAGCAGCTGTGGCTTCTCAGAGCAGACAGTGACCATGGTACTTTTCCTCTGAAGGTCTGAAACATGGCAAATATTAGGCAAGGGTTAAACTTCTCATGACTGAAAACGTGCAAAGGAATAAACCTTTTCATTATTTTTTTAATGAAATTCGTTCTACAGGGAACTATTTGTTTATAGGAGACTGCTTTAGTCATTGGTAAAATGGATACTATGAATAAGTCATTCAAGGTTTTCATTTTCCCGTCATCCCCTTCTCTTATTTGACTCATATACTCACATGACCCAATTTTCTTTAGTAGGAATTATTAAAGTTCATAATAATTATAGCAATATTATGGATCTCTAACTGATGACGTGCAGTCAACAAAAAATTCTATTTTCTAGAATGCAGACACACTAGATTGGCGATAGGAAATTTGTATAGGAAACATCTGGGCTGGGACAAACATAAAGATGTGTACATGTATATATCTACACACACAAACATGAAACTGATGGAAAACAAATGCTTGTAATATATCTCAGATCTTTCTTTAACTGCTGTCACTAAGACCCTGCTTCATTCATTGCCTGGGGACAAGATTTGATTTCAGTTTTCACAGTTTGAACTCACTTGTATGTTCTTGAAAAATTATGGTTCACAGAGCCATAGAAACTGATTAAGATTCTGTCTCCCCAATTTCAGTAAGTTTCATGTTATTCATACATACAATGTATGTGGTTTTTAATATATACATAGAAATGTTTGTATGTGTGTGTGTATGAGAGTGTTAGGGTGTGTGAGAGAGAAAAAAAGAGAGACAGGGAGAGAGAAATTGAAAGAGTACATGTGTGCTTTTGTGAGACTCTGTAGCTCTAGCCTGGAACTCATCACAATTCTCTTGCCTCAGCTTCTTCAGTGCTAGGGTTACAGATGTAAGTCATCAAGCACATCTGTAACTTAAAGACATAATTGGTTCAGGGGTGTAGCTCAGTTGGCAGATTTTCTGGTTAGCATATCAAAGTTCTGGGTTTGATTCCTTAGCACCCTCCCCATAAACCAAGGTGGTATCATACAGGCCAGGAATCCAGGAACCTCCAGAGGTTTGAACTGGAGTATTAGATCAGTTTTATCTCAGGCTTCAATCAGCTCCTGGAACACTTGGGTTATAGCCAATCAAGTCTCAAAGCAAACAAATAAAAGTTAAAAGGACACAATTTATAAATTGAACAATGAAGAGTTTTGTCATTAATTATAGACCGATCTTTGAGCACCTTTGACAAAATTATTCAGTTCCTCTTTTGTTTACACGAAAATGATAGCATACTTATCACATTATGAAAATGTGGCTCTCATCATTTTCCAAACATTTTATATATGTTCATATATGATATAACCAGACTGCCTGACACATATTATTCAACTAAATAAAATATGTTACTGAATAAAGGCTCAGCCAAAACATACATGGTTTAACTCAGCTACTTCCCATGATCCAAGTCTCTGAGGTCTGAATGTAGTACATAATGTTGTCAGTCAAATAGTATGTACTTGCCAGTTTTTTCTTATATAAAACAAATTTAATCACACAAACATTAGTACATCTGTTTATCTGTCCTTCCATCCGTCTGTCTGTCTGTGTATCTATCCCTCTATCTGTCATCTATCTATCAATGTGTCATCTATCTATCTACCTACCTACCTACCTTACTAGCCACTCACCCACCCATCTTTTGTTTTTGAGACAGTCTGTTTGCCGCCTGGGGCTGGCATTAAATCAAAGAAATCCTCTGGCCTCAGACTTATGTATACTAGGATTATAAACATGAGTATCCAATACCAGGAGTATGTCTCACAAAAGTCTACCCTTAATCATAAAGTAGACTGAGCTTCCAATACAGATTATAACCAGGGTGATAGGGGAAAACCCTGGCTGTACTGATGGGCTTTGACATAGAAGTGTAAGCCAAATAAACCCTATCCTGCCCTAAGTTACTTTCACTCACGGTGTTTGTGACAGCAAAAGCAAGAAAACCAGAACATGGTGTGCCTTGCTTAACATTTTCTTTAATGTAAGCAGGAATTGAAAGCTGATTTTAGAGCCATTTTTTGGCTTAGACTTTATAACCTTAATAAACGAGCTTGCTGTTTTGCATCGCTTCAAAGGGGTGTTTTAGAATTGTTTGGAGCATACAAATGTGTTTATAAAACATGGTAATTTTTGTAAATGAGAACATAATAAAAATGATGATCAATGCATTACTGTGAGCTGCTTCCACAAGGATTTCTGAGTTTAGAAACTATTCATTAAACAAATACCAAGAAAATATGCAACAGTTTTACACTTTTTGTTATTTATTTTCTAATGGGCTGCAGAAGTGTAATTAGGTAAATTCACATCCTCATCTCCACTTTTCACTTTTTTCTTTCTTTGTTTTATTATTTGGGATATATATCAAAGCTTTTAGGTTGTAAAATATTTATTTATTCATTTATTACATTTTTAAAAAGGATCTTACTACGTAGACAAGGGTGGCCATGTACTCCTCTCCTTTCCATGCTAGGTTTAAGGGCATTTGCCAGCACATCAGGTCAGGACGTGACACACTTTTAAACAAGATATTCTTTCTTCAAACAGTGCATACTTGTTACTATCCAAGTTAATTGTGAGCCTTCATTGTGAGGTTCAGGTATAGTTAATTTTTAACATCTTCAAATTCATTGTTGCAATTTTCCCTATTGTTTCTCAAATGTCTGCTGGAGTTGAATTTTTAGTTTAACTGCATTTTGTTATAGACAGTTGCAGGTAACCCTTCAAAATCACTTTTACTTGCTGTTGAGTATGCATTTTAAGTTACTATACTCCAATAACTGTGAATAGATATTTTCTCAATCACTATGCAAACTAATAGAATTAAATGAAAACATACTCAAAACAGTAAAAGGTTTTATGTACTTACTGGTATTGTTTGTAATTGATCAGGAGGATGAAATTAAATAGATTATGTTAGTAGGAGAACTTAATTACAATAATTTATTGCTGTGGACATTTGTTTGCGTCAGTTCAGGTATTTTTAAAAAGCTCATCAATTCTGCCCTGTTTGTACACCCCAGATCTTTCAAGGATAAAAATGACTCTTTTCAGAAACATTTAGAACTGGCTCATTTCTAATAAACCACAAATGTCTTAGCCTGGAGTCCGGATGTTCTGGCTCTAATCTCCTTCTCACATCTGTACTTTCCTAATTTCCGTAAGTCTATCTGTGAGCTAGTATTTATGGTTATTTCCAAGGGTTTTTCCAAACTTCAGAGTTTGCTGACAGGTAATTCCACTTAAAAACAGAAGTTAAAATTTTATTATTGTAAGTGTGTGTGTGTGTGCGAGTACACACATGATACAATATGCATGAGCCTATGTTCCTGAATGAGGTACATGTGGAGTCAACAGACATCATTGACAAATCTATAGTACCAGTTATGCCTTCCAGTTTTACATGGATTCAGGAGATTGAACTCAAGTCATCAATCAGGCTGATGCAACAAGTTCCTTCCTTTACCCACTGAGCCATTTCACGGGCCCCATGCCAGCTCATTCCAAACCATACCTCAATTTAATCCTGTAATTCTTTTCCTTTTCAGGTAGACAAAATTATGAACCTCACCATCTGTGATTCTTCTTTTATTAAACATTTTCCAAATTAACAAATTGTTAATCTTTAATTGTAAGCATGTATGTCTGTGTAGTTTTATGGTGCCTAGTACATTTAAGTTTTCATAATGGTGTATTTTTCATGTAAGTGTGTGCGTATTTTATTTAATTAACATATCTCATGACTAGCACAAATATGATTAATATTTACTGATTCTGAGAGTCTTAGTTGACTACTTTGATTATAGAAGATGGCCACAAAACAGTGGTTGGATTCATCTGATCCTGTAAATGTGATTGTGTGTGTGTGCATGTGTGTGTGTTTTCTGGGATAGTCAACAGAGTGAATAATGTTAACCATCTAGCAATTTTTTATTGAATTGCTGTAGTATTTTAGGTATTGTGAATATTCCATTACAAAGCAGTTTTAAGTTGTGCATAGCATACACATGGACTCTGTTTGCTCACATTCTGTGATATTCAGGATCTATCATTTGCAGAAACTCAGGTGGAAAAATAAATGAATGTTGCCTCCATGTAGTCAAAACAGATCAGAAGACAGAATGAGACAGTGGATGCGCTAGTGATATGAAGGCATAAAGGGGTCAGGAAAACAGACTAAAAGAGTTAAGACATTATATTCTGTGTTAAGGTGGTTCTACTTGATTAGGGGAGAAATCAAGTTGAAGTCAGTCAACTGTAGTCTCTAAACACAAAAAAGGTAGAAATCTTGGATTGTTGGAAAAGCAAAGTCCATGGCATAATAGAGAAAGAACTATGGATGGAAGAGACAAACAACACATAAGAGATTTAATTTAAATGCAAAGCTGAATCATATTTCCTTTTACAATCTTGATTTTAGTGGCCATGCTTTATTTACGATAAGTAATGGATGCAAACTGGAGCCATCTCTATACACCAATGCAGTGCAGTTCTCTGGAGATTTATCTCATTACTAGAGGAGTAACTATAGTTGAGAGTAATAAAACAGTAAAATTGCAAGTACTCAGGGTTCAAAAATATACAGAGACACATCCATTCTTTTAACATAGTTAATCTATGTGGCTTTTGGGCACATAGAAAACATGATTATACTGTAAAAATATCCACAGTCTAATGCAGAAGTGCTGAAGAGATCCTATGACATTTAGGCTTAAACTCAGTTACCATGCCTAGTATGATGTGCTGAGATTGTAGGCTAGAATTCAACAGATCCCAGGTATCCCATCTCTACCATAGTCTAGTTAAATGCTCTTAACTTTGGGTGTTGACCTCTTTGGGGGTCCAAGGAGCTTTTCACAGGGTCTCATAGTAGATATCCTGCATACCTGCTATTTACATTACCAATCATTACAGTAGCAAAATTATAGTTTTGAAGCAGCAATGAAACTAATTTTATGGTTGGAGAGTCACCACAATGTGAAGAACTGTAATAAAGGGTCACAGCATTAGGAAGGTTGAGAACTACTGTTCTAGATTTACTGTTCAGCCTATAAAATGATGTTTTGTTTTTTGTTTTGCTTATCTCCAGATGAACACTTCTTTGATTTTTATTTTGTGGCATATTACTAAATTATTTCTTTGTAATTCATGGTTAAATTTTTCATTAATAGCCAAAGAACCTCTGCAGCAAATAATGCAGATATGATTTTCATTCTGTGCTTTGTTTGTTTGTATGTTTTGAGTCAAGGTCTTACTCTGTCAGGTAAGTTGGTCTTGAATTCACCACATAACTCATACGGGTCTCAAACTCAAAAGGACCCTGACTGACTCCTTGGCCTTAAGCTTGTGAGGGTTTGGATTAATGGCTTGTGCTGCTATGCATGGTTTGGGTATAATTTTCACAGTTCTGCATTTTATAGAAAGTGATTTTTTCTTTAAAACAAAACAAAATAAACAAAACAACAACATCAAAAAAATAACAGTTCATACTATCTCCTTTGCAGAAAGGCAGGAAAGGCCTGTCAGTGGTAGCCATGTTTTAAGGATTGTCAGTGCGGAGGACACAGACTGGACAGTTACCTCTTTTTTTTTTCTTGTCTTTTATATTTAATTCCAATTAAAAGATATTCTACTGAGAGGCCCACTGCAGGGAAAAAAAAAGATGTTGTGTAGTAAGTAAGAATTGGGAAGACAGAGGTAGTGAAGAAGGTGAGAACACTTGGGGAAAAGGTTTAATAATATAAAAAGCTTTGAATTGAACCTTGTAATAAAATAGATTTCCTCAAAAAAAGTTAGATGGAGCAGACATTTTATCTCAACAAGAAACTGTGAGCAAAGTCTCCATGTTTACCATCTGTTTATCAGGAAGTACGTAATCTCCACAGTACAGGATGTGTGAGCTGAGACTGTATGGACTGGATAAATGAGGGAATTCGACTCAAGAAGACCTTTCCCTTTCATGCCCCACAGTTCAGTTTTATCCTATAAGCACTGAAAGAAGCTCTAAGCTTTATAGCAGACCACCTTAGAGTATTTTAGGAACATGGTTCCCCTTATAAAGTGCAAGGTAGTTCATAGCAAGATCACTGAAGGAAGTCATTGTTTTCAGGGAACCAGAGAATCAGATGGAATCTGATCACATACTCAGATGGCATGCACACTCACACTGACCTTGGATACTGATCATGAAATTCATAGACGAATGGCTACCTTATATTGTACAGATGACAATATTGCAGAAGAAAGAGAGAAGAGCAGAAATGAAGTTTGCTTCGGGTTTTAGTAAGTTTAAGAAACTTTTTAAAGAAGGTGCAATTTAAAAGGTAGGAGATAATGATTTGGAAGGAAAATTGCAATTTCATCTGTGTTTAGAGATATATGAGAAGGTGGGAGAGAGAGAGAGAATGTAAGAATACAATGACACAAGAGAGCACACAGAAAGGGCAAGCACCTATTTTGATGAACCCCGAAAGGATGGCATACGAGGCAGATAAGTAAATTTAGAGTGGCAGGACGGTGTAAAGTGACTGGAATAACAAAGGAAGTCATTTCATTGCAAATTGACATACTAATAATACTAATAACTATATCAATTATTATAGCAAAAGTCAGTAACCCTGACTAGCTGTCGAATAAAAACTGTTGTAAAAATGATCTCATTTAATTATAGTGGCACATTTAAAACAACGAAAAGCAAACTCTTAACTTAAAATGATAAAGTGAAGTCTTCTTTGTGAGGCGGTTTCTTAGTCAGGGTTACTATTGCTGTGATAAAGCACTATGAAAACAAGGGGAAGAAAGGCCTTATTTGTTTTATACTTCTATATCACTGCTCGTCGTTAAAGTAAGACAGGACAGGAACTCAGACAGGAAAGGCAGGAGCCTGGAAGCAGAGCTGATATATAGACCACGGAGTAGTACTTAGTAACTTGCTCCTCATAACTTTCTCAGCCTGATTTCTTATAGAACCTAGGGATGACACTACTCATAGAGAGCTGAGCTCTCCTCCATCAATCGCTAATTAAGAAAATTATTCACTAATTAAGAAAAGGCCCTACACAGGCCATGGAGAGTTTGACAATGTTCTGCTGAGTATATAGATAACAAAAGGTGGATGGAGTTTTTGTTTATATGTTTCTTTGTTTCTCTTTTCTTTTTCTTTGATGGAGTGTCACAAAGTGGGACAAATATGGAAGGATTGAGAAGGGATTGTGATCAGGGTGTATGATGTGAAAATCCCAGAGAATCAATAAAAATGTTATATGGCATAAAAGAAAAAATCCCCACAATTGAGGTTCCCTCCTTTTAGATGACTTTAACCTGTGTCACCTTTGTATAGAACTATCCAGCACAGAAATGAAGTTAAATTCACCAGGTAGAGGTTGAAATAATATGCCCAGGAAAGCGAAAGAGTTTGTTCCACTTAAGAGGGTGCAAGTACAGCTGGAGTAAACTCTTTCAAACATCACTGCTTGAACTACTGAAATCTAGATGTATCAATTTATGTCATATCTATGCTCTTTATAAAGAGAATACGGAATTTTCTTGGTGCTAGCTTTTTTAAAAAATGACATATTGAATTACAGACCTACAAGACTAAAGTCATAGCTAAAATGCGATTTTCTCAAAGGAAACCACTGTGCCCTTATCAGAAAAAGGTAGAACACAAGATAACAGTGTAAAAGGGAGCTAGGCATCTCCAACTTAAATGTGAGGCAACTATGTCTTGGAATGTTAAATAACTTGCCAGAATTCAATTTGGGTAGTAAATGAATCCACGGAAGATTCCAATCCCAACACTAGTTATAGAAAAATGAAGAATGAGAAAATAATTTTTGTAAGGATAAGATTTTTAAGAGTTTCATCAGTGCTATTACCAGGCCAGATGATGGATAGCACCAGGAAGGAATATATAAAGGGATGCCACCAAGATCTGATGGCCAAAGTAATCAAGATTCTTCTGTCATGCACAATGAGGTGTAGATGAGCAAAGATTCATATATATATATATTCATATACTCATATAAATATATATGTGAATATATACACATATATAGAAAGAGAGACAGAGAGAGACAGAAAAGAGACAGGATGGGCTTCATACCTGATGGCCTGAAATTTTCAGTAGTAATAGATGGACTCCTGTGTGGGTGGAGAATGATGTGAGGATGTGGGTGGGCTCCCAAGGAGGGTGTGGCAGGAGCAGCTGCTGTGTGCCAAGTAGGAATGAGTAACCCAGCTGTCCAGCAGCTCTGGCTTCAGCTGACATGGGAAATCATAAAATTGTAGCAGAGTCAATCAGCGTGGTTATTCAATTTTCTCAGGAACTCTTGGCAGCTCAGGAGGGAGAAGAGAGCACACAGATGGCAGGACCGATTTGGTAATAGGATTGGAAAAGCAGCTGTGAGAGAAGGTCAAAGACTGGAAGAAATCAATTGCACCCATGAAAGTGTGTGGAAAATGGCTATGGGGACGGTGAAAATGGGAGGAAGATTGAAGTCATGCAAGGGAAGATTGGAGACAGCTAAATCCTGGAGGGGTAAAGCAGTGGAGGCCATCAGCCTCTGGTGCTTAAGAAGTTTTGTGGGTCAGTGGTGCAGGTGATGTGAAGGGAGAATACCACCATTTCAGATGTTACAGAAGAGCTCAGGTTTATGCCAATGAATGGGAACTGCCAAAGCTCAATAAACACAAACACTATTGAAGAATAGGGGTGAAATAATTTTGAAGTTAAACAGAGAAACCAAGCATCCAAGTCTCCCAAAAGAGTCAGAGAGGGGAAAATAAGAAACCTACTGTCAACATATTCAAGTGAGGCAATGATGGGTGACACACTTCCACATGGCAAGCTTTAGGAGGACACTAGAGAGTTTGACAAGTTGCAGAGAATGCCTGCTTCCTTCTTTATACTGATGGGTTATTACCTATTATACCATGTCATGCATGTGAGTGAACCTAAACATTTTCCAAACATGTATCTCAGTTTGTTGTTGATCTGTGGTCTGTACTAGTCAGTGAATTCCTTCCTGTATATTGGGCTATGCCAATTTACAACTAATTCTAAAGTACCACAGCTTATTTTAAACTGCAAGTATCTCTGACCCCCTCCAGTAATCACCCTGTGTTTCCTATGTCCTCTATCAATGCTTAACAAGTGTTGCTCCCATGGTTGTTCTCCATATACTTACATCTTACATTCTCCCAAATCTACTCGATGGAATTTTTGTCCTTGATTTGCTGCTGGCAAGAGTCTTAGCTAAGTCACCAATTCTCCATTTGACAAAGCCAGTGATCAATTTGGTTTCCTAGTCCCAATGTTACTATTTGAATGGCTGGTCACATTTTTGCCTCTAAATGTCCTGTGTTATCATGTTCCCTTGGCTTTCCTATGTTGGCAACTAAACCCTATTACTCTTTTTTATTGGTTCTACTGGGTGCTTATGTCATGATATGATACCAAGATTTTGATTTTACGCTTTATCTGCAATGCCTCTCCTCTGCATTCTGTCCTGCATAAGTTATCTGCTTGGCTTCTCTGGTAGCTGGGGCATTTCTGGTCTCATATTCTCTCTGGTTTTGTCAACCATTATTTCTTGGACTAGGATTAGTCAATTAATCTTCAGCACATTAATTTTCTTATCTCTAAATTTAGGAAAATAATAGGAAGTGTTTCAGGATGCTTTGTGGTAAGATTAAGTTAGTGAAGTCATGGACATTTTTAGAAATGTGCTTGGTATATTCAATAACTAATATTATTCATGTTATCACAAACAAAAGAACAAAAGCAGACACACTGATAATTTCTTCAAATCCCCTCTTGTCTTTGAAGTTCCTACCAAAGTATACATTGAAAGTTAATAACTTTTATATGGTAATGAGTGTGGACATTTTATCCCCAAAGTCATATGATTAGAGTATTTGAAAATGAGCCTTTGGGAGATAATTAGAGCTAAATGAGGTTTGAGTTTGGGTACCTATGATGGGCTTTGTAATAAAGGAAAGATACCCAAGCTAGCTGGCTTATTCTGTCTTCCCGTGTAATGCTTTTCACCATGTAATAAAGCAGCAAGAAGGCCCTCAGATATAGTCTATTGATATTCAAGCACCAGACCTATAAATTGAGTAAATTTATATTCTTTAAAATTGTGTGGTCTGTGGTATTCAGTTTTAACAATGGAAAATTTGCCTTTGGCTCTTCTCATAGGCCTTTTTCATATGTGTGAGCATTTACCCAGTTTGTACAAGATAAGAGCACGGAGACCATCATAATATAGACTTAAGTCTTTATTATACTACCACAATGCACCAGTAATTTGTATTCATATCAAAAATCTATATCAAGTATGACCACTTTTTACATCTCCTCTTTTAATTTAATATTACTCCTATATTCCCAACAACACATACCCCATGGAGCGTGTTGCTAAAGTGTAAGTGAAAACATACTCTTTCACTCTTTAAAAATTCTGGAGTTTTTTTCGGTGGCTTTGAGAGAGAATGAAGTCCAGTCTCCTAAAGTTCATCTACAGCATGCCTGTCTCTGTAAGCTCCACTCCTTTTATTACAACATTATTCATAAAATCAAAGCTATCCTGATACCTTTCTGTGTGTGTCACTCAAAATACCACTAGCTTTTCCATGTCAAAGCCTTTGAACTTGTTATTCTCTCCTCACGGAACACTCTTCCCCCTCAGGTCTTCAGTTGGCCTCCTCTCCATCATGTAAACCTCATGCTTAGTGCCAAGTCCTCACAGCGGCTTCCAGGCCGTTCCATTAAGGTGATATGCTTTTGATTTCTGCAGCATTCATTAGTATTTGCAGCCTCTGCCCCTACCTAGCTTTTCCCACACCAACCACTTCTAATCTTAGACGATAAAAGGACCTGTAATGTTACAGAGTTTCAGTTATTTTACCCTTTTACTTTCCATTTGGTTTCTGAACATTTTTTTCTGTACTTGGGCAGATGGTTGGATATTGGGTGATTCATTGATCTCTGATAAGTAATTGGGCATTATAGTATGATAAGCATGTTCAAATACTCTTCACATGTACAAAAATTGATATGAATGATAAGAGTATTGGCTTTGGCCTTGTACTTCTCATGAATGATTATATTTTTGAAAAGTTATTCTTTTCACATAATTAAGAGATCTAAAGTAACTTAAAATGATGTGAAGATTGCTTTTAAGTGCAAAAATACTTCAACTGAATTATTGTCTAATAAGATTAATTAAATAGAAGATTCTAATTGTATCAATAGTTCCCAAAGGTATAAGCAATGAAACACAAGCAAATGTAAGACTTCCTTTTTGGACTTGCTTTCATTTTGCTCAATGAAATGTAAAACATGTTTCTCACGCTGAAGCAACGGTCCAGATACATCTGTACATCCTCATGTGCTAATAAGTGTCACTTTTCTTGTGCTTGATGATGTTTACCATAGAGGCACTTTACTGTGTAAAAGTAATGGCAACATGAAGTTAAAGGTAAACATATAAATGAACTTTAATCATAAACTTTCTTCCACAAAGTAGGTTAGAAACTTCAATATGAAGATGACATGCTTGCATACCCCATTACCTCTTCGCTATCTCTAAAAAGTTGAATATGAAACGCGTCTTCTGTGTATAAACCCAAGCCACAACAATCCGTTTCTGGATTTTGCATGCTATTTCAAAGATTCTGTGGCATACAGTGGTCAGATAATATTGTACCAGCAGAGCAAAGTCATCACATGCTATCACTATAGGCATCTATTTGTAAAAATGAATGTTTGTACTTCCGGTACACCTTTAACTTTCAGTTGACAGAAAGGGACAGGACACTGTTTTCCTGCTCTTAAATATTTTGTGTACTCCAAATTGAGATACTTGACAAGAGTTTGTGCTCAGGGAGACGGCAAGAGTGCTCTCAACCCAGTCCTTTCATTGCCAGGGAATAATGGTCTCTCTGGGGAGTCAAGGGTGAGTTTTTAAAAATCTTAAGGAGAAGTGAGTGGTAGGCACATCTCTGTTGATATGCAGATGACTAGGACTAAGCTACTTTTTGAGGCTACAGCACAGATTCCAGACTTTTTACCATGTAGTGAGCAAACATCCTGAAAATGAGATAAATGCAGGAATTATTAGATGATCTTTGAAGATAATAACTGGTAAACCTCAAAAGCATGGGCAGCCAACTGTAATGCATTTTTGGGCTAATATATACAGTAGTTTTTTCTTGTGTACTTGCTAAGATGTGGAAAAAAATTAATTCCAAAATCTAAAACATGTTTTTAGGGTAGCTTGCTCAGATATTTCCCTCTCTCTCTCTCTTTTTCTCTGTTTTTTTTTTTCCCAGTATAGCAGAAACAATTGCTAAAAGAACACCATTTGGCCAATTTCCATCTGGCATCCTTTCCTTCTGATTTTCACTGGAAAGTGTGGAGTCTACTCTCTAATGCTATTTCGGAGTAAACCCTGCTATCAGTTCAACACCCTTCTTCCTTGTTTCTCATCTAAGCAGTTACCTCAGCAGTAAGGGTAGGGGATAAATATAACTGTTGGCACTGCCTATGTTGAATTAGATAAAAACAAACCACAGAAATATGGGCTCGCTAATTTCTAGTTATCTTTTGGGTGCTTTAGCATACAAATGTGCCATGTGGAAAGTTCAGTCTGTGCAGAAGAATCTAGTATTTTATACACAGATAATTAGAAAATTGTCAAGACATATGTTGCTTTTATAAACGTTTTTGTATTTACTGCTTCGTAGATGAGACAAAAATTATCATGGTGCTGAATTCTGATAAACCTCTTGACTTAGAGGTCTTTATCAATGATTAATTGCTGTTATTTGTAACCCACTTTATAAGCAAATAAAGTCCCCCATCTGGTAATTTTATTAATATTTCTATAATAAAATGATGATTGAACCTCCAAAAGAAAAATATGTAATTATGAAATATTCATAGTTGAAACACTATTGCAAAGATTTCAAATGGATCTGGCAAAACAAAGTTTATCATTCCTGTTTTCATTCCTTAGTAAGCCTATAACCTTTTAAAGATTCAAATTAGATTAATGATGTAATGCAACATCTATATGTATTGCACAAAACTGAAAATTAGGGCCATTGTTTGAATAAATCAAGGCAAGCCCCCTTCATAATTAGTTAGTGGAACACCATTAGCAAATTCTTTGCCTTCACCCTCAGTTTTCAGTGTTGTCCACAGTAAAAATTAGAGAACAGCTTATAATATGCAGCTTTATACACTGGGAGAGAAATAAGGGAAACACAGTTTCTAATGCAATTTTCAACCTTGGTTTGAAATAGTTTTCATTTTCTCCCTCCCTCCTCTCCTTCCTCCCTTCTTCCTTCCTTCCTTTCTTCCCTCCCTCATTCTTTCCTCCCTTACTTCCTTCCCTCCCTCCTTCTTTCCTTCCTTCCCTCCCTCCCTCCTTCCTTCTTTCCTTCCTTCCCTCCCTCCCTCCTTCCTTCTTTCCTTCCTTCCTTCTTTCTTTCCTTCCTTCCTTCTTTCTTTCCTTTCCTCCTTCCTTCCTTTTTTAGTGAGAAAGAGCCTCATATAGCCCAGTCTGGCTGGGACCTGCTTTTTGTTTTGTTTTTTTTCTACTTCATTTTCACACAAATGCTGGGTTTACAGATGTTAGCCACCTACCATACCTAGCTTTATTTTGAAACTTTGCAAACTGAACAAAACTCACCATCATCCTAAGAGTCAGTGTCCAAACTGGCCAAGTGTGAGAAATTTCTATACTAGTCTTGAAGCACTGTTGTGAAGAGTTAAAAGAATTGAAGAATGTGGAAATAATTTGTGAAAGCTAAGTGGCTCACGGAATTCAGACATAACTATCATCACACAGGCTTGGGAAGTAGAAAAATACTATCTGCTCACCTGAGCACCCCATGGAAAAGAACATGTAGACCCGCTTTCATCCTTCTTCCTAAACTGAGGCTATGGAAGCTGGCAAAGATTCACTAACCATCTACTTTTGCAAAGGCCAAAGTGTAGGACTATTTCTTTGTGGACGTACAGGATAGACCTCTCTTGTCCTGCTTGCTTGCTTGCTTTCACACCCTAGACAGCCACTGGCAGAATAGGTTTTCCTGGTAGACTTTTGATTTGAAAGTGTCTGTGCTCCCCACCCCCATTGTCCCTACACCTTTCCTAATTTGCAGGTGAAATCTCGCTCCTCTTGGTGATGTTTCCAATGTAAACTGTCCCTCTCCTCTTGCTGTTTCCCTTTTTCTTTAGTGTGCAGCTGAACCGTGTTTGCTTCAAGTTGCAGGTCGTTTATTGTATTTTTTTCATGCTTATGTTCCATTTAACACTCCCTTTTTATGGCTTTTTATAATTAAAAATGCCATTTAAGGGCTTTATTTAAAAAAACCTGAAGTACTTTAGACTCAAGTCATCAGTAAGATCTCCTTTCATTATTTTCTAACAGAAGGGTTCATCTTGATATTTATTCGGGTCTGAAATAATCAATGTTGTATATATCTATTTCATAGAGCTAGGCTGAGAAGATCAGCTCAACCTATTTCTGAAACTCTGCTATGATATTCATAATAGGCACTTTTTATGTGCCAGCTGAATGAATGGATCTGTCAATACGTTTTACACGTGGAACTATTTTAGCTTTTTTATTATTATTATTTTAAATTGCTGTGTAAAAATAGCTGAGAGAAGTGACCTTAAAAGATGAAAAATTAAGTTTGGCAAATGATTTTGTTCCATGGTCACCAGCCTCTATTGCTTTTAGGACTGTGGCCAAGCTGAACCATGATGGAAAGTAGCAGCCAGGAAGGAAGCAGTGAAAGCCAGAGAGAAAGGTGCTAGACACATGATACACTCTTGAAAGGCACATGCATCACAAGGACCTCAAGTTAGTTCCCTCCTGAGCCAGTCACCTCCTAGTAATGTCACCAAGTGGGGTCCAAACCTTTAATACCCTTCTGTGGTATTTCAGAAAAAAAATAACAGGTACAATATTAACTTTACCTTATAGCTATTAAATATACATTTGTATAACACCCTGCCCAGAAGTTATTAGTTTAGATTATGCTTTTATATCCATTGTCACAAATGATTAAAAAGAAATTTTCATCATATTAAAATTTAGTAATTACAATAAAAATGATGGACTCTTTTAAAATTATTCCTTAAGAGAAAGGGTTTTTATTTCTCATATTTTTTTCTTTTCTTTTTTTCTTCTTTCCTCCCTCTTCTCCTGACTCCTCTTTTCCTTGCATTCACGTTCTTGAGTGCACGCCATCATCACTGAACATAGGTTGAAGACCATTTCTTGGTTATACTATTTGCAGTACTTTATTCTTGCTTGAAGTGTGCACCTAATTTTTAACAGTGAAAATATAAGTTCTATGGCAGTATAAGTAACACAGGTCATAAAATCTAATGGCCCTGTTTAATGGGGCAGTATTATGGAGCTTTTGCAACAGTTAATCACTTTCATATCAAAATGAGATTCAGACATCTGGAAATACTTAAACAAAAAGAGACACTCCAAACCTTCCCCTCATGTAGAAGGATGCTATATCCTAGACTGTAGGATTGCTTCCTCAGGAATGTCCAGTCCTCAGCATCTGGTTCGAGTTGGGCAAAAATAAGTACAGTTTTCTTCAGTTCATTCCAATAACATTTGTTACATACCAACTTAATCATGAGTCTCTGTACAGAGAAAAGTAAATAGGCCTTGGCCTCTTCTTATAGTCTTTTATAACAAATATAAGAAGAAAATTACGATCAGTTATCTATCAACGTGGTAAAATGGATTAGGGCTAGCTGTTTACCTGAGAGTGTACTAGATACAGATGCAAAAAAACACTATGAGCATTATTGACTAGTCCTTGGCATTAGAGGGTGGCCTAGGGACAGAACGGCCTCTCCAATGGACAAAGAAAAATGAAAAATGGTTGGTTTTTTTTTTTTGGACAGTGTTTTCTTTTTAGATTAGAATTTAAAGCAATACCATTTTGAGCAAAGAAGGTATGGTATATACAGGCTATAAGCTCATCCTTGCAGAAAATACATGTAAAATGTTTTTTATAGTGCTTTTGATGGCTGAAATGTCTCAAAAAGGGAAGATAGTCAAAGGCCTATATGAGTTGCTATGTGGTTCTTATTGGGAGGTGGAGGCTGGAAGAAGGTGGGTAAAAGATTTAGAGAACCCGAGCTGTGGCTGGAACGAGTGACATTTCTCTAGGAAAAGGATGATAAGTGATAGAACAGCTAAAATTAAGGTCTAGATTTGTGGAACTGACAGAATGGAGTACATCATGGATACCTGAAACCGAATCTGCAGGAAAAGCTTTCAGCTCAGTAGACAAAGACCACAGGATGAAGTGATGTTACCTCATGAGAGATACATACCTATTCATGCAAGAGTGTGAAGCAAGGAACTGTTGTTGAATTCTTAAAATTTGTTTTTATTCTCTCTCTCTCTTTCTTCATGTTTACGGTGCATGTGCATGAGGGTTCACGTGCGTGTGTACAGGCTTCACGTGCGTGTGTACAGGCTTAGATTGGGAGTCTTTGATTGCTCTGCATTTTATTCTCGGAGACAAGATCTCTAAGTTTAACCCAGAGCTAATGGATTAGGTTACTCTAGTTCTGGGATCTCCTGGGTGTTGGCATTAGGATTTCTGCCCTTGCCCGTGAGGTATTTATCTGGGTTATTCCTGTGGAATCAGGAGTCTGGTTTTTGCTGAGCAAGTACTTTAAGTGTAGAAATATTTTCCCAAACTGTAAGTTCTCAATATCTTTTAGCGTTTTATTCGTTTATTACAGTTTATTCACTTTGTATCCGGGCTGTAGCCCGCTCTCTCCTCCCAGTTCTACCTCTCCTCCCTCTTCTTCCCTTTTTAAGAAATAACGTTTTCTGACTGGAATGCCTTGATTGAAAATGAAAAACAAGATTACATCAGATATTGCAAGGACTCAATATTTTGGGATTCACAGTACGTTTTAGGGTAGCATATGGGGCTCTGTGTTTGGAGACTTTTTAACCACTGTAACCTTCACCTGTTAATTATTGTGAGTTTATGACATTTCATTGTTCACATTTTGTTGTACTTTGTACATTTTGTCTTTTCTCTGAGATCAAATTTAGAGTCCGGTTTTGTTAGGTAAATGCTATGCAGTTGAATTCCATCTTCATTTCCTCACACACCTAGAAAATATCACCTGAAAATGTACATTTTCAAAATTACATGTAAGATGTTGTAACTATTATGAGTGTAAGAAATTCACTTGGGCTTAATTAAGTACTCTAATTAAAACATAAATTCTTAACTTCATTATGTGACAACATTTACTCATCTATTCTTTATGGAATAGGTTTGAAAGCCACACTTGACAGTGAGTAATAATACAATTCATAATGATGGGCCTCTTTTAAAACTATTTTCAAAATTTTAAAGTGTTAAAAAAAACCTACATTCTAGTCCACGTGGTCGCTTTCATGCCATGTAAGCTTTAATCAGTACCTAACAGAATGAATAAGCTTTCCAAGTTTTAAAACTCTTATTCTTTCACACTTTCTTTCCCCTCATGTAATAAAGAGGAGATATCACTCGTCTAATTTGTCTTCAGAGAATATATTTGGCTTCTTACATTCTTCTTGTTATTATAAAAAATGTAGTGAGTAGTAGGTGAGTTGATTAATTTAATTTTTCAACTACATAATCATGTACATATTAAATCCTCTAAGTGTCATAAATATAATCAGGCCTTTAATTAAAAAATGTAAGAAACATAGTTCTCAGCATTATAAAGATATATTAAGCTTCTGATGGTGAACACATCTGAGAAGATGTGTAATTCGATCAGAATGTCTACTTTCCAGCGCCTTCATGCTGAGGCTTTGCAGATCCATTTTCTGGAGAGTATAGAGAACCACTTAAAATAAATATAGTGCATGATGCTAGTGATCTTCAGAAACAAACTCATCTTGCATGTTAGAAAGCAGAGAGCCTGGCCTGCTTGACACAATAATTTATTATTTTATCAGTTTTATTTTATTTTTAATAGGTAGGGGTTGATCTACAAAGTGTTAAAACATGTTTTCCAACAAGAGTTAAATATGTATGTGTAACTCAGATTTTATGGTGAGGGAGACAAAAAGCATGTACTAAAATAGTGAACTGCTCATTTTGACCTGTTATTTGCTGTATGATTTTGTAAGCATTCTGTCAATCTCTAGATACCACAAAGTCAACGTTACTCATCTTATAAAAATATTGCTTTGGTAAAACAGTGTGCCTTAGGCAGAGTGTTGTGGAGTATATATATTTATAATAAATGTATAACGTATACAATATTTATATCACAATCCCTATCATCAAAAGTTTCTTCCCTGGTTGGGGAAGCAGAAACAGTTCAGTATGACAAATACTGAACTATATCCAAGAGTTACAAAGAAATACACCAGACTATGGACAGGCTGTTTCGAATAAGAAAACTTCATCCTTATGTCGGAAGCTATTTCTTAAGACCTAAGAATCTAATCAAAGTGTGTGCCTAGTTTTGTCAATGTACAAAGCGACCTTGAAGTTCTGTTCCTATCTGTGTACTGTATTTGTCATGTTTGTACCAGTGAAGCATCTTTAATATTGTTGTTTTTTTACCTTTCTATGTACACATAAGTATTTATTTTTATGCAGGCAATTTTACATAAATGTGAATGTGAAATATGCTTCTGTGAAATATGTTCACTAAAGAAGAAAGAAGTTAGCATTAAACACATTTGAAAATATTTTTATCAGACCTTCAAACTTTCTGGTAGTTTTAATATCATACAAGATCTGAAGTAAAATTTTATTCATTGTATGAATTTAAATTATGGACCCATTTATATGTATTCTTCCTTAATTCTCAAGTCATCAGTGAACTGATTTAAAACAGAGTGAGACAGTGTCTCTACTTTAACTACCCTTTCCTCTCTGAATATCACTGTGATTTTTCCTTAATACGTCATAGCCTAAATGACTCTTCTCTATCTATTTCGTTTTTCTTTCTTTGTTAGTAAGCCATTTTGTATTAGAAATCTCTGCAGCTCATGTTTACCATTCATTGCTTCCCCTGCATACGAGATGCTACCAAAGCAGGTGGGGACTTAAAATACTGGTGTAAATTTTATGTAATTTACCAATTCATTATATTCCTTAAATTTAGTGAAATGTTCTTAGCTCTTCATATTTAATTAGTAATATAAGGCTATAAAATGAATGAGTCAATTTCTCCATTTATTAAAGCAAATGTGTTAATTAAGACTCATGAATTGAGCATCTGCCTTCCTATATTATGTATGACGTGATGAGAATGTCAAAGCAGTGTGAGGCTCTATTCCTCTACTACGTGGGTTGGCAGCTAGCATAAATCTTGAAAACTATTAATGAAAACAAAATAAATGATATATTAAAAATAAAGCCCATTGGTAAATTTACATGATCTAGATAACAGTATCTATGTTTCTATGTATGCACAAAATAATGTGTGGTTTAAAATATAATGAAACAAATAAGGTATCGCTCAGACTCTTACTAAGCCAGAATTGTTAAAAAATAGATTTGAGGGGCTGGAGAGATGCCTCAGTGGTTAAGAGCACTGTCTGCTCTTCCAAAGGTCATGAGTTCAATTCCCAGCAACCACATGGTGGCTCACAGCTATCTGTGATGTGAACTGATTCCCCCTTCTGGCAGGTGTAAATGCAGATAAAACACTCATATACATAAAAAAAATAAATCTTAAAAAAGTATTTATTTAAAAAAAATAGATTTGAAACAATGCAAGAGTACTCACTCAGTAAACCAACAAATGTGTATTTAATTTACAGAGTCTCCAATTCTCTGAGACTCCCGATTCATAATTAAATTGTGTAGATGAATTGGTCTTTTATTTTTCATATAAATATAATTTTGCCCTTCTCAAGTGGTAACTCAGAAAAATGACTGGTAAAATTTGGTCACATGGACTTCATAGATAATTTAAAGTGCATTGTATATATTTAAAACATTTTCATGCTGCCTGGTTCTCTGGAGTTTTGTGTAATGTTACTAGTAGCATATTTTTCTCTAAAACACACTTTTAGCTCTAAATTCCCTGAAGTATTTTTCTCCTGCAGTGAAATCCTTTAAAGAAGAATATAAATTTAAAAGGTGGAATTTGAAACACATTTTCTTGTGTCAAGTTTTGACACTGACCTTTTAAAACATGTAAGTTGGGACTTTCCTCTTTAATTATGTTGCTTTTAAAATTAAATCTATATTGTAACTTTTTGAAATTAGGTAATTCTTTAGAATGAAACTTGTTTTACTTGTCTTAGAGGTGGGGGAAGAAAGAGCATTGTTTTATGTGAGTGTTTAAATGAGAAGCGAAATGACTTAAATGTGATTGCATCTCTGCATTTAGGTAATGGGCGATTGAACACTTTTTCTACAAACACTGTCTACGATATAAAAATGTATGCGTGTTCTTCAAAATAGATTTTCAGGGGGAAATTTTGAGACAATTTTCACTATAAAAAACTAATATAAAAAAAGTCAGCAATCAGTGATGTATTCTTTAAAAATGAACAAGGGAGGGGAAGAGTGAGGAAGACTTCAGAGGTCTTCTGTTTCCATTTAAATATGGAGAAGCTCATCAGCCACATCATCAGGAGTTAGCTATCCACTCTACTCTAACATTATCAGAAATTTGATAAACTACCTAAAAGAATTCAGGTTGAACAGAACAAAGTATATTTTTGATGCAGTTTATTATTCTAACGTCCTTGATCTTTTGGCTGTGCAATGCGTAATTGAAAGTATGTAAAAAAAATAGGGGAGGTTCTCCTCCCCTTCCTTCTGACCCCAGCCTATCAGGTCTCATCAGGACTGTCTGCATTGTCTTCCTCTGTGGCCAGGACTAGAGGAGGGGCAGAGGGGGAAAAGAAGGAGAGAGAGTGGGATAGGGAAGGAGGGATAGGGATAGGGCTGTGAGGAGAAAAGGGAGGGGGCTACAGCTGTGATACAAGTTGCATAAATTTTAATAAATGATAATAATAAAAAAGAACAAAAACAAAGCTCAAAAAATAACCCCCCACACCCCCCCACACACACAAAGAACTTTTCTCTGGTAAGACTGTGGCAGCTATCACAGGACAAGAGAGACTGGTATTAGGCCCTTGGATTTGATTAGTTGTCAGATATTTTCTAGATTAGAAGCATTGAACCATTAGTTTCATCATAGTGTCAGTTTGTCATCTATTGTAGGATACCAAAGGCTAAGCTCTTGAAGCTTTTCTCAAGCCTCACCTTTGAAATGTTTTATATTTCTGTTACTGAGTTGGGCAGTGTGTTGCCTTTTTAAATTTAATTTTATTTATATATTTATTTATTACAATTTATTCACTTTATATCCTTGCTGCACCCCCCCCTCGTCTCCTCCCAGTCCCACCTACCCTCTTTCTTCTCCCTCTATGTCCTCTCCCCAGTCCACTGATAGGGGACCTCCTCCCCTTCTATCTGGCCCTAGCTTATCAGGTCTCATCAAGGTTGGCAAGACTACACTCCCCAGGGGGAAATGATCAAAGAGCCTGCCACTGAGTTCATGTCAGAGGCAGCCCCTCTACCCCTTACTAGGGAAATCACCTGGAAACTGAGCAGCCAATAGGCTTACTTTGAACAGGGGGTCTAGCTGCTCTCCATGCATGGTCCTTGGTTGGAGTGTGGGTCTTTGCAGGACCCTCGGGGCCCAGGACTTTTGGCTCTATTGTCTTTTTAAAGCTTACATTTTACCTCTTAGTTTAACTGTGAGATGAAAAGGGGGCTTTATTAAGATTGAAGATATGGGATTGAGCTATTTTGCTTGTGTTCATATACTTGTTCTATAATTGCTTTTAAATATGTGCTGTAGGAAAAAAATGTGTTCAGTAATGATAAAGTTAATGAAAGAGTGGGGTCTTGGGCAACCTGTTGAAGGACATGCATTTTTACCCTTATTGACTTTTTCCTTTTGAAATAAATGTTTGTCATCCAAGATAATTACTTGATCAGAGATGTATATTAATCGGAAGATAGTGAATTTTTGTAAAGATTATTTATTATTGTTGTTGTTATTAACTTTTTTGTATGAGGGCATGCATGCTATTTTCTTCTGTTTCTGCCTGGCAAATGGTGCCTAAATGCATCTAATTGGTCTCTCTGCTTCCAACCCTGGCCCCTACAGCTGTCTATTTATAAACTCATTGCCAGAGTTCTTCTTTTAAAACAGAATTCAAATTACTCCTCTGTTCAGAAGACCCTATCGACTTTCCATCTCAATCCTAGTGAGAGCCAGAAGCCTCCAGGTACCGCCAGGTCTGGCTTCCTCAAATCTCTACTCATCCCTCCCACAATTTTCTTTCTCACCCGCCTCTTGTAGCAGGGTCAGATCTCTCTGAGCAGAATCAACACCTGCTTGGTCTTCTAGGATGCTCCTTGCAAATCTCCTCTTGCTTCCATCTGTTTAATCTTTTATGTCATCTAAAATGCCTCACAGTTACCTCGTTGTTCTTCTCCTTTCAACTCTACTTAGCATGTGAAAGAACAATGTGTGTATGTGAGAGATCTGCCTATTTGTTTGACTTATTTTTCTCTCACTTCTTAATCTAATTCCAATGAAGTTTTGAATTTCTGTTGAATTAAATATTTAAATAGAGAAATTCTTTATTGTTCCTTAGCTTCCATTTTCCAGTTGTCAAATGGATCCAAAAGGAAGATTCAGGGTCGAACAAAATGAAACTTTTGTTCCATGGTTGCTAGTTGTTTTTCACTTCCAAATACCAGATTGTTCTTTCCTGCAATGGCAAAGCAACCAGTTTGAAGAGAACCTATCAATTCCAATGATCATAACTGATCATATAGCTGTAGCCATGCAAGTATAATAGATTTGTATAGATTGTTCTCAAAGAACTACAAAATCAGGAGTTTACTGATAAAAACCTAAGGAGGAGTTGTTGATTATTTTCTTCAGACATGCTCATTCCTACTGGAAAAGTCTACATTAGAATCTAGAAAATGTTTACAGGGCAGTCATTCTTGCTGTTTAATGTATGTGATTTCACAATTCCAGGAAACCCAGCCTCAAGTAGCAATGACTAAGAAGCATGTCAAGACCTGGAAAATGAAGGGATTACCAGCAGGGATGATTGCAAAACAAAACCCAACCCTGAATTTTCAACTCCGCCCCGCCCCCCCCCCCGCCTTTTTTTCCACCTGTGGTTCTAAAACCTAATCTGATTGATTTGGGCTTTAATTGTCTCTATTATTGACAGTTTTGCATTTTCATATCCTGCCTGGAAAGGGGAGGGAAGCTTTTAGAGTATTTAATTTCCTTTGTCATAGAGTGAGACAGTGATGGGTAGACTGTGGCTCACAGAACACAGCATGGATGCAGATAATCTAAAAGTGATGCATTCCTAGTTCTTAAAGATATACTGTACCTGAGCATGGATGGGGCCTTCTGAAAACTTTCACCATATATGGATATGGCCTAGAACCCCTGCTCAGATGTGCCCCATGATAACTCATTGTCGAACTGAAGACCCTAGTAAGGGAAACAGGGACTGTTTCAGTCTTGAACTTGATGGCTGGCTCTTTGACCCTCCCCCATACACGCCA
>CM053765.1:69955912-70032875 GCA_028658305.1 Pachyuromys duprasi | reverse complement strand
CCTGAGGAGACAGGATGAGCTGGGGTTAGATGGAAGGGGAGGAGGTCCTCCCCCGTTGGGTTGGTGGACTTGGAGTGGGCGGGGAGAAGATGAGGGAGGGTTAGGGAGGGTGGGAGGGAGTGGGCGGGCTGCGCATGGGATGCAAAGTACCTAACCTGTGATTGATAACAAAAATAAAAAAAAAAGAGTCAAAATAAATAAATAAATAAATTTATAAAAAACAAAAACAAAAACTTTCTGTCCTGTGAGCTGAGAACTCTAAAGCGAGCAACATCTTCTAAGGAGGGAAATCGGTATGAGAAGAATTAACATTCACTTGGGGAGCCTTTCCCTGTACATTTGTTGCTGACCTGCAATTACAGATTTAACTGGCTGAGTAGAGCATTGCTGCTCTTTCTAGATCATTTAGATATGCTCTGATTTAAATGTATTACATGAAGACTCTATTAACTATATATATAAATATACTTTTTCATTCTCCTGGGATCTGATAATGTTTGGGTGGATTGTGTGATTAATTAAATGCAGATGGCTTTGTGCTTGTACAAGAATTTTACATTGTTAAGGGAAATTGAATAGAGAAACAAAAATAGACTGTGGCCATTTGCTAAGGACAAGTTAAATGACTCATCTTCAGATTGTCTATCCCTGCCTTAAATTTCATGGGGGTATTATGTTATGATAGATTTTTGAATAATTAAGTTAAAATTGGTTATGAAATCATTTATTTAGTAGATTTTGTTCAGACAGTTTTCAATATGTATAATATTTCTCTAGCAAGATATTGTGAACAAACTTCTCTAATTAGGCTTAATAAAGAAACCCATCTCTTTGGGGAAAGTGAATTTTCTTAAAAAGTTATCTGGAATGAAAATGAGATTTGTTGTGGATGAACTTGATATCTTTTGACATAAAGATGGCTTAGAAGGCATAGCCTTACAAGTTCTGAATAAACCTTTGTTGAAGGCGTTGGGTAGCAGACATTAAGAAAGCCCTGTTTTTAGAGGGTGGTCTAAATATAGTCATGTGCTACGTGGTGTTTGGTCTGTGAGGGATGAACACCATACAGTCTGTAACCTAAGTATATGGCCTACAGTATGTGCCAGTGTTACTTAAGGACATTCCCTGACAAAATCACCCAATAACATGTTTCTCACAATATATTTGCATCACTAAGGAATACATGCTTATGTTTATTGAATTATATCATAAAACAATTAACCAACACAGTTAAGTTCTTAAAGGCTTAATAGGCCAATCTAATTTTTCAATCAAAATAATTATCTTAGGTCTTTTCAATTCAAATTTTAGATACATTGCTAGAAAAAAATCAATTTGTTATTACAGAATCAAAAGCTAGAGAATTGTAAAGAAAAATAGAAAATGATAGGTCACTTTCAAAGTGAAATCAAAGTAAATAATAAGAGGAAGCAGATGGGCTGCTCAGTTTCCCAGTGTGTTCCCTAGTAAGAGGCACAGGGGCTGTCTCTGACATGAACTCAGTGGCTGGCTCTTTGATCACCTCCCCCTGGAGGGGTGCAGCCTTGCCAGGCCACAGAAGAAGATAACACAGACAGTCCTGATGGAGACCTGATAGGCTAGGGTCAGATGAAAGGGGAGGACATCCTATCAGGGGACTAGGGAAAGGGCATAGGGGGAAAAGAGGAGGGTAGGTGGGACTGGGAGGAGAAGAGGGAAGAGGTTGCAATGGATCTACAAAATAAATACATTGTAATAAATAAATAAGGATCCTGAGTGTATGTGTGTGTGTGCGGGGTTGGGGTGGGGTGGCGGTGGTGGACATAATATCACCAGGAATAGAAAACTCTAGTAGTTCTGTGTAATTTTATTCTGTCTTGTTATTACAGTGTAGGCTCAGATATTTTTAAAACATGAAGACAGATTTCAGCACCTTATAGAAATCTTTAAAAGATGACCTCACGCTGAATGGATTCTTCATATTTGTTTGAATCTGACCTGCTTGCAAAGAGTGTGATTGAACAAAGGGAAGTGTATTAGATTAGCTCTTACACATGAAGACCATCTGGGCAGCAACAAGTGAAAGATGACAAGTCATATTCAGATGAGTCTAAAAATGGAAACATTATTTGGAAGAGAAATAGTACATTACTGTGACAAAATGGAACCATATGCTAAGTAAACAATGGTAGCTTATTTGAAAGAATAAATAGATTTTGGGAATATGTAGGTTATAATCAATTCATCACCTAAAAATGGTTATCAGACTATAGACCATAAAGATGAGTTAGGAATAAACAAGGGTACATTTGCAGAATCACAAGGATCCACAGCTTACTGGGACGACACATGCAGAAAAATCAAACAATTTCAAAAGTGAATTATAATGAGAAGTAACCCGGCAATATCACCTTGTTGTTGTGTCACCTTGAAGGCCATTTTCAGCTCAAGATCCTATCCCTGTTCTCCTTATGCTAAAACCCCTTCTCACATTGTCAAAACAGGCACAACGACAAACCCGGACTGATTGCCCAGGTCTTGACATAAGGACATCATTCCTACATGTGTATGTCTATATCTATATCTCTATAAATCTCCTACATGTATATATATGATATATATAAACATCATATATATATAGAATTTATATATATATATTTATGTATAGGATATATAGGATTATATATTTATATATGATATATATGATATCTGTTTATACCTATTTATATATACATTTCTTGCATATTTATTGTATAGTACATTGTTGTGCTAAGAATTACTAAATCACCGCAATGCATATAAAATAGGTAGCCAATTCCATTAAAGCCTACAGAGATTAATCAACTTTTTTGCTTGTATCCAGTAAGTCATAGAATATGGTTTATTTCTGGTTCTAAAGGCCAAATTCCTACCACTTGGTCAAGTCTCTTCATTGGCTCTAGAAAACTATTGCAAGTGGCTACTGTATATTGTCAGCCTAGCATTGGTTAGGGAAGATTCTTTTATTCATTGACTATATAAATAAATAGGCATTCATTTATAAGAATATTAAACATCTTTGTGGAAAATCAGCATAAACTTTGGATAGTTATCTGTGATGATTATCATTATCAATTTGATGGATACTAGAATCACTGTAGACAAGCCTCTGAGCATATCATAGTGATTTTCTGGAGTAGCTTAAGTGAAGTATGTGGCACTCTTCCATGCTGTGGGATCCAGGGCTGTTTAAAAAGAAGAAAAGCTTCTATCCACCAACATCCATCTCTCTTTCTTTCCTCACTGTGGAAGCAATGTATCCATTGTGCCCTGTCTTCTCTGCCATGATGGAATGTGTGCCCCTCAACTGCAAGCAGAGGTAAACCCTCCCAGACTTAAGTTACGTTTTAATGACAAAATAATCATTAGTGTGTGTGTGTGCGCATGTGTGTGTGTGTTTAGTTATCAGGTGAGAGGGAGACATGCTACACGCTCTTCTGTAGTTAATCCATGGCAGTTAGTGTCTCTCTATCTTAACACATTGTTCCAAAGGACAAGTGAGGATAAATTAGTTTTTTGGTGAAGCTAGGACTTACAACCTTCTCAAAGTCCAGTTGAGAGTGGGCATGGTACATGTACTCCATACTTTTCCCTTTCTCCCACCCCAGGTTATTTGGAAGTGAATCTGAAGATCTCTTCTGTTGCCAATGCACTTGTCTTGTGCTAAAACAAAGAAGCATCTTTCTCCTTCATAGTTTTTCAGTGATAGGTGACCCGAGTTCAGGTATCTGAGGTATTCAAGTGCCTTGATTCTGCAGTCACAAGGAGAAGAGTTGCTGGAATCTGAAACTTTCATTTAAACCCAAACCCATCCTTCTGAATGCAGTTTTATTGTGTCTAGGAATATTCACTTGAAGCGGCTTCTGCATACTGATGTAGCAAGAATAGCAACAGTGGGAAGGATAAAATGTCTATCCCAGAGGCACTGTTCAGAACCTTCTCAGTGATGCTCCTCCATGCTCAGTTTTTATTAACAGTTAAATTAAAAGTGGGATAAATTGAGGTAAGCTCCATCACATAGCAGCATAGTACCTGGTGATCCTGTAGGAGCAGTATCTCAGAAATTGGCTGATAGCTTAGAGGAGTAAGTTCTTAAGCTTAGGTTTGTAATCTGAGCATTATAGTTTTCTTTTAAGCATGATTAATTAAACTCCTTGCCAGTGAGGTCATGGGAACCCCTCCCACCTCAAGCAAATTCATTTTCAAAGAGCGCTTGCTTTTAAATAAATTTGGAGGCATCCTTTATTATTTAAGTTGAATTTACTTAAAATAATGAGTAAATTTAAAACCTTGCCTAGTGGAAGACTGCAAGCTATAAATGTTTTAAAGTACAGGGTGGTAAAGGGTAGGCCTAGAAAGCCACATGCCTCTTCTACAAAACATTTTCTTGTTGGGATGAATTAAACAGCCACAGCCTGGTGCACAGTAACAGTGAGCTGTGCAAAAGGTCAGGTGTTGGCATTGTCGTCTTTTGTTTGTGTTGTTATTTTTCTGGCTGTTAAATGGTGCTGTAAGGCTTAAAATAGCCACTTTGCATTTCTATGGGGATATTGTGTGTTTTTATGAATCCATCATAGTTTGCTTATTTTGTGCTTCTACCTCTTTAGATTAAAATTTCATATATATATTTAGTGGGGCATCTCAAGTCCAAGGCTTTTAAAACATCCATGCTTTTTGTGGTCAGTGCATGAGAGGAACTGCCCTTTACTACAGAATGTAACTGTGGGGAGTGTTGGTAAGTAGAGGATAATCCACAGGAGATCTTAAGACCTGAGAATTATTTCTCGACTGTCTCCTGCTTTTCGACTGAACTCATTTGACTCAGCTTTTAGAAATAATATGTAAAATTAATTCCCTTTGAAAAGCAGCAGGAGTTTTTTTCATGCGCCATTCTTTTCTTCATCCACAAGGATTTGCATTTTATACATAATACAGAAAAAAGAGAAGTAAGCATTAAATATGATAAAAACAGTCTGGCTTGGATACAGTAGCATCTGATAATATCACCATCCTTAGAAATGACCTTGACGCAGATATTCATATAATGAACAGTTTGTTTGCAAACTGTGCTCTTTATAATAAACTAAGATACGAAGACTTTCCAATGTAAGCTTCTGGGTACATTTTGTTTTAATTTCTTAGAGTAGGTAACATGGCTGACTTATAGCTTCCTGCTGGTAAAAAAAAAAAGATGGAGGCATTTAGTGGGCATTCTGATTTATCTCATTCTGTTGTTGCTGTCTTCTTCCTCTGTTCACTCTGATGATCTTGTCCTTTGGTATATTTCATAGCCTGACATGTAGCAGTAATGGTTCTATTAGCTGTGGCAAATCTGCTGCGTTTGCATTTTGAGGTGAGCATGTGTCGTCACCTTTACTTTATTAATTTATTTTTTCAGGTCCTTGTTAGTAAGCGTCCTTTACTGACTCTGCAGGAGACATCACCTAGGATTAAACATTTTCTACTAGACCTATCCTTACTGTGTGCAAAATGATTATAGTCTGTGATGCCACCTACTTGATGACAGCTACATACTGCTGAGATTACAGTAAGGTCCTTGAAAATTTAAATCTGATGCTACAGCTGTTAACAACCATCCAAAGCAGTGCTTTTCAGAGTGCACAGTATGAAAGAAGCCCTTCGAAGTCGTCTATGGAAACAACTATCTCTCACTAGACTGAAACTATCAGGAGTTGGAATGTAGGGGTTTAGACGAGCTGGAAAACTCTCATGATTTACTCCGAATGAGGATAGGCTAACTCAGCACAGGTCTGAGAATGCTGCCTAGGCAGAACAAAAAGCTCTCAACCCAAACAGAAGCTCTTATTTCCCTACTTTTAGGGTTATCATTTACATTTTGGCCTGAAAGTGTTTCTTATCTTGTGATACTCAGCAGAAAGAGTTTCTTTTTATTCTTTAGCAAGTGTTAAGGACCCAGACTATACAGAATATACCCAGAATACGGGGGCCTATAAGTCAGAAGGGTTATTTATTTATTTTTTGAAGAGTTAACAGTGGAAGGAATAAGAGAGCTCTTCTCATGCATGTCTCTCTGAAAATCTGCAATGAGTACAGGCTTTTCTCTTCACTCACAGCCATTCTTCTGCCTCCATCTTCTGGGAAGACTTCCTTTTGCAGTTTATCTTCATAATAGCTTCAGAAGCTGGCATCATCTTTTTTCTAGATCATAATCCATCAATTGTAGCATGTGTGTCTCAATTAAGAAAACAAGGGTTGTGAAATCTGATTTACTGCTCTCATGGAAAACTACAGACTTCTTAGTTATAGAAGTATTACAGACCATCCAGGGTATATTTTCCTTAAAAATAAGAAAAAAAAATTAATTACTTTATCACTGGGTGCGATGCTAAAACTGCAGTTCAAGGATGAAGTTTCTAAAAGAAACAGTTTGTTAAAGAGAAGACATTTTGACAGCTAACCAAGGAACTTGATTATATTCCCCCTGATTTGGGGACCTTTGTCCAACTTCTGACAGAAGCTATTTAATTCTGTGGAAGCTATTTAACTAACTGTGGTATTTAGTTTTTTGCTTTTTTTTTTAATTAGATACAACTTAAAAGCATCTGACAAGATTCCCTATGAGGGATTGTTTACTTTGGATTTGTCTGTGGGCCTGTTTTGGGAGTTTGTCTTAATTAAGATAATAGATATTGGAAGACACAGCCTACTGTGGGTGTAATCATTTCCTAGGCAATGGGTCCTGCGCAGTAAAAGAGTAGAGACATTTAAAAAAGCTTCAGCAAGCAAGCAACTATGTATGCATGTATTTCTGTGTGATCTTAACTATAGATATGATGCAGCTAACTGTTTGATGTTCCCAACTTGAATTCTCCACAGTGGACCACAACCTGAAACTGAAAAACGAAATAAATCCTCTTCACATCCAAGTTGCTTTTGACAGAGTATTTATCACAGCAAGAGAAATGAAACTAAGACAATATTTGAAAAAACTGATAGTGTTCTAAAGAAATAGCAGCATTGTGAAAAAAAATGGAGAATGGCTCTGGGCCTTCAGGAAGCTTAGGTTATCTGAATAATATGGAGAGATGTTTGACTTTATCATTGAGGAAATGGAAACCATCACTAGTTTATAAAAGGGACGATGAGAACATGGAAGCAGATAGGATGAGAGGTCAAAATTCAGTGGCAAAAGATTTAACAGTGCCTCTAGACATACGACAAGAGGCTTCACATGTTAAGGTGAAATGGTGAGTGGAGGATGAGAACTATTCAAGACTCAGTTAAAACGGAATGAGCAAATATTGGGTAGACACAGATGTGTTCTACTCACAAGCTTGAAAAAGGAACAGACAGTATTGCTAGTAGCCTAGTAAGAAATGTGTCCTATAAAATACCAGGAAATATCACCCAAGTACTCATATGTCTCTCTTCTGCTTCATCACTGTTGAAGCACGAGAGACAACGCATATTGTAAAACGGTTTCATTTATTATTGTCTGTGAAAAGCTTTAACATCAACCAAGAGGTCATTAATGGCATTATATTTTTGTGTAATGTAGAAACCTTTTTAACTTACACTTTCCTGAATATTTTTATATAAATACATTTCCAATAGGCTTTCCCTTTTAAGTAGCGCCTTTTCCCCCTCCCTTTGTATATTGTACATGAACCATTAGGAATCCAAAGATAGATCGATGCTACATTAAATGTTAAGAAACTGCTCAATCAAAACCATATGCTTCATTTCCTGAGGACAGTTAGCAAGCCTGAGGAAAAACACGTCTAAAACTTGCATTGTTATCAGGGCTTCTTGCCTCTCTGCTGTCTTGCCATTAGGGGGGTCTTAAATAGAAATCACTTCACAAAGGCATAAAGGATGTAAGCTCAGACAAGGGAAGGGTCAAGACTTCTCTGGAGTCTTAGGAAAAGGGAGCATGATGGTTTAAGTGCTTAAGTCCTTGGATCATTTCTAACATATCAAAAGATGTCAATGTGCTCTGTGTGGCTATTTTTTTCCTTGCTTTAAAATTCAAAATGGCAGGTCAGACTAGGCCAAGCGTTGACTGGCTTTTTAAATGAATGTTTAATAAGGCGGGATGGCTGCCAGCACCTAGAGAGGTGGACATGACTTAGGTAAATGTAGCTATTTTCTTCACATTTTGCTTTAGTCAAGCTGAAAAACAGCCCTCACCCAGTTCTTTTCCAAAACTATTCTTTTTTAAAATTTAATTTATATATTTATTTATTACAATTTATTGACTTTGTATCCCCACTGAAGCTCCTCCATCATCTACTTCCATTCCTACCCACCCTCCCTCTTCTCCCATATGCCTTTCTTTAGTCCACTGATAGGGGAGGACCTCTTCCTCTTCTATCTGACTCTAGCTTTTCAAGTCTTATCAACACTGGGTGCATCATCTTCCTCTGTGGCCTGGCAAGGCTGCACCCCTGAACAAAGAGCCAGCCACTGAGATCATGCCAGGGAAAACACTTGTACCCCTTACTAGGGAACCCACTTGGAAACTCAGCAGCCAGTGGGCTTCCTTTGAATAGGGGCTCTAGGTCCTCTCCATGCATGGTCCTTGGTTGGAGTATCAGTCCCTGCAGGACTCCCTTGACCCAGGTAGTTTGGCTATTCTTAAGTCTAGCTTCTTTCCCTTCATTGCTTCTCAATTCCTGTTTCCTTCCTTTATTTCTAGTATTATTATTTTTTCATTCTCATTTCTTTTTTAATTAATTTTTATTTTTATTATTAATCACAGTTTATTCACTTTATATCCCAGCTGCAGCCACACCCTCATCCCCTCCAAATCCTACCCTCACTCCCTCATCTTTTCCCATGCCCCTTCCCAAGTCCACTGATAGGGAAAGTCCTCCTCTCCTTCCCTCTGACCCTAATGATCAGGTCTCATCAGAACTGGCTGCATTGTCTTCCTCTGAGGCCTGGTAAGGCTGCTCCCTCCTCAGGGGAGGTGATCAAAGAAGCAGCTACTGAGTTGATGTGAGAGACAGTCCTGGTTCCCATTACTAGGGAATCCATTTGGAAACAGAGCTGTCATAGACTACATCTGTGCAGGGGGTCTAGGTCCTCTCCATGAATGGTCCTTGTTTGGAGTATCAGTCTAAGAAACAAAACAAAACAAAACAAAACAAACAAAAAAAAACCTTTTCCCAGATTTTTTGGTTCTGTTGCTCTCCTTGTGAAACTCCTGTCCCCTCCAGGTCTTTCTGTCTCCCCCTTCTTTCATAAGATTCCCTACACTCTGCTCAAAGTTTGGCTATGAGTCTCAGCATCTGCTCTGATAGCCTTCTGAGTCGTCTTTCAGAGGCCCTCTGTGGTAGGCTCCTATCCTGTTCTCTGTTTTCTCCTTTTTCCAATATCCATCCTGTTTGCCTTTCTGATTGAGGATTGATCATCTTACCCAGGGTACTCCTTCTTGCTTAGCTTCTTTAGGTGTAGAGATTTTAGTATGTTTATCCTATATTAAATGTCTAATATCCACTTATAAGTGAGTATGAATCATGTTTGTATTTCTGCTTCTGGTATACCTCACTCAAGATGATCTTTTCTGGTTCCCATAATTTGCCTGCAAATTTCATGATTTCCTTTTTTTAATTGCAGAGTAGTATTCCATTGTGTAAACGTAACACAATTTATTCTCATTTCTAAAAACAAAAATTTCTTTTCATTTAGCCAGTGTGTGTGTCTGTTCTTGGATATCAGACTGAAGGTTAGTTGAATTACCTTAGGATTGATTGTTCTCAAGTAATTGATTTTATCAGCTTTTCTTCACAGTATTACTTTATATTTTCACTTATACTTTCCACCTCTTGCAAGTTAATGTGTATGTAGGCAATGACAATGCATTTTTTTTCTCTTTGGAATTACGAAGTATGAATGTGGAAAAAATTTATGCACTCAACTCAAATAACATAGTTATGTTCATTGATACATGTATTCTTTTGTTTATACCTCAATGCCTTATAGAAACCCAGCAGAGGGTTTCACAGTCTTAATACATGGCACTTGTTTTGTGCCAACTATTGTTTGTTTTAATCCTCCCCAGCACTTAATTAAATAGGTTTCAGAATTCTAATTTGGAATCCATTGCAGCTGAGGATAATAAAGGTTAAAAAACTCTGCAGAACTCGGAGCTCAGAACAGTCCCGGCAGCAGTGCTGGGGTACATACTCAGGTATTTATCTGCAAAAACCGTAAAATTAATTTTTCAGAAGCTAGAAAACTATGCAAGCTTGACTGTCAGGGGGATTTTAAAGGATAAATCATACTTTTGTGAATGATATGTACAAAAACATGATCACTGAACACTGATACTGATGAACATTGAACTGCAATACCTGCGCTCCGTAATCTCAGTAACAAAAAAAGTAATAATTAAACTCAGTACGTAGTGGTGTCATTAAGCATAAAATTTTCAAAGTGGATCTTGTGAAAATTTAAAGTTAGTGTTGTATCACTTCACTCACACCTGAAGACTATCAATGTCTGTGGACAGTGGTGTCTGCCATGTGTATCTGCTTTGTGCACGTCAGCAAACGGTGTCTCTTGGAGGAGACACTTTGGGACGGAACATGGACTGTGTCCTCAAGCAGCAAACAGACTCATGAGTGGACAAAGGCTGACTTTAAAAAATATGTCAGTGGTCATGTTTAGGATGAAAATGTATACCGTTTTGAAGTGGACTCTTATAATTAGGAGTGCTAATTTGCAGCCGTACAATTGATATTAAAAATCTAACAACACCATTTATGAGCTTGGAGTGTTTGGGATTTTATGTGTTTTACTTCTGCTTCCATTGCCTTGCTTATAAAGGAAAGTAACACTGCCCATTTCATAGGACTATGAGACAGGTGACTTGAACTTACTGCATGTCAGAGAGTGGCCTAACTACTCTCCAAACAAGGGCTAAATGGGTACTAGCAGTCTTCTCTTTTAGTCTTTAAAACAAATTCATGTACATATAGTGCTTGCCGCAATGGCTTGAACATAATAAGGACTCAATAAATATTAGCTCAATAAATATTATCCTTAGCAAAGAAGCGGGGAAAGATATTGAAAACAGAGCAAATGTCACATGCATGAGCTACAAAGGAAAAGTAAATACATACTACATGCTTGCCAAACTCAGACGTGTGAACTTGTTTCTAATGATCGATAAAGAGACTCTTTCAAGTGTTCTGTAACATAGAGAACTTCTCAATTTCTGCTTTAACAACTTATGAGGATTGGCCAGTTGTAAACTCATTAGTGGCATAAAAACTAAGGGTTTTTGTTCCCCTTACTAGGGTACCCACTTGGATGCTGAGCTGCCATGGACTATGTCTGAGCAGTGGTTCTAGGTTATATCCATGCATGGTCCTTGGTTGGAGAATCAGTCTCAGAAAAGGCCCCTGTGCCCAGATATATTTGGTCCTTGTGGCGCTCCTGTCCTCTCCAGGTCTTACTAACTCCCTCGTCTTTCATATGACTCCCTGCAGTCTGCCCAATGTTTGGTTATGAGTCTCAGCATGTGCTTTGATACACTGCTAGGTAAAGTCCTTCAGAGGCCCTCTGTGGTAGGCTCCTGTCCTGTTTCTTATTTTCTCCTACTTCCAATGTCCATCCCATTTGTCTTTCAAAGTGAGGATTGGTCATCTTACCCTGGAACCTCTTCTTGTTTAGCTTCTTTAGGTGTACAGATTTTAGTATGCTAATCCTATCTTATAGGTCTAGTACCCACTTATAAGTGTGTATATACCGTGTGTCTTTTTCTGCTTCTAGGATACCTCACTCAGGATAATCTTTTCTAGATCCCAACATTTGTCTGCAAATTTCATGATTTCCTTGTTTTTAATTGCTGAGTATTGTTCCATTGTGTAAATGGCCACAGTTTCTGTATTCATTCCTCCGTTGAGGGACGTATGGATTGTTTCCAGGTTCTGGCTATTACAAATAAATACTACAAACATGGCTAAACAAATGTCCTTGTTGTGTACTTGAGCATATTTTGGATATATGCCTAAGAGTAGTATAACTGGATCTTGAGGTAGCACTATTACTAATTGTCCAAGAAAGCTCCAGATTGATTTCCAAAATGGTTGTACAAGTTTACATTCCCACCAGCAATGGAAGAGGGTCTCAGGGGCAGGCTCTTTGACCCCACCCCCACACCTTGAGGGAGAAGCAGCCTTACTAGGCCACAGAGGAGGACATTGCAGCCAGTCCTGATGACACCTGATAAACTAGGGTCAGACAGAAGGGGAAGAGGTTCTCCCCTATCAGTGGACTTAGAGAGGGGCAAGGAGGAGATGAGACAGGGAGGGTGGTCTTGGGAGGGAACGAGGGAGGGGGCTATAGCTGGGATACAAAGTAAATAACCTGTAATTAATATAAAAAATTAAAATTATAAAAAAGATTGTATACTTATAAAAATTATTTGCTATATCTAATAAACATATATTGATTTAATAATGTTATCCTACTTTTCTGAATTTATGTAACTTTTGTAGATTTTGTGTAAATAGTTTAATAAACCTTAATGGCTTTGCAAACCAAAATAAAAAGAAACAAACAAACACACAAAAAACTGAGGGTCTTTTATTTTAGGGTCTTCTTGTTTTTAAAATGGGAAATATACCTTGTGAAAACACATGTGTTCCTCGAGGAGTCTTATTTAGGTTCTTCAAAAAAATAGTAATGGACTTAAATGATTTTTATTCATTCGTATTCCATTTTTGTTGTTGTTGTTTGGTCTAGTAAGACTAACAAGTAAGTCTAGTTCTGTTTTTGATGACTTTTCATTGTACTTCCGGTGTGCACTTTTACTTTTTTTTTCCCTCTGTTGTTTTTCTGTGTGCTGATGTCTGCTCAGAGCCATATGTTTATTGAACAAGCACTTTACCATTGAGCGACAGTCTGAACCATGAAGTAACATATTTTTAAGCCTCTTACCTTTTCTGCGCACAGTATACACACACACCATCATGTACATGTAAACCCATAGTTATAAAAGGCATTTTCTAGTTTGTCATCCACAAGGTTCTAGGTATTGTGTGCTGTTATCCAGGCTCCATGTTTCTTTAAAACCGGAGGTATTAATAGAGACATCTACATAATCTAGTTCTTATTCCTAACAGTCATTTGACTGAGAGATATAAAAGCATCCAGTGCTTTTTGAGCTCCATCTGTACTTGGCTTTTAGGGCATATTTTCCTTACATGAAACTAACCTAGACACCAACATGTATTTGTTTCATCCAGTCTAAGGCATTACATTGAGATACGCGTACATCTTCTCTAGATTTGTTATTTCATTCATTTCAACTGTTTCTGCCATCCTGGTGTGTGTAGCTTAGGTGAAAGAAATATGAGTAACTGACCTCATGGACTCGGTGTGCAGAAAGCAAGAGGACTCCAGCCAGAAAGCCCAATGTAGACATTAGGCATCTATAGCTGGATAATCAACATTTCATTCCCAGACACTCATTAAATACTTAATATGAACAAAATCCAAATAAATGCACGAACCTACAACATTGTCTCTTTGTTATCTTTTGAACCAAACACATAGAGGTTCAGATGTAGGAATAAATTAAGAATGTGCTATTGATCAGCAGATAAGTTGAGAGTAATTTTAGAAGTTTCCCACATTTTAAGCAATTATGGAAAACAGTCTTTCTGTTAATCAGATTTTGATCTTCAGAAGCCACATGTCGCATTGATCAAGTATCAGTATATCGATATATAGAGGCAGTGGCCTGAGCTCAGAGGCACAGCTCTGTCTCATGAAGCAATTTTCTGAAACAACTAATTGATGCCTATGCAACACTGCCGCAAATCCAGCTCTTTAAATATATGCTAGAACACTTTTCAGACCTATGTGAGAGTTGCCCTGCCACTAGGCATCCAGATGGAAATCTTGCCACATGCCACTGTTTTAAGTGGAGGGGACTGCGACGCTACCACCAGCTCTGGCTTTCAATAGCCAAAAGAGAAAAGGCTGAGTAATATGCACAAGCCACAGATTTCAAGAGCTTTATCATCATACCACACACTTTGCTCTGAAACAGAGAATAGAAGGAATGTCATAAAGTACTGCCACGTGGATCCCTTTATGGCGTGTGTTTTTTATGATACCAAGTTGCACCTTTGACACCCCGTTATTTAATGAATAAGAGAGTAAACAGGTTAGTAAATCATAGGCAAACATCTAGCCAATAAGAACCAGCTTTGGATTTAGAGAGTGGAAATTTTTATAACTGTATTTATCCTGCTGCTTTTCATTTTGCTCTATTAGTCTTTGTTCCATAAAATCTCGTCCTTTAATAGATTCTCTTCTTAAGACATTTGAAAATGCATCACATGTCAGAACCAATTCAACTAAGATACCTAAATGCATGTTATTTCAATTAAATATGGATGATGCGAAAAGTGTATGCTTGTAATTGCATAAAACTGCCTTTCTACATTATATACATTGCAGAGATGAATGCTGTCAATGTATGCAAGAACCAAAGTTAGGCTTTTAAAAAACACATAAAATAAATTATTCACATCACATTTGTCTATACATCTGATAGTGCAATTAGCAATCAAAAGAACTACATATGGTGATGTAGTGCAGGCATTATGAGTTTTGTGCATCCTGCTGTTGATGGATTCAGGTTCTACTTTTTGCACATTTTTTGTTTCTTTATTTTGCGCTAAAAGATAAAAATAAAATAACATGTTTTCTTTATTTTGGTTCCTTTAAAAATCATCCTTCACGCTTCCTTCACTTTCCTTCCGTGTCTGGCTCTCATTTCCCCAGTTTAGATAGGGCTTGTTTTTCTTCATTTATCTTCACTCTCTATCATGTTCTGCAGTACTAACATTAGTAATAGAAGTCCTGGGTCCAGATCTGGGGAGATTTGGGCAGTCATCAAGGTTACCACTCTATATTTGGTTAGCTTCTAACCATTCTTGAAGAAGAATCATTGGCACTTTTCTTATCAGCCCCCAGAATTTCTGCATCTTTCAGAATGTTTATTACAATATTCTCCGAGTTGTGTGCATCATCAACTTAAGTCATGTTAGCAAAACTATGACTTTTCCAATTGTCATTTCCTTACAATGGCCTCAGTGTTTTACTACGGACTTCTTTTTGAGCTCCTGGTCTATTTTTCTTTTATTTAATATTGCACCTCTATCAACTACAGAAAAAGTTTAAAACCTTAAAGAAGAATTTATTCAAAGTAGCATTTATTCAGAACACCATTTGGAAATATGTGGAAACATCTAGCAGTGGACTATGTTTTGTAAGCAGACTCTGATGGGCCTATGTTCTCAGTGCCAGCAGTTTGTTCTCTATCATCTCTGCCTTGCTCTATGATGAGTTTATGTTCTCCTGTTTAACTAAAGTTGTGTGAAAGAGTCTGTTTGTGTTGTATATGTATGTACACGTTCATGTTTGTATATATTCATGTTTGTGCATGGAGAGAGCAGGTTATGTCAGGTGCCTTCCTCACTCATTCTCTAGATTATTAATTTGAAATGAGCTCTTCATCTAGATGTGTTTGCCAGTGAGCTTCAGCTATCTGCCTGTCTCCAGACATCTCACTGGGGTAACAGATGCAGGATGTGCCACCAGACTTTAATGATATGCATTTCAGAAATCCCAAGCCAGGTACTCATGCACATGTGACAAGCACTTTACCAACGGATGCATCACTTCAGCCCCACAATAGGACATCTATTTGTGCCTGGACAATTAGAAAAAAGAAAAAATGTAATTATATTTAGAATTCATTCAGATGGCATATACTGCTCAGCTCTACCATCTTACATGTTTCAAGAGGGTTATAAATCTTGACTTATTAACTGAAGGGAGTATGTCAAACATAGTATTTATTTAAGGGATCAAAAAGTTAACCACAAATTGAATACAGCTTGCAAAAGATAATGTAAGGTTCAAACTTCATCTGATAACATAAGCTCTGAGACTGGGTTTTGTATATTAAGATTGCCAATGGACTTAACAAGTGAATCTACTTCCATCATCTATTCATTCTGTGAAACTTGGTTTTAGTTAGTTAATTAAAGTAAAACCAAGCAAAATCAGCTAAAATGGTCTCTGCTACTGGTGCACACTCCCTACTTGACCCTAAACAAGAAAGAAATGTGTTAGAGTCAAATTTAGCTGTAAGTGATAGGAGACCTGTTTCCACTATCAGTGAAGGGGCTCATGTCTTATCTATAAATCGGATGCACATGCAATCGTCAGTAAAAATTCTTTGTCATGCTTTTTCTACTAATGAGTTCCATTCCTTAAATTAGAGTTGTGTGGATGGTTAACATTTCAGATGTTTTATAATTTTCATAATTTTGCATTTTTAGTGTCTAACCTTTCATTGAGATCTTGTCACGTATGATTCAGTACTTTAATGATTTCCCAAATTGGCACTTTATAAAAAGCACAGAAACTCACACAGGTCTATGCGGGATTTGTTAAATTTTTTTTTGAGAAAACACAAATTTATTCACACCTAGAAGCGAACTGAGCATCACAAGTGAACGCAGACTTGTGAGCTTTTTCTTGTCATGCATGAAAGAACCTCGGTTTTGGCTAAAAAGGATACAGTCCAAAAAAGCAGGCTAGAAAATATCTAATCATAATAATACAAAATAGATCCCAAGACTCCACTGTTAGGGAATTTTGTCTCACGTATCCCTCATATACAATCAGATGTTGTTTAGATTTATTGTTTTTAGAATTTTGTTTTTCTGCTATTCTTTCACACTCTTGGACATACATTGTGTAACGTGAAGTTATGTGTCTTCTGAGCTTTGACAATTTTTGTAAGTAATTAGATTGTCTATTAACTGATAATACTGAAAGCCATTGCCCACTCACTGGTAGTTGAACAGATATCAGAAAACTCTATTCAAGGTTACTAGCTTAGAGTCCTGAATAAGGCCTTTACAAAACCTATTTACCATCACACACACACATACACACACACACACACACACACACACACACACACACAAAGAAAAAGAGAGAGAGAGAGAGAGAGAGAGAGAGAGAGAGCTATGCTTCTGTGTGTGCATGAACTAAAAATGATTTTATGATACTTACTCGCTAATCATTAATTTAAATCGGGAAACATGTTTTTTGCCATTTGGAAGGCACTGGATATACAGATATGAGAAAGAACACCTACTTTCTTTTAGGTAGCTGCTGTCTAGTGAATAAGAAAAACAAGTGCACTATCTCTCAACTACTCTGATTCGAGTTTTAATGGAAGAGCAGGTTCAGTGTAACCACACTGCATTGGAGGGTCAAAATACTGTCTCACCCAGACTGCTGGGCTATCTGCAATTCGGTATCATACATCTGTGAGAGAAAAGTAAAAGCTTTCTCAAATTCGTAATGAAGGAAAGACTGTTGGCTCAAGCAGTTAGAATCCACATTCATGAATGAACTCACTAGAGCAAGATAAAAGGACTGTAGATCCTCCAGATTGTGTTTGGAATACACTTATGTGTATGTATGGTTACACACGCATACCTATTACGAGGCCAAAGAAGGATTACATATTACTTTTAAATATAGCCATTATTTCTTTGTTGGAGGTTAGGAGTTGGTTCAATGAGTTAAAATCCCGGTGTCAGAGGGTTTGGCTTTGTTTCTGGAGTCTCTCTTTTTAAAAATATTTTATAACAACTTTATTTGAGGCTCATGCAAGTACAGGTATCAAGGGTATGTCTACTGTACTAGTTCTGAGATCTACAGGGGTCCAGAAAGTTTCATTTAGTGAACGGAAGAAGAGAGAAATAGAGAAATGATAAAGACTATTTTGGGAACTTGGCTCTGGAGTCTCTTTAAAAAATCTATGTTCTTGTCCCTTTTAGCTGCTCGAGACCAGCTGCATTCTTTATCTCACAGCCCTCTTCCATCTTCAAAGTCAGTAATGAATGGGCAAAGTGTTCTCACACCTGAGTATTCTGACACTTCTGTCTCCACCTTCCACATTAAAGAGGCTGTGTATTAAACTTCCGTACTTGAATAATCGAAAATCACTTCTTTTAAAAAAATAATCATTAACAGTCCTTCACTTTAAGCTTCACTTCTCCTTTCCCAGTATATGACATAATATATTTATAGATTCTGGGTATTATGGGAAGGTATACCTGATTCCGTAAACACACACACAACTGTTAACTATGGGGTGAAAACTTAAAAAAAATAATTAAATCTTTTGCACTTTAAAGCAAGACAGATAAGTACTTGAAGATTTCATTAAGAACCTTCCCCATTATATTTATTGGGTTCCATATAGAGACAGAAATTACGTAAATTTACAGATACAAATTATCAAAAAATGCATTGTAAAGGTAGAATAAAACTTTTTTTCATTATGTGGAAATTAAATACAGTAAGTTACCCATGAAATGAAAAAGAAATGTACATTTTGGGAGATGATATTCCAAGTCAAAGGTAGATGAGACCATTGCTATTCAATTCAGAGCTTATAACATAACCAAGATATCTGGACCGAGGGACCCTTGCTGAGACTGATGAATCAACCAAGGACCATGCATGGAGAGGACCTAAACACCTGCTCATATGTAGCCCCTGGGCAGGTCAGTCTCCATGAGGGTCCGAAGTAAGTGGAACAGGGCATTCTCTAGCATGAACTCAGTTGCTTGCTCTTTGATCATCTCCCCCTGAATATGTGGCCTTATTAGGCCACAGAGAAAGAGGATCCAGATAGTCCTGATGAGACCTGATAGGCTAGAGTCAGATAGAAGGGAAGAAGGACCTCCTTATCAGTGGACTAGGGGAGGATCGTAGCGGGGAGAAGAGGGAAGGAGGGTGAGACCTGGAGGAGATGTAGGAGAGGGTTATAGCTGTGATACAAAGTGAATAAATTGTAATTAATAATAATAATAATTCCAGATCAATTTGGCAAATTTAAAAATCTCATTTTCCTCATAGACCTCGCAAGTTTATTTAGTGAAGTAGTTAACTATTCATTAGTGAAGTAGTTAACTATTCAATAACAATGAGCCAAAACATAAGACCCTACATCAGACTTAGCTAATTGCTTTATGTTTAGTGATCATTTGCTCATCACAATGCACAACATTAGCCTATGAAGAAACTTTGGCTCCACTGTGTAAGGCGTCCTAAGATAATTTAGTGTGTTTCTGTCACTATCATAAACTTTTAAGAATTTTTTTTTACTGTGTAAAGGAGAAGACTGATACAGAAGAAGGCCATTTGGCAAAAGCAACAGCACTGTTTCATAGCCAAGTTGGGATTCAAAGAGTCAAGCATTGTCCCGCTCCATCTCTTCTTCCTTTTAGAGGCAAAAATATTGTCTTCTTAAAGATGTCTGTTGCTGCACTGTGAAACACTGTCTGGTCTGTAGTTAACTTTTACTAAACGCTTGTTGAACTGTATTATATTTTATGGACTTTGGTTTAAAAAAAAAAACGTATGTTCACTTCACCTCTAAACAAATACAGAAGAAAGTACCCCCAAAAATCTTGAATCTCTTCCAAGATATTTGTACAAATGTGTTCTCTTTTTCATAATCTTTCTCATAATGTCCAAAGAAAGTCATCTGAACAACACCTATTACTAAATATTTACTAGTTACATTTGCACTGAAAAGTTTTCTAGAAAGATCTGGTAATAGCACCCCCTCGCCTTGCTTTTTCTAGACCAGTTTCTCTGTATAATAGAGCCCTGGCTGGCCTGAAACTTGCTCGGTAGATTAGAGATCTGCTTGCTTCTGCTTCCTGAGTGTTGGGTCTAAAGGAATGAGCTACCACTACCAGGCTTTCTTCCTTCTTAAGAAATTCAAATATTATAAGCATCGTTTAACTAAAAAGATATCAACATTTATTTTTAGAAGTGTAATTCAAATATAAACAAATAAAAAAGCCATCCACGATAATAAATATTGGTAGCAGGTACCATTGATAAAATCTATTTGCTGTTGTATTTTTTTTTATTTAGTTTTCTTTTGAGACAGCATCTTGTTGTGTATCTCAGGCTAGCCTCAAATTATAGATCCTCCTTCCTTTGTGTTTGGAGTGCTGGGGCATTCGTAATGCACCTCCATGCCTGGATTCCTGGCTAAACTTCTAATTAATTAAACTGCACTTTCAGCGTTTGTTATATGCCATATAATATAGCCATGTTATGAAAATAATGCCAAAATTATTGCTAGTAGTTAAAAACACAGAATCTCATGAAGTGAAGAGTCTATTTGACATGGAGGGTTATTTTATGAGATAAATTCTCTGACAAGGGCTGGAAGAGAGGACAAGACACCATTGCCAGGATTTGACCATTTTAGTGCTGATTTGAACAGTTGCTTAGTCCACACATATTGTTTGCATGAATTTGCCATCTACAAAAGGGACATAGTAATATTTACAGTTCTTATTTTGTAGGATAATATAAATGCTAATATAAGTAAGAATGTATCTTGAAAATATTTGAGATACAAGAAGGAGATATTAATTAAGGTCTTTTCCTTCAACCAAGTATATTTTCCAAAGATAATGTAGGCAATAAAATTAGAAAATACAAAATGAAGAAGACCGCCTCGGCATTACGTAGAGCAACCTCACCTTAATTCTTCTTTTATTCTTCATGTGTGCTGTATTTAGTGACTCAGTTAGTGATTAACCCAAAGCAAAGATCATGAAGATGTATGCTAATTCATTTTAATCCTTGATTTACTATGTTATCTATATTTGGGATGACTCTGACAGATAACAGAGAGGCTAAACATAAGAGCTTTAGCAGGGCTGACTTGCTTGATTCATCTCATCACTTTATTGAACATTCATTATTTATAAGATATTTCAAGTTGTTTCAAGATATTTCCAGCAGGGATAAATTAAATAAGGTGCAGTCTTTGCCTTCACAGACAGCAATTTACAAGTGATAATAGGAATAAAATGTGTACATACAGGCGATGTGTGTTTGGTGTTGCAAAGCCATAACTTCAAATAGTCATAGGACAGGGTGTGCCTATGAAAAAGAAAAAGGACACAAATGACAACCTGAATTTTATTTCTGATAGGAAACAGTTTGAAAATCAAGCAGTGTGCGTGAGAGGCAAGTATTTTAAATTTATTGAAATCTCTGTGGTTGCTGTATAAGGAATAACCAATGCTGCCTAGGTAAGTGACTATATATGCTGGTAAAAATTGCCACAGCTACATTTACTGTGGCTTATGAAAATTTAAATTTCCCTCCTGAAAGTTTTATTGCAAAGAGTAAGTAGTTTTGAAAACATGATCAGTAGATGTAGTAGTAAAGTAATGTGATGATAAGAACATGTACCCAGAAGTTATTATAATGATAAAAAATATGTCTGGCTCTAGCTGGCTCAGATCACTTCAAGATGGTAATACAATATCTGTGGGTCTCAAACAGGAGAGATAAAAATCCCCTGATGAATACACCAGTTACATTATTGTGACCTTGAAAGCATGTCAAAATAGCTTACTGTTTAACTTCAATAGCTGAGTTGAGTGCCTCTGAGTCTGTTATAACTGATTCATATTGAGCCCTCCTGACCAGCACGGTGGGGCATTCCCAGCTCCTTGAGATGCACATAAAACATTTAACAACAGGAAGCTAGCTTTTGGTTTCTAGTATTTTCAAAAAAGAAGATACAAAAGAATCATTGCATCAAATCTAGAGTGGTTTGGAATTGAATGAAACTCTTCTTACTGTTTTTCAATGTGTAGAATCACCAATTGTAGGATGCATAATAAGGATTTATTTCTGCAGCAAATTTGCTCCCAAACACAGTATCAGATATATGCAGAAATTAATGATATTACTTAAGACCTAGGTCTTGTTCCTGATGGCCACATGCTGTGACTGCTAATGCCCTTTTAAACTTTTATCCTGGGCCCTGCATGGACTGTCTGGCTTGACATTGGACACTGCTAAGAAGAGACAAGCATGCAGAGAGCAAATGATTAATGTAAGCCTTTCTACAACTAGCCAGAGGCTTATGGAATTCTTTTCGGCAGCATTCCAGAGATAACTGCCTACCATTTTGTCTAGGAACAGCTTAGGCTGTTAAAAAATATAAGTATGTCAGACTATGGTACCTAAGGGGTTGATGTTACATAGATATGGAAAGAAAAACAAGATGGAAAGTGAAGAGTGTTTAAGAACATTTCCAAGTAAAGCTGTTTGGGCAAAAGGATATACTGTGACATACCAGAGCTTCCAATGGGAGATGTTTTTGTCACTGTTGTTTCACTTCTGGCATTTGTTTTCCTCTGGGAGAGAGGTTGCAAGGGCAGAGGGCTGATATGAAGGAATGGGGACATGAATGGGATTGGGGTGAATGATGTGAAATTCACAAAGAATAAATTAAAAGTTAAATAAAAAGAACATACATGAGTATTCAATCTCACAGGAATGATGAGTTCGCTTTGAAATATATGTCAGGAGGTTTATTTTGTTTCAGTTTGATGAGCTAAAAAATTTTAATTAATATCTTCTATGGTTTGAGAAAGTTTGCACAAATGTTCTGAAATGGTAATATTTGATGAATTTAAGAGCATGTACCTGCCATTTACAAATGATATTTTCTCCAATTTTTACAGAATAATTTGAACATTTTTCCATATTTCTGTAAATGAAACCCCAGTATAAAATATTAATCTTAATATAAAGATCACACTTCAGAATTAGCTGAACACTTACACACACACAAACACAGTTTTACTGTATGTGGATTCCTGATTTATTTATACAAGACTAGTTCTGTTCCAATTTGGCATCAATAGTCCACAAGAGTGTCTTGGTTCCAAAATACTGTAGCCAAATATCCTTTTCATCATGCTGGGCTGGGGGCAAAAAGACATGATCAGCTTCACTTGTATTCAGAATGCCTAGATGCTCCAAATGGCCTATTTTTCATTGGCAAGTTATTTCTTCAAATCTTATGACATTTTATAATTGCACAAGTATTATAAATTAACAGTACAGTGTATTTTGAGACCTCTTGCCAGATGATTGAGAGGTAAAATTAAATGAAAACTAAAAAACTCTCTCTCTCTCTCTCTCTCTCTCTATATATATATATATATATATATATATTTGACTCATTGTATATATATATTTTTTCACTCAGTGGTCAAATTTTAAGAAATCCATGTAATTTAGGTATCTTCTTACTATCTTAGTATTTAGAAATTCATTGTACATCAATTCAAATCTTGCTACATGTTTGAGTCTCATCTTTTTCTCAAATACATATTAAATGTATTGTTTTTCTTTTCAATTTTAAACAAAAACAAAGGAGGCACATCAAGCTGCTGGGAAGTGATCTGTAAGAAGGCTAATGCAGAAATCTAGCATTTAACAAAATAAGTCCATGTCTTTGGAAGAGGGCCATGGCAGGCCAAATATCTTTTTTTTCTGTTTATCTTTTTTTTTCCTTTTATGAATATCCAAATTTGTTCTCCCCAAATCTATAAAATGGTGCGGATCTTATTTTCTACTGTAGAACAGCAATCCACAGGAGAACGGTTTAACAGAGAAGCAATAAATAAAGAAAATCTAGACCCAATTCTCATCCTCAAATCAGGGCACTGATGAGCCTTACAAAACAATTCACAGGTACAAATATGTGAAACTCTAATACTTATGTGGCCTCATGGGAACCAGAGCATCCCTTTTCCTTTCTCTGTTTTTGTGTCTTGCTCCCTTCTGCCTTTTCTTTCTTACATTTTGAGTATTTTTCAGGTAATCAAATCATATCAGAATGTACTGAAATTACAGAAGGTATTGCCAGTGAATACTTACATTAGATATTAAATGTAATTATATATAATCACATATGGCATATTATATTAGTGCATATAAAATTATATTACACATAGGACTTTATACATAGTAATTGCTATGTATTAGATGGTATTCATATGTATTCAATAGATTATAACCTAACGATAACTAATGATTTTTTTTACTAAATTGTCGTTTTCCTTAGCAGAGTTAAAGCGACATAAAGGAGAAAAGAGTTTGCATTCTAGCTATCTTGAACCAAGCTCATATACCTTGAGCTTCGTTCTCCACATGTAAAATAGGAGTGCTTACAGTTAGATCATATATTGCCTATAAGCCACAAAACATGCTTTATGCCTGGATCAAAAGGAAAAAAAAATTCAAGCCATGCAAACTGAGAAATTTGTAGTAATGTTGCTCATCCATTGTTATGGTCAAATGAGCTTTTATGTATGTATGTATGTATGTATGTATGTATGTATGTATGTATTATGCTATAGAAAACGACAAGGAAAGGTAATATCTACCCAAGGTCATCTAATAAGTTATTCTTGGTCATGAGGGCCACAAGGTTTTGGCTTTGCTATCTTATTTCAGTGCATTAGGCCACAAAGTCATCAAAACAAACCAGAAAAGAGCACCATCAAAGGCAAAAGTAATAAAATCAAAGGATCCTGGAACAGTGTGGTACTAAAAGCCTTCTGCTATCTTAGTCCACATTCTCAGACCTCTTGAAATGTTATTTGTAAAGCTTTAAAAGGCTTGACTGGAAACCTTTGTGCCTTTTTAAAGACACAGTGTATCTCTTGCTGACTCATGAATGCTGAATTAGCAATTATAATATAGATTTTTGAATATCCATCAGAAAAATGCCAATACTTTTTCTGTTGCTAAAGCCTTTAGGCATTTGCTATTAAGAAAGCATTACCATGACTAGCTAAGCAGATGGCTGTTGCTATAGCAATAATGGAGGGAAAGAGACAGAGAAACAGAGAGACACAGACAGAATCAGAGACACGGAGACAGACAGAGACAGAGATAATGTCTGAAAGAATGAGAATATTTAAAATGATTTGAAATGTTCAAATGATAATCAAACACTGGTAAGGATTGCTGCTTTCATTGTGTGTATACATATACATATGTATGTACAATATGTCAAATTCCTTGACAACTTACCAGGATTTCTCTGCCAAAATCAGGTGGTGATTTAAAAAAAAAAAAAAAAAAAAAGACAGGTAATGGGAGTCCTAGCATTTCCACTTGACATTGGGTCCTTCTTCTCTGTGTGCTCTGTTGAATACCCATATTCTTTCCACTATTCTTCTTTGGGCTTGGCAGGGACAGATCACTAGATGCCAGTGCGGTAACCTTAAACTTGCTTCCTTAAGTGGCTGAACTCATCTCTTCCTTCATGCGGTTTGTGGGATTTTTTTCCTTCTGCTTTTGCCTTCACTCTACCTTGTAGCTTGGCAACACTCATCATACTTCCGTTATTGTGTTACCCTCTTTTTTTTGTAAAGGCAATATATATTTAAAACATAAAGCATTATCCTGCCAGTTGTGGGGTCAGATATTTTCAAGTGAACAATAATGAGAGGGAAAATGGATTTCTCCAAGCATTATAAAGTTTTAAGCAAGGAGGGAATGATCCTTAAGTTACAGGATTTTACTTGTCCTATTTCTGTGGAGTGAGGCCAAAATAAAAAAAAAAACATCTTTGGGGTAGATATTTTAAGAGATGGCAAGACAGGCAAAGAAACCAAAGTCATCACAAAAGCTTCCCAGTGTAGACCCAGCCATCTGCATACAGTTCACAGGACTCTTCTGTTTATTTATGAGTCGTGGAATGTGTAAAGCCAACTCTTAGCTGTAAAAGGACATACAGTTGCTCTCATGTTCCTTCTTTGCCACCCCCCCCCCTATTTCTTTTTCTGCAGAAGCAGAAATTTGCTTTCTTGTATACAGGGATCCAGTGCGATGCAGGAGAATACCATTTGGGGGAATTCAAATGTCTGTGCTTGAAGACAACTAAAAATTATACTTAAAGAATGAGTAGAAAGATTTACATAAATGAAGTAGATCTTAATGTATGTATATTGAAATATTTCACCTGTCAAGAATACTTTAGAATGGCTCTAATGTCCTCTGTAAAAGACACAGAATTAAATTGAAGACAGAAACATTAATTTTCTAGTGTAGCTTGGTTCTTTTCAATATAATAATCTTAGATTATGACAGACACAAAGGAGGATAATGAAAGAAGCAATATATTTTACCTTAAGATTTCAAAGACTGCTTCCTAGGAAGATATTTTTCCCCCAGAGGTTTTACTAAGGAAAATGATTTTGCAAATTTCATCTCGATGTAACAAGTTCAAGAAGGTAAATTGTTTATATATCAAAGAATTAAATGTCTATGCAATTGTTAATCTGTAGCACTGTGATCTTTCTGATTAAAAAGAACATTATTTCATGCAATCTAGGAACTTTCTCCATAGGATGTTTCAGTTTAATCTAACCAAAACTTCACCCTCTAGACATTCTATGAAAGTTATTATTTTTTCTGATTTGATTTTACGATCTCTTTGAAACATTTTCAGCCTTAAGCAGTAAACACAAATAGATGGAAATAGTTGATAGCTTGAATTTTTGACCTCAAATGTGGGCTTGGAATTACTCCATCACAATATGTGAAACAGTGCACAAACCCAGAAATCTAAGGAAAGGAAATGCTGTAGCATGTGCCAACATGGTATTGAAATACTACAGATACTCTGTATCCCCTACACTATACAGAACACAACTGTCTTCTAGGGACACATCTTATAGGTACATATTGATTTTACCCAGGCACAAAAGCCTGTGGTAAGTTCAGTATTCTTCTATTTTGTTTTTGTTTTTGGTTTCTGTACCAGAGGGATTATCTCTTTGCCTATCCACTTATGATCTTTACTTCTGCAAGAGTTGTCAGACAGTAAATACATTTTTTCTTTTTTAAATTTAATTTAATTTTATTAAATATCAGTTACAGTTTATTAAGTTTATATCCCTGTTGTATCCCGCTCCCTCATTCTCTCCCAATCTCACCCTTCCTCTTAAGAACATAAGATCAGAAGCCACAGTTTCAATGATTCAATGGGGTAAAAAAGTGGCATGGGCCATAGAGTTACTATGAAGATGAGGGTGTGGAAAATGTTAGCTAAGAATAAACATCTGTGCTCAGTCTGTTGCCTCTAATTCAGTAATGATTCTAACTCTCTTTACTATGGAGGTATACCCTTATTGGAAACATGGATTTTATATTACTTTAAATATTTCATATTTAGTCTATGTACCGGGTTACACACCCAGAAACAACATGCTTTTAAAATCACAAAAATCCACTGAACACAGAAAAACAGAATTACAACGTAATAAGATAAACCCCAAGATGCCTAAATGCCTTTGCTCTACTGCTCGTATATTTCAACAGGTATTTTCTTAATGACTGGATGGACAAGCAAATGGAGGTTATACACAGTGACACAGTAACATCGATGTAGAAGAGTGCGGTAGGAAACAAGCAGGGAAGGATCACTATGAAACGTCTGCCCTGCAGTAGGCTTTAGCCAGTGTTCTCTAGCGTGCACTGAGAGATGTCCACACTGGCTGTCACCCAGTGGCAGAGGTGACTTAGCAGACCACTCTGGAGCTTAAATAGAGGAAGGATAGCTGCAAGGTGGGGAGGGCACAGTGTGTTGAGAAGCTGTGGAAATTTTCTTACCTGTCTGTTTTATTGCTTATATGGCACCCTTTACCTCATATTTGCCTCATTATACATTTATTTAATTTTATATTAACCCTTTTGCCTACTCATATGTGAAAGAAAAGATTGATGTTTATTTTGTTTGATACCATAGACCAAACAATTACACCTATGGCAATATAGTAAGAACTTAGTTAATGATAATCTATTAAAATAATGAACACAGTTTATTTTTGTTTCTGTCTGATCAATGACCAGGTATGTCTGTTTGATATGCATGTTATTTCTTCCTATTTTTAACCAGGCTTTTCTTCAGATATTAAGATTTCTTTTTACATTCTATATTGTAGCTATGAAGTTGGAAATGACCCTGTCACTCTAGTGCAGTGGCTCAAGCCTGTAATCCCAGCACTTCTGAAGTCAGAGACAGGCAAATCTCTGTAGTTAGAGACCAGCCTGGTATATAAAGTGAGTCTAGGATAGCCAGGCTACACAGAGAAACCCTGTGTCAAAAAACCAAAAATAAATAGAGAGAGAGAGAGATAGATAGGTAGATAGATAGATAGATAGATAGATAGATAGATAGATAGATAGATAGATAGATAGGCAGATAAAGCAGGCATGATTCTTCCAGTTGCTGGTATACAGTTTCTTGGCACAAACTGCAACCATTTCTCACTTATGTCCTCATATCGTGAGTCTGTGTATTAGGAGACATGAGGGAAACATACAACCAAACCCAAACTATCCTAGCTAAGTTTAACACATAATCTAAAGAGCAAACTTGTTCCCACAGCCTCCTATTTTGCCCTTCAGAGACTTGTAGTGCATTTGGCTGTGACTGCAATTTACCTTTTCATCAAAGCTTGAATGGGCTCTTCTTTCCCATACAAGAATCTATTTAAATACGTTTACATGGACTGCACTTTCTCTGAGAGACAGAAAGTACTTCACTGTGTCTAGGCATTTAAAATTCTTTCACAACCTCAGGAAGACATCCTCAGTGATAATTTTCCTGTAGATCTCAGTGCTAAAAGAAGTCATAGTATCCAGAAACATAAATGATCTTGACAACTGAACTCTATTTTCTATTTCACATTATTTGCACTGTGTGGTTCTTTTGTCTTCAATGTCCGTGACTTTTCTTAGGTAGGAAGTTGAGGCCATCAGTTTGTTTTTACATGGGGCTCGTTTTAGATAATGGCCGTCTGTGGGAACTTATCCTGCACTGGATATCTAACTGAGACCTATAACTATTTCACTTACTTCTTACTTAATTGCACACACAAGAATAAGCATGAAACCTGTCATCTGAAAACTAGGGCAGTTAGAAGATTTTTCCTGTGTGCTTCATGTTACTAAGAAAACAAATTCCATCACAAAGTAGGTATGAACAGCAACAACAACAAATGATTAGTAGTTTATCTTCCTGGGGTATACATAGCTGTAACTGTAAAACAATAAATAGTTCAAATATCTGCTTGTTAGTCAGGCATCAGTAAACCTTGGGAATCCATTCAGTATTGAATTTCAGATACTCACAGTTTCTACTCCCTGTTTCTCTCAGGATTACCATCTTTAAGATTGTATGCAATTAGAGGGCTTAGAGGAAGACATAGAATCACGGCTATACATTTTGTTCCTCAAACCATGTACTCACAACATGACAATATTTTCTGGTGTGGACAGTAAATGCAGTACTGCAGAATATCCAACATTGTTACAAAAGAATTCAAACATTAATCGCTTTGTGTTTTAACAAAGTAAAATTTTACTCTGGAATGATAGGGAAATTAAAAATAATGCACCTGATTACATCTAATAACTAAGATCCAGTCATTCTAATTATGTTCCTCATGGTTAAAATCAGGTAGATTTGGTCCCTGACTCTGGGTGTAGCCTGTTTTTAAAAATCTGCATATGGTTTTAGCCATTTAAAAAAACTTCTTAGAATGAGAAGCCTCCCCCACTTCACCTACACTGATACCAGCACCACTAATCTCCAGGAGAGTCTTGTCATTATCCACAAGTTCCTCTAAAGAGCTTAAATACTTAAGTGATTTTCTTTGGAGCAGTAATGGTGAATTATGTGGTGCCCTAATTGTGCTATTAGTTTATCTAAGTTAAAAAGCAATCTACTTAATTTGAGGGTTTTATTACACACTGGTCACCAAAGGTGAAATACATTAAAAGCACACTCACTCCTCTAAGAGATTAGGCATTCGCAGATGCTGGATTTGATAGAAAATAAATATTTTCTCCATTTGTTTTGGTTGCCATTCCTTTTTATTTTCAATTTTTATTTGTTTTGCTACAATAGAAATTAGAAAGCTTGTAGCATGCTTGTCTATTAGCATTTGGTCAGAAGCCATTAAGTGTGGATCAAAGCTGTGTTTCTTAGAAAAGTGAGTACCACTTCATGATACATCTAAAGGATATGCGGTTTTTGTAATCAAAAGACTCTATGTGGCAGCAGGCTTGATCTTTTCTAGTTCTATCCATTGCCTGTAAATTTCATAATTTTCATGTATTTAAGAGCTGAGCAGCATTGGTGGCACACACCGCAGGATTTGCTGAAGGAGGCAGAGGCAGGAGAATCACCAGTTCGAGGCCAGCCTGGGCTACACATTTAGCACATGCTCCAGTGGTGCAATTGGTTAGTGCAGTGCTCACAGAATAGTATTCACTCCTAACCCCAGAACCATATCTCTAGCCCCAAGAAATGGTTTTAAAATATAATTAGAAGCAGAAAGACACACATGGTATATACTCACTCGTATATACATATACTATAGGATGAACCTACTAAAATCTCTACACCTAAAGAAACCAATCAAGAGGGAGGACTCTTGCTAAAATGCCCAATATTTATTCAGAAGGGCAAAGGGTATGGACAGAGGAAGAAGGAGAGGGTAGGGAACGGGTCAGGAGCCTGCCACGGAGGGCCTTGGAAGGGTCTGCCCTGCAGACTACCGAAGCAGATGCTGAGACTTATGGCCAACACTTTGGCAGAGTGCAGGGAATCTTTTGAGGGGAGTGGGAAATAGTGGGATCTGGAGAAAACAGTAACTCCACAAGGAAAGCAACAGAACCGAGTGGTCTGAGCACAGGGGTCCTTCCTGTGACTGATGGTCCAACCAGGTACCATGCATGGAGGTAGACTAGGACCCCTGCACAGGTGTGGTCGATGGCAGTTCAGTGTCCAAGTGGGTTCCATAGTAATGGGAACAGGGACTGTCTCTGACATGAGCTGATTGGCCTGCTTTTTGATCACCTTCCCCTGAGGGGGAGCAGCCTTGCTGGGCCACAGAGGAAGACAATACAGCCACTCCTGACGAGACCTGATGGACTGGGATCGGAGGGAAGGAAAGGAGGACCTCCCCTATCGATGGTCTTGGGGAGAGACACGGGTGCAGAGAGGGGAGGAAGGGAGGGCTTGAGACGGGAGGAGGAAGGGAACTACAGGGATATATAAGGTGAATAAAGTGTAATTAATAAAGAATTTAATAAAAAACAATCATCTGGCTTATTGTTTTTTGGTTCATTAAAATTTTGCTTAAGTAGAGACAGCTACACGCTCTATAGCAGCGTGAAATGTAGCCGGCTGGGTTTCTACATTGACACTAGTCTCTCTTTCGCTGCAATCATTGTTTTGTGTGTGTGCATGTGAGTGTCTGCTTGTGTCTGTGTGTGTGTCTCTCATATATAGCATGGCTTCCAAAATTATTACTGATTACCTCCTAAAGTCCAGTAGTGCCACTGACGCTGTAATGTTAAAAAATTGCACTAGACATTACAAAACATCCCAGGGATGTGGTTTCAAAGATAAATATGTGGAACTGCGATTTGACTGTTGTTCAAAATATATATCATAGCATTGTACCAAATACTACAGATAGAAATCAGACTTTCACATTTGCATTGAGGTTGACAGATTTGGAGCTTTAAGCTTTCTTGACTGGGAGCTAGATCAACAAAAGGTATGTACGGATTTGGAGCCTCTTATTCCAAGTAAATGTGTGTGCGCATCACGACTAGCAGTCTGGGCTTTCTGCATGAGGAGATGTTTCCAACCAGAGTAGCAGGCCTCCTCTCCTGCTTCACACCAGAAGGCTTTAGAATAAACACTTGGCTGGAACGTCTTTGCAGGGCTCATCCAGCTGTCCTGTGAAGGAACTGTTGCCCACACCCACATGCATTAATGTCTGCTTGCCAAAATGACAAAAGGCACAATACAATGTGAGTGGTATGCGCTAATATCATTGCTTCTGTACTCAGTCGAGCAAACTCATGACATAGAAAATCTAGTGGGATATTTTAAAGAATGTTGAAAATCAGCAGTTGATAACTGCTGAAAATTACAACTCTAAGTTAATCTTAGAATAGCATTTAATAATGGAAGTTTTTAGAAACAAGCTATTGTGTGACTTTGATTTCATTTTTAGAGGATTCTATTCTGTATTTTAGGAAAGAGTTTTGTTTCAATTTTCTAAAAGTATCTTTATCTCATCTCTTTCCTCTTTCCACTCTTTTTGTTATTATTATTATTACTATTATTTTATTATTATTATTTGGTTCAAATTGTCATTACCTTTTCACCACTGAGTACAGTAATATATTACTTAGGATTAATTACAGAGATTAGAATGATGTCAATAATCAGAACATTACTTTAAAAATAATTTTCCAGGGAAGAGTGCAAACTCTCTTCATGTGCAACTATTAACATATATTTAATAAATTGCGAGGATATAACCTGTTCTATCTTGAGTGAGTAGCATTGCTCTCTCCCATATAATACATTTTCAATCAATTACAAATAATCGGGTTATATATGTACATCATGAACTTATACATAGTTGTGTTATAAAGTTCCCTATTTTGCATGAACTGTTTTTCATAATACTGACTTAAAAAAGTTTTAGTGAATCACTAGTAATCTGAAATCTTCAGCAGAACATAACTTTTCAAGTATCTATCCTTTGGATGGGTTGCAGCTCAAAAAACACTGTAATAGTTCAAGGATTTTGTGTATTAAAAAAAAGAGATGATTCAGTTAGAAAATGGGAAGAGTAGATGTAACATCATCAGGTGACTGCATAATTCTGTTTTTAATTTGTGTGTCATGTTGCTGCTATTCTGTGGTATACAAAATGGTGATTTTTTGGAGCAGTTTAGGAGGTTTTCAGCAGAGTATTCATCCTTTCTATTTTTTTTTCTTAGATGAGGACAGATGCGATGAGGGCTGTGTGCCTAAATGAATACTTTTACTCTTAGCTCAATTAGTCTGGCACAAACACAAAACACTGCTAGCTTTCAGCACAATTGAAAATAAATGCTGGAGTTCAGAGGTCTCTCTTTTCATAGTTCTGCTAAATCATGCTTAAAGTTCAGTTTGTGTTCCAACAGTAGCATTTAAGACAGCATAGTTAAGAATCTCTTAACATTTCCATTTACAACTTCTGCCTCGTTCTAACATTTTCTTTATTGATTTTAGGATGTTTCATGGTAACAGCTTATCAGCTCTTACAGCCAATGACCTAAATATGCAATTAAAATTGCACTATCCTAGCTAGGTGATAAACTAACTCTAGCTATGGGGCTTTGAAATGCTATTTTCTTTCCTGAAGACCTCTTCTTATTACTAATTTAAAATGGAAAAGCACACTGGTTAGATTGAACCCTTTAGAGAAATCATGCTAGGTTCTTTATAGATTTTAAAATGAAGGTACTTAAACATTCTTTTCCTCATTAATAAGTCTCGTTGGCCTTTAACATTTCATCCTAAGTTAAAAACAGTCATTTATGGTGTGTCGGTGGAGAAAAAAGTAGCATGTGCACATTGATCATGCAAATAGCTATATGAAGTATCTAAGAGACTGTGGCTTGAGTTGAAAGCTGACTTTTTGGCAGTAGTGTTCTTATTTAACAGAGAACAATAACTCCACCTAAACTCCTAAAATGAAGATCAAGCTTGGGGAAGTCACTGGCATCTTAAATAAGGATTTCCCCTTTCTATTTATTTATTTGCTTTTTACTTATTATTTGTATTTAATTTTAAAAGACAGAGTCTCACATGGTAGCCTTTGCTAGTGTTGAATTTGTAAACATCTTCTGGCCTCTACCTCCCAAGTGCCTGTAGCATTCCACATTTTGTTAACCATTTTTAATTTTAAAGTCACTGCCTCAAGGTCAAATGAGGGGCAACTCTGTAAGATGACTAAAGGGCTTTCTCATTTTTAGTGCAGGTGGAATGCTCTTTTCTGGACTTAGAACACTCAGTATCCCTCCTTCTGACAAGCCACTGTACCCTGGGACAGAGCTGTAGTAGCATAAAGGGTAGGTGCTGTTCTTCTGAAGGTAGAGGCAAACGTGGATGGTAGGGTACCCAGATTCATTTCTTTATGCCTCTGTGTTTGTGCCTAGGAACTGGGTTATTAAAAAGTGTAACTTGTGTTCTTATTCAAAATTAAATATCCACATAATTTCGTTAGCTTAATTTACCCCTTTGACTCTCAATTTCTTCATGTGTAGAACATAAATCTGCTGTTTCTTTTGAGAGACTGAATTCACTACATTTAAATCATCAGTCATTTTCATCACTAACACCCCCATACTGGCCTCCTCCTCAAGCACCGAATCACTTGAGTTCCTGGTTCCTCATTGATATTTCTTTAATTTCTATTTCTGGAATCCAAAGCAGAACATGGTTTCTTTTTTTCCGACAGCAGAGATGTATCTGTATAAGTTTGGGACCTGGGTCTTCACTTTCTAACATGAAGTCACAATCCTTCCCTTGAGAAGTACAATTTAACTATCAGCAATGTTGTAGTATTTGTAGCAAGGTTCTGCTTCTTTCTGGGAACATCTCTCCTTTTGGATCTTTTTATTATTTTTCCTTATCTATATTTTCTTCAGGTAGCTCCAAACTGTTTTCTTTTTAAAACAGAGATTAGGTATTAACTCTTCTCATATTGTCCTACTTTATTTCAATTAAATCATACTTTTGTGTCAAGATGTCAACTGAGAAATATCCTTGACATTCATATATATTGTGCAGAGTCAGAAAGGCCTTACTATATGTCCTCATTGTCCTCACTCAGTCTTCATAGAAGACATCAGAATGGGCTTTTAAACTGCAGCTTGATGGCTCAGCATTCCGTCTACTTAGATATTGATTTTTCTGTTCACCAGAACTCCAATTTTGATAACTGCTCTTCTCGTTCCTCTGAACAAGCCACAGACTATTTGTGCTAGAAATAGATGTGGGATAATTTTGTTTCACCTCATATTGTATATGACAAAATTGGCATTCAGAGTGCTTCAGTGGCATGCCTGAGTCTATTTCTAGTCAAGGCTAGGAATGAGATCCTAGCCTGGTTTTGTTGCTAGAATTCACAACTTTCTACCAGTGCTTCATACTTTTTGTTAACTTGGTTACCGCTTACAGCATCCACATTTGAGGCACGTCCCTTTGCTCTCTAGGCATAAGACACTGAGACCTATGCCAAGACCCTACTCTGTAGATGATCACTCATCTCCAAAATCTGCCTACCCTCATTCACTGCATGCCTACTCTCCTTCCCACACCTATATTTTCTTTGTGGCAATTCACTGACAAATCCTGCAAACTTCACATGCCCTTTATGATTTTCTCTTTCTAGATATCATCCTTTTGCGTCTGGTATGAAGATTCTCCATCATCTTTTATTCCCTCTAGTTGTTTGCCCAAAAAGATGATGATGTATATTGGGTGTCTTTTTATTGTAATATCTTGCTATGCCTCATGCAGATATTAAAGCAAGCCAAAGGGTTCCCTGGAAATTCTGTATCAGTAATATAAGACTGCCTTTAGTAAATGTGTAGTCTTATTTTTTAAGTAACTGATACTGTCTTCATTACCTTGAAAATTTCCCTTATCTTCGCTGAGCCTGAGGTATGTGTGCGTGTTTTACGTTGAAGTAAAATACATGCAAACATGTTGTTCTTGGGGAAATTTTTGCAGAATGCCTCATGGAATACTGGGACTTATTTGAAGGGAGACTTGGCCACATTTCATTTTTGAGTGCAGTTTCTACAATTAATCTGTGACCTTCAGAAAAGTTGAATGTTAGCTGCAAGGATCAATTTAAACTAACCTTTACCAGTCTCCAAAATGTTTCTTTTTCCCATTCTGTGACTTGAGAAAGACTCATGTCAGAATTTCCATTTAATGTCATTGAAGGAAAGAGAGCATCCATGGTTTTCAACTTTAAATTCAAGCAGGAAAGGCAAGTGTCATTATCTTTCCTGAAGGCAAGGGACTGAAAACTAAGTCAATCTTCAAGTTGCTTAACCTCTTAGGACTTAAGCTGTTTCCGTTTTAACATGGAGGTAAAGATAGTTGTGTAGCAATGGAATACTACTCAGCAATTAAAAAGGAGGAAATCATGAAATTTGCAGGCAAATGGTGGGACCTGGAAACAATCATCCTAAGTGAGGTATCCCAAAAGCAGAAAGAAACATATGGTATATACTCACTTATATAGACCTATAGGATAGGAAGGTCATGCTGAAATCTACACACCTAGGGAAGATATACAAGAAGGAGGACCCAGGTTGGTATGATCAATGCTCATTTAGATGAACTAATAGGAGGGACATTGAATGGAGGAGAAAACAAGCAACAGGACAGGAGCAAACCAAAGAAGACCTTTGAAAGAATCAGTATAGCAACGTATGAAAGCAGATATTAAGACTCACAATTAAGCCCTTGGCAGAGGGCGGGAAGTAATAATAAAAATAGGGGAAGTTAGTAAGACCTGGGGAGAACAAGAGCTCACAAAGATCAAACTGAGCAGGGCACAGGGGTCTTATATGAGACAGTTTCTCCAACCAAGGACCATATATGGATATGGCCTAGAACCGCTGCTCAGATGTGCCCCATGATAACTCATTGTAGAACTGAAGACCCTAGTAAGGGAAACAGGGACTGTTTCAGTCTTGAACTTGATGGCTGGCTCTTTGACCCTCCCCCATACATGCCAGGGAGTAACAGCCTGGCTAGATCCCAGGGGAGGACATTGCAGCCAGCCCTGAGGAGACAAGATGATCAGATGGAAGGGGAGGAGATCCTTCCCAGCTGGTGGACTTGGAGGGGGCAGGGAGGAGATGAGGGAGGGTTGGGGAGGGTGGGAGGGAATGAGGGAGGGAGCTACGCATGGGATGCAAAAAACCTAACCTGTGATTGATATAAAAATAAATAAATTTATAAAAAAAGATAGTTGTGTACTATAAATACATAATATTTAACAAATAATATACATGTATATCGATGACATCTTTGGCAAATAGCCTCAATGGATATCTTATTGTTCTCCTCATATTAATAAACTGAAACAATAAGCCTTCCTTTAATTAATGGTTACAATTTTTTTAAATCTTGAAAGCCTATTGTTGAGTTGATAAATTTGATGGCCAATGGTTGTGTATATATTAATATTGGTACATATTTAATTAGGAATGATGATTTCTGAAAACTAACACTCACAAAATTAAGCTGACATTGTGGTTACCTCAAGTTAAAGGAAGTCCATGGTTTTCCTTAAGGTAATGTTCAATCATAACCTAGGAGAAGACACTGTTGGATGAAAGCAATGGATAAAACATGAAAATGCTCCCATTCACTCTGTACTATTTTATATATTACTTCAATCAATATTATAAAGGACTATTAACAAAAGTAACTGTGATATAAGCATTTTTATTTTGGGTCAGTGATCTGAGTGTCTGCAAAATTTTAGTATTTTGCACTGAAGAGGCAATAACAAAACATTTATACCATGATAAGGCATGAGTTGCAAAGCAGTGAATCAACCCAGGGTCACAAAAGCCCTTTGCTTCAAAGTAGGTGTATTGAGATACATGTGGTATGGAATTTAGCAAGTGTGTCAAAGTCAGGAGAGCAAAAGGAAGAGTGCATTAGAGGATGGTGAAATAATTATTCAAGATTTTAGACAGTGGTCCAGTCAATTAATAGCTTCAGATATGCTAGAGGAGAATGTGTCCTTCAGTAATACTACTTCATCTAATCAGATAGAATCTTAAACTGTCTCTTGAGACTACTTGAAGTATCTCAGGCTATTAATATGTTAACCAAAATGGTGGTAGAGTGGGAAAACCGCTTGGTGATCAAATCAAGGAGCACTACTTGACGTTTCTTATTGAATCATAATGGTCCTTCTGAAAAGTCCCTGAAGGAGGAAAGACTTTCAGACTTTGCTGACAAAAATCTTAATAATATTATGACCTTCAAATTTCCATGCTTGTCATAGGAGTTTCATATATACTGGCCAAGACTGAGGTAGAAGCTAAGGTTAAGCAGATGCTTTTGTGGATGCTCCAGAAATAGCTTTCAGTCTTCTCTCAAACTCCACAAAGACAAAACAGAAGCCCAGTTCAATGGTGATGATTCAGCCTAACTGAGCAGCAGAGATTCCATCTCTGAGCTCTAGGTGTTTATCAAGACAACAAACGGGCTTCATCCTACCTGCTGCTTCATAGTGATTGATGTATTTTGCCTTTTTGGAGTGTTACCTGGAGAAAGACTCTATGGTAGATCAATGTATTGGTAAACAGACATGATTGATTAAAGAGATCTGCTTTGAAATGTAAGGGAGATGGTTACTTGCAAGGACTTGCCATTTCTGTCTTAGTATGAAATTAAATCTGTGAAGAAATGGTAGATTATTAGAGATGGGGATGTAAACTTGAATTATGCTCCACATTTCCTAACTCTGTTATTTAGGGGAAACTAATTTACCATTAATTTCTTGGCTGAAGAATGTAATCAATCTCCAAATGTTTGGAGAATAAAATGAACTACATACTAAGGAAACAATATTTCTCTTCCATGTGTTAGTTACTGAGCACCCAGAGTCTCTTTACAATGGGCTTGTGGTCTATGTTCACCAGTATTCAACAGGAGTATCCCATCAGTGAGGTGTAAATGCGGCAGAAGCTAAACACCAGCAGTGATTTTGTGCTGGTAGTCATATATGCTCTTGAGAAGACACATTCAAATTTTATGTGCTTGCCTTTTAATAAAAAATGTGAGGCTTTTTGAAGGAGATGAAATTTTCTGAAATATGAAAATAATTTGAAACTCATTTTTTCTTGTATTTATTAAAGCGTCACAGCATGCCTAACCTGTTCAGGGTGGAGACCCAATATAATTGATGACATTTTATTTTTCCCTTAGCATTTTTATTATTTTATGCTTAGGGATAAAAATTATATTAGTTGTAAAAACTAACTAAGTCACTATCAAAATTAGATTGGATTTCTTAAGCTTTTGTGTACTCCAGAGCATAATTTCTGGGTAGATATGCAAGAATTAGCACCAGAGATCAGATTAATCAAATTTAAAAGCAAATGTAAATTTAGATCAACCATGCTGCCCTGCTGTACAACAATTAAAATTTCAAGGTAAAGTGAACTGTGATGATAGTAAATTCCAATTCTGTGCAGAACTGGAAACACTTTGTTTCATGGTGTATCTGAGCAGAGAATAGAAATTTCAAAGAAAAACAATTGCTAATACATTGGCTTTGACATTTCAAGATACAATCTGAACTTGATTACAATTTCTATTAAAAGGCCTTCTATTAAAAACTTCTCATTGTTTCCCCCAATATAATCCAGCTAAGAATTTCTTAGTCTTGGCACTGCTGTTTTGGGTGGCATAATTCTTTCTTAATGAACTTTTCTATTAATTTGTGGCATGCTTAGCAGCATGCTCAGCTATTACCCATTTACTATAGGCCCATAGTAACTCAATTCATCCTACAGGTCATAGTCTCACACCAGCTGTACTTCCACGTTCAAGGCATTGACTTGTGAGATTGAAGCCAAGAGGGTTACCTCTCCCTGCTATAACTGCTCCCAAATTGTGCAACTTTACCTTATTCTATCCGGAAAACTTAACCACTTAAAGAGATGAAAAATATTGGTAGTTTTCTTCAACTCTAAGTCTATCTGGCTATATCTTCCTTTCACTTTCTTAAAGGTAAAAGCAGGATTTCAGAGACTGAAGTTCCTTAAAGGAGAGTCTTTGAGAGTCACAGAGAAAGATAGTACAACAAAATAGGTAAAAACCATCATAGGTAAAAGCGAAGGACTGGAGCAATGCAAATCCTCTATGAATGTCACGCAGGAGTCTGCAATTTTTATAGTTATTCTTGGTTGCCATGGAAATATGTGTGAAGAAATTGGAGAAGTGGAAAGGGAGGGTGGAAGGTTGTAGGGAGTAGGTGGGTGGCAATAATACATTTTCTAAGAATGTTCAAGTAGTAAAATTTATTCTCTTTGTAATATTTGTTTGTTAAAGCTATTTCCAGATGACACAAAGTATTGTTATTTGTGTCGTGATTAGGATCTCTCTGGCTCTAAGTTAAGTACTTCACCTAACATCATGAGGTAGCTAGCTATTACCTTGGCACACTCAAGCTTCGCTCCTCCGGCATAGTGACTGGAGAACCGTATTTGCCTTCTGAAGGCAAAAGGCTCATTGCAAATCTGCAATGTCCACAAATCTGCTGCTGTGATATTTCTGAGTCTGCTGACAAAGCCAGGAAGCTGCAGGTTGTTGCAGTGCCTATGCATAGGCAGTGCTATTGATGAATAATGAAGATTCTAATTTAATTCACCTGAGCTAAAGAAAACACAACATGAATTAAAGTTTTCCAAAGGTGTCTGATTTGTCGTGCTCACGGCACAGCATACAGGTAGTTTCTTCATTCAGCATCCAGCTATTTTTATTTTCTTGACTTTCTCCTTTTCTAGGATATCTGTTGTCCATTGTCCCTTTAACAAGTCAGTATAACTCGATGTTCTTACTTGGTATGACAGTGAGTTAGCTCGCTGGACCGTAGTCACTTTCGCTGTCTGCAGTGAACTCATCCGCTGTCTCTGGTGAGAAAGCTCTTTTAATAGAAGTTATCCTTTATCATGATGCAAATGATCCTTTCCTGAAATCTGGCTTCTCTGTCACCTGCTGGTGTCACCTTATTATATGGGAACAAGGCATGGTCATATATCAATGCAAATTAATCCGTCCAAATTTGCTAAGTAAGATGATCTTTTGCTCTGTAGCATGCAGATTATATTGGTAAACTAAAAAAAGACATTGCAGTTAGCACAGGAATAAGCTAATGATGCTCTTTCCCTTGTTATAAAGACAAGGGCAGGCAATTTGTTGTATGCTTACTCACTCTGAATAGGTCAGAGCTAAGAAAGTTGAGGATCCTTCATCTGAAGCTATCAAGTCATTGAGGAGATTTAATCTACATTGTGCTTTAATCTGCTGGATGGCCGCTGCCATCAGTAAAATGTCGGATCTGTCGGCATAGTTAATGGAAGGGGCACCGTCTGAGTAATCAGCAGCTGAATGCAGTGACAAGTAATTTTATTGAAGTACCAAGTAAGAACTTAACCCTCTTGATTTCTTCCCTTGAACCCATTTTCTTATTTCTGATGGAACGAGAAAAATTTTAGAAAATACAGTGAGCTCCATGTGAGATTTAAACAAAATGTTTCTCACCCTTACTCCTAAATTTAGTGCATCTGAATAGTGGTGCCTGGAAGAGTGAATGGATTACAGGGGGAAAAAAGTAATTTTTAAGATTAATGTAGACTCCTGTCTCTCTCTTTTATCTGTGCTAGGTCTCTGTTTTGGTAGTAACCATTATAATATTTACAGCTTGCTTCTCAGCAGAGGCAGGTTCAGCCCCATCATGTATGAACATGTATTTGGCCTTGATGTTTCTAGAGCCAAGTTTTCATAATAAACTATGTTGTCTTTCACTCTTCGAATGAGGCTTGAGTAGATAAAAAGGAGAAGCGCAGGTTAAATTTTGAGATTAGGAAATGGTGCATGATTCAAAAGCTTCAAAGTCAGACCTGAGAAGCGGACTGCATTGCAATTGTCATATGCACAAGTTTGAGAAAGACAGTGAAATTTTTCCTATTTGTAAAATTTAAAATCATACTTTACACAAACGTATCGAATCACTCTATTAATGCTCAAGGAACTATAACCTTTACTCAAATTGTAAATAATGTTTTAGACTAGTAACCTTACATGGATATACATTTTAAGACTATATATAAATATGTATACATGTGTGTGTGTGTTTATGGATTATAATTTGTTTACATGTGACTCAAGCTTGGGACAAAGCCTATTAAAAACAGTCGTTTTTAATTTTTATTTACTTTTTGATTATTACAATTTTTTCACTTTGTATCCCAGTTGTAGCCCCCCCCCCTGATCCCTTCCCAAGCTCACTGTCCCTCCCTCTTCTCCTCCAGTGCCCCTCCCTCAGTCCACTGATAGTAGAGGTCCTCCTCCCCTTCCATCTGACCCTGGTTTATCAGGTCTCATCAGGACTGGCTGCATTGTCTTCCTCTGTGGCCTGGTATAGCTGCACTTCCCCAAGGAGGAGGTGATCAAGGATCCATCTACCGAGTGCATGTCAGAGACAGTGTCTGCTAAGCGCTTCAGAAAGAAGTTTGAGACATCTCATACAAACAACTTAACGGCACACCTAAAAGCCCTAGGATAAAAAAAGCAGACACACCCAGGAGGAGTAGACGATTGGAAATATTCAAAATCAGAGCTGAACTCAATAAATTAGAAACAAAGAAACAGCTCAAAACATTAGTTTAATAATTGTCATAATAATATTTTTGCCATTCAAAAATAAGAGTGTAAAATTTCTTTCTTAATGCCAACTCTTATGATGTGTGATTGTGAAATTGTACATCTAACTCAACTCCAAATAATTTCAGGAGCTTTTTTTCCCCCTTAAATCTTAAAATGACTCCGCCTTGTCAGGCAACTCAGTTGTCAAAGAACAGCGGTAGTGCGGTGACTCAACCTGGAGGTTGAAACAGGGAGGTAATGAAATTAGAAAACAAGGTTAATGGTGATGTTTGAATGAAACCCTTTCAAACCCACTGTCAAAACACAACTTCTTTCCCCCTCTTGCTTGAATTTCACAGCAACCTTGCTACTTGACTTTCCTTCTGGGGTGTGTTTTCTGAATGCCTTTCATTTAATAGGCATATTTTAGAAATCTAATTTTGCTGTCTGCGTCAGATCAGTGATACTGTGGAAACCTAACAATTTTAGACTGTCTGGATGCTGTTTTTATCAAGTCATTAGTATTGTTATTGAGGGTGACAGGAGGGAAGTTATCTCTCTCACTCTGAGTGTCTTATTTGCCAAAGACCACAGCCCCTTCCACTTTTGTAAAGGATGTGGTTTCGCCAACTTCTGTTTTTTATGTGGTGCTGTTTTCCATTATAATCTCAACTTATGTCTGTCTACAGTGCTTCCTGGAGATTTTATAAGATCTTCTTGCATGCTCACAGCACGGTAGGGTTAGGAATACGTGGCCTAAAGAACTTAGCTTCGTTTAATGCTAGAGCTGGATCCCATGTTTCTCCTTTATCAGAAGAGGGGACTGGAATTCAGGGTGTCACTGAGCGGAGCATCAATACGAGAAGGAGCTTTCTGAATGTCCGTGAGGCTCCGCTGATCTCTGCCTTCTCCACCTGTTATGTTCCACAGCACCAGTTCTCCTTTTTCTATTTTAGAGGTATTTGCTCAGAAACTGAAAAAGCAATTGATTTATATCAGTTTTTAACATGCATATTATCAATTAAAAATTTTTTTGAAAAGTAATTTCCTTTCTTTTTAGTTGATAACATCACAGACCCCACCGATTCTGCCCTCTTGTGGACTGATCTTGTCCCCAATGCTTATCTTTTGTGTGGATTTTAGATACATATTAACTAAATAAAAAATAAAACTTAAATCTCAGGAAAAAAAAATATGACAACCATTCAACCCCCCTGTACAGATTCTGGCAAATTTACTTCAGTTCATAGCCCTGTGCAATGGATTACTTATTGATATATGCCAAATGTCTATATTTGGCCTGCAGTGATTCATATCACGATGTATGATAATACTCAAGATTGCCGTTTACTGTGAGAAGATGAATACACACTTTGCCAACCTTTTACGTTTTTCCTATTACGATGCATGTGAAGATTTTTCTTTAAATTGTTACCTCAATATAAGACTTTCAGTTACCTTTTCAGTCCCTGTGGTTTTAGGGGTATTGCCACTTCCATGTTCTTCCTATCTTTTGTCCCTTGCTCTTTAACTGCCCTTGATTTTTTTTCCCTTCAACTAATCACCAAGGTGCTTAGCAAATATTTTGGAAGTCTTTCATGGAGCTTCCCAGTTTGCTGTGTTTCTGTCTTCTGGTTTTGTTTCCACAGGACTTTCTCAATAGTAAAGATAAACTTAATTTTCTAAGTCTAGCAAAGGATGGAGAAAATTTATATGAAAATCACATTAAAAGGTGCACCTGTAGATAAGTAAACATTCAAATAAAAGCAAACACACAACAAACCGTTTTTTAAATGTCTTCCTGCATAAGTACTATTAATATCTCAATGGCAAGGAGAGGGTCTCTCATTAAGTAATAACAATAAATGCTGGGGCACGGAACCAGGCTAATTAGCTGTTTACTGATTTCTTACCATTGAGTTAGCATCCCTTGAGCATTTAATTCTTTGTCTTGGTATTACATTGAGACTCCGCATAAAGCTTTTTAAAAACTCACATACTAAATGTGTCATATGTTAGAGTAGCTTCTGATTTAAGTCTTTAAAATTCTTGCTCTTGAATTCTGTCCCCTTGCCACATGTTATTTTATCATAGAACAGTGAAAATAATAATAAAAAAATTCATCGGCTGTAAGGGTTCTGGATTGTGTACAGAACAGATTCAGACACACTTGCTAAACAGTGCTAACAACCAGTCATTCATACTAAGCCCTGCAGCTTAGACCTAGAGTATCTCCAAGGGAATAACTTAACTTTAATCTTTCTCTTCTTCATTGCTGCTACATTTATAGTGAGGGTGTTATTTTACTGCTCATCTAATGAACTCTCATTTTTTCTTACCTGTTTGGACTGTTTAAAATTATAATTTTACTGGTTCCTTCCTAGCTTACAAAGTTACACAGTATAAATATCCAATTTTCAAATGCTTTAAATGTTTGACCATTTTTGAGCTATAATCACATGACATTTGTATCTGATGAAGCCAATAACTCTACCCTAATAAGTCACATTCTCAAAATATAGCCAATATTCAATCTTTGTATGCTCAGCAAAGAGAGTTCTGATTCTGAAGAAGGCAGCAATATCCTAGAGAAGAAAGGCATGAAGTTAAATGGTGGGATTTTATCAAAACCCAGCAGGCTTTGGTTTCCAGTAGATATGGGAGAGTAGAGTGTTTCAGTGAAGCACATATAAAAAGAAGAGAAAGAAGACTCTCAATGTGTTGTTGCCTTGAGTTGTTCTGCAGAAGAAGGGTAGTGAGAACTAAACATTCACTGAAACATAGACTAACACTGGGGATATTTCAGATATTTTTTCCTAGGGAGAAACAATAAAGTTAGTGGTGAAAATAATGAGTACAACCTTAGTAAAGCACAGTTTGAGTTAAAATAATGAACATATATCATGTTGGAGACTTGTTAAGCATCTCATCCATAATAGACTGCCATTAGCATCATTTGCTCCTTTATGATATTTACACTGTGAGGTTTATTATTTGTGTAAAAATAGATTTGAAATAGTCTTAATGTTGTATTTATATATTTATTTCCGATATTTCAAAATCACTTTTCGACTTTTGGTTACCACCAACATATATGTATAACTACTGCACCCTTAGGGTAATCATATCATGCTGGTCATTGTTGTGCTTCAGAGTAATCATAGCGTCCAGACAGATGGTTGCTTTCTGCCTTTGAATCCCTGCCTTGTCTTAAATGGTACCATGAAAGCTAGTTCTTCAAGAGAAGACATTCTGGCCAGAACTCTCTATTAGATTTAAGATCTCTCCATAAGAGGAAATCATGCCTAGTACTGGAACTCTAGCCAACTCACTACCCAGGGCTAGTGAAGTCATGCATCTTAGAGAATCTACAACATTTACTTTATTAAACCAGTGTTATCCCTAAATATATTATAAATATTTTTCCTCATACTCATAGATAAGTGTAGTCTTTACTTCTCATCCAGGAAACTTCTCTTTGTAACAGGAAATCATTCAAAAAACATAATCCATAAAAATTTGGAGTTGTTAAAGCTAGCCTCCATAGATACATTTCCTAAACAACTTCTGCACCTAAGGCTCAGGGAGCATTGCAGAAACATAGGAGAAAGAAGGTAAGGACAGAGTATCAGGGAGTTTGCTGTGAGATCGTTTCTCCTAAGAATGTAAGAAGCTACACCGATAAAGTTTCACCAGCATGACTGCCTAACTATGAGCTGTCCAAGGACAACAGTAAACTGAAATGTGAAAGAGGGAATAATTATAAGGGTTCAAGTCTACACAAAGAAATATAGCCAATTAACAGATGTTAAGGTCAGGAGAAATAGTTTTCATTAGGGAACATTTGCTATCCAATACCATATGGTCTGCCCAGAAAACATACATGAAAGTAACATTATACAGACTGAGCAAGCTACATTTAGGGATATATGTATGTGCACATGTGTATATAAAACTATATTCAAATTTTAATTTAATAAATAAATTAATTTATTTTATATTACAAATATATTGAGTATATATAGTGACTTACAATTTTGTGTTTTCATGGAATTCCTGTGTACAAACATGTTTACATGCATTTACATGTGATTATTGTGTTGTTTTAATTAAATTTTTAATTAATTACAGTTTATTCACTTTGCATCCAAGCTGTACTCCCCTCCCTCATGCCCTCACAATCCCATCCTCCCTCCTTTGCTTCTTCCCAAGTCCACTCATAGGGGAGGTCCTCCTCTCCTTCCCTCTGACCAGAGCCTATCAGGTATCATCAGAACTGGCTGCATTGTGCTCCTCTGTGGCCTGGCAAGGCTGCTCCCCCATCTAGAGAAGGCAGTCAAAGAGCTAGCCTGATTTGTTGCTTTTTAATTTCTTAAGTTCTTTATACATTCTGGATATTAGCCCTCTGATGCATGTAGGGTTGCTGAAGATCCTTTCCCATTCTGTAAACTATCATTTTGTTCTGATGACAGTGTCCATTGCTTTACGGAAGCTTTTCAGTTTCATGATGTCCCGTTATTAATTGTTGATTTTAGAGCCTTTGCTGTTGGTGTTCTATTCAGGAAGTTGTCTCCTGTGCCAATGAGTTCAAAGCTCTTCCCCATTTTTTCTTCTAACATAGTGTGTCTGTGTTTGTGTTGAGGAAGTTGATCCACTTGGGCTTTAGTTTTGTTCATGGTGATAAATAGGGATCTATTTGCATTTTTTGACATGTAGACACCCAGAGAGACCAGTAACATTTCTTGTCTTTTTTTTTTTTCCATTGTATGGTTTTGGCTTCTTTGTCAAAAGTCAAGTATCCTTAGGTGTGTGGGTTTGATTCCATTGATCCACCATTCTGTGTCTTTGCCAGCAACAGTGCAGTTTTTATTACTATTACTTAGGATTACAGCTTGAGATCAAGGATGGAGATACCTCCAGAGGATCTGTTGTTGTACAGAACTATTTTAGCAATTCCGGGTTTTTGTTTTTCATTATGAAACTGAGAATTTTTCTTTCAAGTTCTGTATAGAGTTGTGTTGGTATTTTGATGGGAATTTCACTGAATCTGTAGATTGCTTTTGGCAGTATGGTCATTTTCACTATGTTAATCCTACCAATCCATGAGCACGGGAGGTCTTTCCACCTTCTAATGTCTTTCCACCTTCTAATATCTTCTTCAATTTCTTTTTTCAGAGACTTGAAATTTTTGTCAAACATGTCTTTCACTTCCTTGGTTAGAGTCACACCAAGGTCCTTTGTGTTATTAGTGGCTAATGTGAAGGCTGTTGTTTCCCTAATTTCTTTCTTGGCGCTTTTGTCTTTCATATACAGAAGGGCTGCTGATTTTTTGAGTTAATTTTATATCTAGCCACTTTGACGAAGGTGTTTATTAGCTGAAGAAGTTATCTGGTAATTTTGGGGGGTCACTCATGTATACTATTAGATCATCTGCAAATAGTGATACTTTGACTTCTTCCTTTCTGATTTGTATCTCCTTTAGTTGGCTTATTGCTCTAGCAAGAATTTCAAGTACTATGTTGAAGAGATATGGAGAGAGTGGGCATTCTTGCCTTGTCCCTGATTTCAGGGGATTGATTTAAGTTTCTCTCCATTTAGTTTGATGTTGGCAATAAGCTTGATATATTGTCTTTACTATGTTTACGTATGTGCCTTGTATCCCTGGTCTCTGTAAGACATTAAACATGAATGCCTGTTGGATTTTTTTTCAAATCCTTTTTAGGCTTCTAACTAGATGATCATGTGGTTTTTCTCTTTTAGTATGTTTATATGGTGGACTACATTGATGGATTTCCATATGTTGAATAACCTCTGCATACCTGAGATGAAGCCTGCTTGGTCGTGGTGGATGATATCTTTTATGTGTTCTTGGTTTCGGTTTGCAAGTTTTTTATTGAGGATTTTTGTACTAATGTTCATAAGAGAGATAGGTCTGAAGTTTTCTTTTTTTCGTTGGGTCTTTGTGTGGTTTAGGTAACAAGGTGACTGTGCCTTCATAGAATGAGTTTGGTATTGATCCTTCTGTTTCTATTTTGTGGAATAGCTTGAAGAGAATTGGAGTTAGCTCTTTTTTGAAGATCTGGTAGAATTCTGCGCTGAAACCATTGGGCCCAGGGCTTTTTTGGGGGGGCGGGGTGGGGAAGGGAAATTTTGATGACTTGCTTCTATTTCCTTGGGGTATAGGACTATTCAATTTACTTACCTGATTTTGATTTAATTTTGGTAAATGGAATCTATCAAGAATATTGTCCCTTTCTTTGAGATTTTCAAATTTTGTGGCATATAGGTTTTTGTAGTAAGACCTAATGCTTGTTTGGATTACCTCAGTGTTTGTCATTATATTCCTGTTTTCATTTCTGATTTTGTTGATTTTGTTGATCTCTCTGCCTTTTTGTTAGTTTGGCTAAGGGTTTGTCTATCTTGTTAATTTTCTCAGAGAACCAGCCGTTGGTCTCACTGATTCTTTGAATTATTTTCTTTGTTTCGAATTCAGTGATTTCAGCTCTGAGTTTGATTATTTCCAGTCTTCTATTTCTCTTGGGTGTATCTGCTTCTTTATTTCTGGAGCTTTTAGGTATGCCATTAAGTTTCTTGTATGAAATGTCTCAAACTTCTTTCTGGAGGCACTCAGTGCTATGAACTTTCTTCTTACCGTTGTTTCATTGTGTCCCATAAGTTTGGGTAAGTTGTGCCTTCATTTTCACTGAATTTTCTGAAGTCTCTAAATACTTTTTTTCATTTCTTTCCTGACCAATCTCTCATTAAATAGAGAGTTCTTTAGTTTCCATGTGTGTGTAGGCTTTTTGCTAATTCTGTTGTTGTTGAGGTCCAGCTCTAGTCCATGGTGGTCAGATAGGATACAAGGGATTATTTCAATCTTCTTTAATCTATTCAGGCTCCCTTTGTGACCAATATATGGTCTATTTTGGAGAAGATTCCATGAGGTGCTGAAAAGAAGGCATACTCTTTTGAATTTGGGTGAAAAGTTCTGTAGACACCTATTAGGCCCATTTGATCTAGTACCTCTGTAAGTGCCATTATTTCCTCTTTATCTTCTGTCTAGATGATCTGTCCTTCAGTGAGAGTGGAGTGTTGAAGTCTCCCACTATTAAGTCTTTGGGATCTATGTGTGATTTAAGTTTTAATAATGTTTCATTTACAAATGCAGTTGCTATTGTATTTGGGGTATAGATGTTCAGAATTGTGATGTCATCCTGATGGATTTTTCCTTTGATGATAATGAAGTGCCCCTCCTCATTCTTTTGATAATTTTGGTTGAAAATCTATTTTATTAGATATTAGGATAGCTACACCAGCTTGTGTTCTGGGTCTGTTTGCTTCAAGAATCCTTTTCCAGCCATTTACTCTAAGGTGCTGTTTGTCTTTGTTGCTGAGATGTTTTTCTTGGATGTAGCAGAATGTTGAATCCTGTTTCCACAACCATTCTGTTAGTCTGCGTCTTTTTATTGGTGAGTTGAGTCCATTGATGTTGATAGATAATAGTGACCGATGAATGTTAGTTCCTTTTATTATGGAGTTGATGATGTTACTGTGTTTCTCTGCTTGTTTTCTTTTAATATGTTGTTGTGACATTATTTATATCCTGTGTTTTCTTTGGTGTAGTTGATTTCGTTGGATTGGAGTTTTCCTTCTAGTATCTTCTGTAGGGCTATGTTGCTGTGTAGATATTGTTTAAGTTTAATTTTGTCATGGAATATTTTGTTTTCTCCATCTATGTTGACTGAAAGCTTTTCTGGGTATAGTAGTCTGTGTTTGCATCTGCGATCTCTAAGAGTCTGAATGATATCTACCCAGGCCCTTCTGGCTTTCATAGTTCCTGTTGAGAAGTCTGATGTAATTCTGATAGGTCTACTTTTGTATGTTACTTGGCCTTTTTTTTTTGCTGGTTTTAATCATTTTTCTTTGTTCTGTAGATTCAATGTTTTGACTTACGTGACATGAGGTGTTTCTTTTCTGGTCTGGTCTACTTGGTGTTCTGTAGGCCTCTTGTATGTTTGTGGACATCCCTTTTTTTAATTTGGGAAAATTTTCTTCTATTATTTTCTTGAAAATATATTCTGGACCTTGGAGCCTGGAACCTTTTTGGCCTATTATTCTTAGAATTTGTCTTTTCATTGTGTCCTTTATTTCTTAAATATTTTGTGCTTTGAATTTTTCTGATTTTACCTTTTCTTTGAGAGATGTATTAATTTCTGAAACTGTATCTTCAGTGCCTGAGATTCTCTCTTCCTTCTCTTTTATTCTGTTGGTGATGTTTTATGGTTCCTGATCTTTTCCCTAAGTTCTTCCTCTCCAGGATTTTCTGTTTTGTGTTTTCTTTATTGATTCTAATTCTGTTTTCATGTCTTACACCATTTCCTTCATCTGATTGAGTGTGGATCCTAGTCTTTCCATGATGGCCTCTATTTTTTGTTCGTTTCTTTTCTATACACCACTATTTGTGCCTCTATTTGTTTGACTGTATTTGCCTGTATTGCTTTGAGCACTTTATTCATTTCCTCTCTATATGCCTCTACTGAAGCCTCTACCTGTGCCTCTATATGTTTAGGTGTATTTGCCTGAATTTTTTTTTTTTGAGAGCTTAGTTTGTTTCTTCTTTATGAGCCTCTAATAACTGGATAAGTATAGATTTGAGATTATTTTCCCATGGCTCTGATGAATTTAAATATCCATTGATTTGGGGGTTGCTGGGGAAGCCATGATGTCCTGTTTTTTGTTGGATGTGTTTTTATGGCAACCTCTAGCCATCTGCTTAACCTTTGCTGTTTTTTTCCTGGAAACTGTACTTCTAACTGGATCTGTTTGTCTCTGGTGTCTGGAGTATTTCAGGGAGATGAGAGAGGTTGACCAGTTTGAGAGTAGATGTTGGTGTTTCATCTGTAGCAAAGGGAGGAATGTCACAGGCCCATGTGTGCAAGCTCAGGCATGTGCGTACAAGTATGCCTTGAAGGACAGGGAGCTAGAGCATGTAGATGCCTGGAAGGGTGGAACTTAAGCACAGGAGGGTGTGCTGGCACCGTTTGAGGGTGTGTATGCCATGTGCAGGTGCCTTGAATACCTCGGTGTCCTCCAGGCCTGTCATACTGTCCTCCAAGTATTCAGGTCTATCTGGGCTCCAACAATTGCTTGCCTGGACTTCACTGGTAGACTCACAGAACAGGGGCTTCAATGTTGAGAACATTGTCCCAAGGATCCCTGTGTTGCCCACAGTGGGGGTGTTGGTTGGAGGGATCCGATGACTGGCTACTAGTGTAGAGAGACCCTGGATCCTGGGCTCTGTTCGCACTCATTTGCTTGCAGGCCTAATCAGAAAGCATAAGAGTTTCCTTTGTTCTCTACTCTCAGATGTGGGCCTTCAAGGTCAAATGAGAGTGTAGGAGATCCTTCAGCTCAGCGGTGTCCACTATTTGGCCACTGGACAGGGAGGGCTGCACTTAAGGTAGCTGCCTCTGCTGTCCCAGTCACAGAGCATGGAGGCTTCTGCTAGGGCTAGCCACCCACTCCTGCAGAGGCAAACCTGGGAGGCTGGAGCTGCAGACCTGGGAAGCATATCTCTGCCATCTCAGTCACCTAGCAAGGAAGCCAGTGATTGGGGCAAGGCAAAATATAGGGGGTTGAATATTCAACACTCTCATTCCCTGGAAATCTCCATGGGTGACATGGATCCAAATTGTCCCAGCTCAAGGGTTGTCCCCTCTCACCCAGGAAGCCTCAATGTTGATGTTCTGGCTTCAGCTGCTCCTCCACTCATCAATTTAAAAGTTTTAGATCCTGTGCCCCTTAGATATGGTGTGTGCTGGTTGCCACCATCTTGGACTCTCTTGATTAATTTTTTGTTTGTTTGTTTGTTTTTTCTGACAGAGGAAAGGGTGAAAGAACCTTGGAGAAGTTAGGGCAGGGGAAATCACACCAGAATATATTAGATAGACAAAATCTATTTTCAATACAAGAAAAATAGATTAAAAAGAAACAAATGCATCCATGAATTTGAAAAAGAGAAAGGAGGTGCACATGGGTGTGTTTGAGGAAAGAAAAAGGAGGAATGATGTAATTATAGCATAATCTCAAAAAATAAAATAAAAGAAATAATTAAACCCACTTTTATCTCCATTGTTCCTAGCATATAAAAATTCATGAATAGACCTTGTAATTTTTCAATACTCTCTTATCAACATGATGATGTAAGAAGAAATCCATATGCTGCCTTTCTATTAATCCTGCCATAGATTACTGAGAGTTTCACCTTCCAAGCATCAAGTGTTTTTTGTTTGTTTGCTGTTTTTTTTTAATATGTGGAAATGATGCCAGTCATGATTTCTTACCAACAGAAATCTATCTAGAATTGTTTTCATGGAGGAGTTGATTATGCTTCTTAGTATTAATCTCTCCCTCTTGTGTCTGACTCCTCAGTGATACGGTGTGGGCAGGTATGTTGTGGCTGTACAGAGTGATGGCTGAAGAAACCCAGCAGTGGTTCAGAGCATTTCACCCGTGATATTATGTTGTCTCCATGTTACGCTATAGTGTTCAGCTAAACAACATTCCTATATTGTTATAATAGTCATTTGGACAATGAACATGAGTTTGCACACATATATCTTACATGTACATACACACAAATGTTGTTTTTTGTCACTAATTCTGTGCAATATTACATAACTTAGTGGTATCTTATGAATCATTGTTTTTATCATTGCTGTTACTGAAAACAATTCCAATGCTATCTATCATCTTTGTGTTTCAAATTTATATTTAATTCATTTTTTTTACTGGAAAAAAAGTGAAATTTTGGTTAGCCAGATACAATGCCTATATTACTCTCCCCAAGTACAAGTGTGCGCCACCACACCCAGCTTATTTACTTATATTGTAAGAGTTAAATTTCTGATTGTTTTCATTCCTCATTAGTTTCAAGTATAGGCAATGTGAATTTCTGGCAAATAGAAGTATGATCGTGTTAAAACCAAATTATATAATATAACACATGTAATAGTTAAGGTGAAATGAGCCAGGAGAAGCATCTTTCTTAATCATTAAAGAGAGAAAAGTCAAGATAGAGGTTGCAATGTTGGGTAACTTCTCAAGATTACTGAATCTTTGCTCCTGTTCTTGGGTTTCAAATTTACCCACAATGCATTTTTTTTCAAATCTGAAATAACCGCAAGACACTTAAGGTGATTGGGGAAATGCCAGAAAAAATATCAAACTCTTAATTCATAATGCATCTTTCTTTGACCCTTAATGTCGATATCATGCTATTTTTTCCTTACATTGTTGTCATCATCTGTATCTGTTACAGCCCATGTCATCATACTGAGGCCGGGCTAACCTGTTATACAGCACTATCCTCTGAGAAAATTAGCATCACTTTTTTTTTTAATCAGAAGTGACTGCTTGCAAAAAGACCCCACCATTGACCCTGGTGACCCTTGGCATTTCTTCATAGGAGGAGGAGGTTGGCTGGGTCACTGGCCCTCATCTGAATATCCTGAATGTTCTATTCTATATGCTGAGCCATTGTTTGTAATTCCACCCCAATTGCATTCATCTTTGTAGTTTTGAGGTCTCAGGAGGACCTAGAATATACAAGATCAGCTGCAGGAGGGGATGCCATCTATAAAGCTATGTGTAAGTTCTCTCTTTGTTGGGGCAAGGCTTTTTGGTAGAACATCTTTTGGGGGGTCATTCACATTCCTTTAAGTAACTCCTCACTAATGTTGAGTAAGTAACCCCAATTAGTTCTCCCAGTCGGACTTCACTGATGGCTGTTTTGTCTTTTCACTGAGCTGCTATAATGAAGGAACCGATGTTTGCTTACTTCTTTCCCAGAGAAAGGGATCCTGAATTGCTTGCATGCAAGTAGATTGGAAGCTGATGACTTGACTATTGTGAGTTATAGAAATTTCTCTTTTAAATAATCCTTTATTGAGCTGCATTTTAGTATGTGCAATATATCTAGTGTTCTTACGAAGATGATCTCTTGTGACAATCGCAAGTGTCCTTGATACTTATGCTTCCATTGTTAACTCTTCAGTCATTGAAGGTTTTAGATAAACACAAAGAAAGATCTAGAGTTCTGTTTTGTTTTGTTTTTCATCTTATTGCTCAGAAGCTTCTCTTGGCTCAACAGCAGAAAGTTCATACATGAGATCAAGTGGGACATCACTCGCTCTTAGGCTGTCTCTTCATACTTTGACATCCATAGTACTGCATTGTTAATACAATGTCATGTACCATGAGCTGATGCTGTATCGCTTGATACTGTGTGATTGTAGATAACCATTCTAGTCATACAAATAGAGAACAATGTTTTTGAAAGGAATGAAAAATAATAATCTTCTAATCATAAGTAAGGGACAGATATTAAAGTAAAATAAATTCTTTCATATTTATTAAAATAATTAAAGGAGAGTCTTATATTTTGCCTGGCTCATTAAACATTACCAACAAATATGTCCCTTTTGCAACTTATAAGATCTCTTCAAGTTCATATGTGTTCTGGGATCACAAAGCCACTAAAGAAAATTGGACTTTTGCCTAGTAGTTATGGAATAACTTCTACTTGCTCCAAAATATTATGGAATGAAGAGGATATTGTATTGGTTTTCTGCCCAGAAAAAGGATGCCTCCTTCCCCGATTACGCAGTTAGCTGTTCTCAATTCTGTAATCTCCACCACTGTGTGTGGCTGTCACGCTGTGTTTTACAGCTGATGGTGACTGTGTCTCCAGGGCCATATCTGCTTCCCCTGGGGACATTTTGGATTGTTATGTGTAGTTTGGTGTTCCTGGAGTCTAGCGAGAGGAAGCCACGGCTAGAGCTGAATGTTCTATTGTCGTAGCTCGGCTTCTGCCACAAAGAATCATTGAGTCCCAATGTTAATAGTGCCAAAGCTGAGAAGACCTGCTTTACACTGCATTATATGTTTTATTTCTAATACCTTGAAAGATTGATACAGGACAAGGATTGCCCTTCTATTTCACAACATTCCTTAAAACACAAAGCTGTGTTATATACACTGTCTGGTGAATGGCTCTCAAATGGAACTCTGCCTTTGATTATTAAATTTTTATGGTTTTCACTCCATATACTCATTAGTGAAGTTTGGAAAGATTAAACTTTTATATTTGGCACACAAAAGATTCTCACAATTAAAGAAAGAAAGCACTCTGCATATTTTTTCCAGAATGCTTGTTAGTTTTCTCTTCATATCCCACCAGCATGAATTTCCAAATTATATATTCTGTACAGAAATATCAACATAACTGTGCTTTCCTGAAGCATGCATCTGCTATCAGTGAGGCTGACTGAAACCCAGACATATGCTGGGTGGCAGCAGATAAGTTGGGAATTAGTTGTGATAGGTAATCCACAAAATAGCTAGACCACATGCCAGTAATCAAGAATTCACTGTAATTACTTTAATCTGTAATCAGCTCAACACAGTGCACAAAAGACTGGCAGAGGAATTCCGCAACCAAAGAGGAAGTTGAATAATTATTCCAAGACCATCTCTTTGTTCCTGTATTGATTTTCAACTGTGTGACCTTTTTATTCATTCATTTATATATTTATTCATTCAATACAATGTGTTAATTACTCTAGGAGCATATTAATTACAGACAGAACAATAAACAACAAACATATCCCTTGACCTCTCAATACATCCAAGCTCAGACTGAGATATGGGCATGCAAATAAGCTCACATGATCCATCTTCTTTCTTTTTGTCCCTTGAAAATGAGAAGTTGGAGGTTCAAAGTTAATAAGCAGTAATTATAAGAAAGTCTTTAATTTTTGTACTGGAATGAAAATAATTATTGGAAAGCATGCAGACTTACAGACAAAGATGCACATCTGTTGTTGCCAAGCCAGAAAGCTTGGTTTATCCATGAAACTAAAGAATTTTAGTTTCTTGAAAGCATATGCTGTACACACCATACAAAGTTTATGTCACCGCAACGTGACCTCTGGTTCAGTTTTGTTGGTCCATATGTTTGGTGCTTTTGAGTTCCTTTCCAACAATCATCTGACCCTACAAATAAAAAAGTTTGGATTTTTAAATATTCCACAATTCTGTTTACCAAGACATTATGTTTTGGTTTGGATGATAAATACCTCAAAGTGAATAAGTATAAAAGATTCTTACAACCTGGATTATAATTGGTCTTTTACAAAATAGCATAATATGGGTAATAGAAATATTTTGAAAATTCTCGGGGGGAGGTTAAAGAATTAAGAGGTTAGAGCTGGAATGATGGCTCAGTGGTTAAGAGACCTCTGCTCTTCCAGAGGTCCTGAGTTGAATTCCCAGCAACCACATGATGGCCCACAACCATGTATATTGGGACCTTATGCCCTCCCTTGTCATGCAGGTATACATGTGGTCAGAACACTCACATACACAAAGTAAATAAGTAAATCTTAAAAAAAAATAAGGGATCAAACTCCAATAGCATTGTAATTAAAATTTTAAAAGACCTTCAGAAATTTTAAATATGTTTAATATAAGTTAGCACCAAGAGTTGCTTTCACAACAAAATGAGCACATGTGTTGTTAGAATGGTTGATTAAGATAACATATGGAAGACAAGAATGAATAGATTATTTCACATGATCATAGCATATCAGAGTGATAGTGTGCCTGTTTTTTAAGCAATTTAGGTAACAAATAATACAACACATACAAAAGCTGGAAGAATATTTAGAATACAAGAAATCATCATCCTGAAAAAGCATATGAAGAAAAGCTGATGATTTTAATATTTGACTTGACGGACAAAAATGACTTGTGAGTGTTCATTAAACTTTATTCTTAAAATTCTGAGTATCTTGCTGACAATTATTTTCAGGAGGAACTAGTTTATAGGACATGGGATGCTGGTAGGAAGGTACATGAAAAAAAGTTTCTGATAAGTATTACTTCATAGCAGTGTGGGTTCTTAAAATTGAAGCAGGGATCCTCAGCAGTTAGTTACTATTAGTAAGTGGGTGAGTAGTCTACAGAAGCTAGATGATTTCGCTATGGTTTAGCAGAATGTTTACTGTCCCACAGAAACAAATTTGATCATCTTAAAAGTGCTTGTTCTAACCATTGAATTTGCCAGCTACTTTTCCTACTAAACCCTGAGGGCCATGGTCATGCTGGGAGGAGAGAGTTGAAAGGAATCAGTTAATGAACATTTTAACGATCTACAGTGGTATTCTATTTCAAGAACAATTTTATAGGAAAATAGCATAGAGATATGTGACAAAAAGCACCTACATTCTTCATAATGTAGTTAATATTTTTGGCAGAGTTACAAAATTGACTGGAGTTATGTTCCAACAGAATTAGTTGGCGAACTTCTAGAAAATGATGCTTATGAAAACAGTATGTCCAACTTGGCATGGAAAAATCATCACATGCTATATGGAAGGCTTCAGGGATACTGTTGAGGGGGAGTAGACTCATTCCTTCCCTGTCACTTGAGTTTAGAAGTATACATTCATTGAGTAGAAAAGTGAATCCACAGTCCATATTTCCTGTGTCTTTTTGCCAGCACCAGTAAGTTAAATTTCTACATATGAAATGGATATATGACCTCACTGCAGTCTTTTCAAAGCTCTAGTTAGCTAAAAAATATTGGAGTGTTTATGTTCCTTCTGCTGCTTTTAGTTCATTCCACCATCCTCATTATTTCACACGGTAAAATGAGTGACACTAGCCCTTCACCAACTGGTCAATGTAATTTGCATATTCATAATGAGTAGCTGTATTAGTAAATTAATTTCCTTTATGACCTAACAGGATTACTTATTGTCTAACATAGCTGTATTATTTCACTGACATCTCTAAATCGACTAAAGAATGTATCATTACTAACATCATGCATTTAAAGATGTAGAAACTTAGGCTGTTTGTTAAACAACTACCGCTGAAACTGAGAAAAAACTGAGAAAAAACTGGGATGTGGTTGATGCCACATTCATGCTCTTAGCAATGGAAATCCTTGTCTCCCTTATTTGACATAGACATTTTTAATAGGGCTATTTTTAAGCTTATTGTTGCTGGATTTGGGTAAATTTACTCCAGTCTCTATATTTGCTCTTGAGTTTTTCAGGTTGCATTTCTGCGAAATGAAGTGAGTTGATATTTTGCTTACACAGCTCTGTCCAGCAATCCTTCACTTTCTGGTCATAGCCATAAAAGGAAAAATGCTTTCTACAAATAGTGTCTCGAGCGGAACGAAAAAAAAAGTATTATTGCTTTTGATGTGTTCTTACTTCTTTTTCTGAAATCCTTACATGGTAATCTGGAATAAGACAATCATTTACAGAGGAACAAACTTGGAAAGACAGAGAAAATCACCCAAAGCCAGTTATTTAAAAAAAAAAGTTTCTGAATGTGGTCCCCACATGCTAAGGCAGGGTGCTTGTGGTTTGCATGCTGTTTGTAGTTTTGTTCTTGATTTTTTTTCCTCAGAACATTGGGCTAGTCTTTTGGGGAGTCAAAAAGTGAAATAATGTTACCCTTATATGTGAAGTAAAACTAGATTTCAGGGGGCAGAAGATTTCTTTCCTACACCTTTCTTGGCTGCTTTGTGGATAGTGTTAGCAACTCTGTTTGCCCAGGGTGATGAGATCAAATTGATATGTCAGCCCAGGCTTCTGTACAGGTTCACGGATCAGAGCTCTCTGCGGTTTCCCTGAAACACAAGCTACAGATTGAGAATTATTTCTGCTTTGAACTTTTAGTTCTGATTTGATTTGGTAGTCCCAGGTGGAATTAGCCTGTGTGTGAAGGTAGACATAGGTAGGGCTGAAGGTGAGGGGCCAAGTTACTATTTCCCGAAAGCCCCTTCCAGAAAACTGTTCAGGTTTTAAAGAATATACTCCAAGCAGAGGGAGACTGTGTAAGCTCAGTAACAGGCTTTCTAAGTGTCTGGAACTTTTGTCTATACTTCAGAGCAACTAATAACAAAACAGTGACAAGAAACAATGGGACAGCCTCTTTCAGTGTGGCCTGTGGTCCCGAGTCTCTTGTATTTCAGTCTTGGTGGGTTGGTGGTTTTAGTTTTGTTTTTGTTTTTTTTTTTTTCTCCTGGAACACATCCCCTAAGATGTCAGTTCCTTGGAGAAAGGGAGAACAGGGCCTTATACACAAGTGAATCTAGAAGATCCCAGCACAGGGCTGAAAAGGGTCCCACAGAAGTCTTGGTGATTCAATAGAAATGCTGTTTCTATGTGACAAACTGGAAGACAGGCTGCTCAGGGTGGACAGGCTTCTCCCTTTGTCTTACATGTATGGATCACCTGATGGAGGAGTAGCATTCGTTTTTCCTGCTTGATTGTGGGAATTCAGAAAACGAAAAGGTAAATTTTATCAAGAGGTGATGTCTCATTTTGAGTGACTCACACATAATTTCTAGGTTAGGATGGAGTTTGAAATGTGCATGATACTTTTGATATATGGTAAGCATTTAGGTCTGTCAATCATGCTTGTGTATCTACATGAGAACACCATAGAACATTTCTCGGAAAGGGGTCACATTTTAGGACACATTAGTTATTATTAATAGTTGTTATCCATCATTACTTGTCTTATACAATCTATCATTTTCACTACATTTTATGAGTCTTGTCAGAATATATCCTGACAGATGTAAAAATTCATGTATAGTAACTGGAATTCCAGTTAATGACACTAGCTGCTATGAATATGTACCTTGCAATGCTATAATTTATGGCTATATATTTTCTACATACTGGGCTAGTTTACAAACATCATATTTATGCTTACTATAATGTTATTTTTAAGGTGAAGAAGCATTAATTTAAGCTCATTTGCATGTTAGGTTCCTACAAAATGGCCCAGCTGAAAGTCAAATGTTACATGTCACATTACATAGCTCAATATTTTTAAATTAAATTTTTATTTTTTTACATTAATTATATTTTATTTGCTTTGTATCTCAGCTGTAGCCCCCTCTCTCATTCCCTCCCAGCTCTACCTTCCCTCTCTCATTTTCTCCCATGCCCCTCTCCAAGTCCACTCATAGGGGAGGTCCTCTTCCCCTTCCATCTGACCCTACCTTATCAGGACTCAATCAGGACTGGCTGCATTGTCCTCCTCTGTGGCCTGGCAAGACATAGCTCAATTTTTAAACATCATGCTGTTGATTCAAGTTCCTGGATGACTATCTTTGTTTTTTCCTAAGCCGTTGTGAGGAGACATTGCATATTTTGTCATTTAGCTTCTTTGATGATGTATTTTCAGTGCATTTCATTTTAAGATGTATATTCAAAGATTTCTGTTTGGATAATAGCAATTCCTAGTGCTTCAATTTTTTCCTATTCTTTTTGTGCCTAGTGTGCATTTAAACAACATAACTAAATGATAAACACTCTAATGGGGACCACAACCCACGTTTATGTACATGTGAATGATGAAAGCCACAATCTAATATGCAGAAATCTTGATCCTAGGAAGAAGGTTGTTGTTGTTTTAAAAAAGCAAACAAAAGCAATTTGTTCTTTTACTCAAGAGCATATCCAATGTAAAGCTGTCAAATCCTACAGTGTTGTAATACATCTGCATAGCCATATGTTGACAGATGTTTCTGTCTTTAGTACTGACACTCTGATGTATAGTATGACTTATGCAAACATGTTTTCTTCACTTTTTCAAATATTACCTTCAAAAATAGCTCATGCATAGGAATAAAAACATTAGCAAAAAGAAAGTGAATTGAAAAATACATAAAACCCAAAAAAAGCCAAAAGTTCACAAATCATTTCTTTTCAGGAGTATTGGAGAACCACATGAGAATCTTAGATCCCTTCTGTTAAAATAACGCAAAAAATATTACAAGGTAGAGTGCCAGTTTCTGATGACAAAAGAGCACTGATATAGTAGATGACAGCCTGCTAGGAAGATAGATTTGAACTGACATTATGTCTTCATGTGAAAGAAGTTTGTGAACAAGGTCAAAAGAAAGATGGCCAGAAATCAACCAATAAATCATAGCTTAGCTTACATAAACTTGAAAAAAAAATCAAGTTGGCTAGCATTACAAAAAAAAGAAAAGAAAAGAAAGAAAGAAAGAAAGAAAGAAAGAAAGAAAGAAAGAAAGAAAGAAAGAAAGAAAGAAAGAAAGAAAAAGAAAGGAGAAATATTCAATGTCTCATTTGGGAGCTTTTATATTTGGCATCTCATCTTCCTTTATTCAAGACAGGAAAATCTTCCTCCTTATACGTAGCTTCTATGGAGTTGTATTTTTAAAGCCTATCTTGACAAAGACTGTTCTCTCCATGTGTTATTCCATCTAGGAAGTACAAAAATAGCACCAGTTGATTTCCCTATTGCACCTACATAAAGATCACACTTTGGCGTCATTTGGAAGCTATTGTCTGCAGAAGGAAGAGCTGTGAGGTGACTCACTTATACTTACCTGTCACCTAATAATGCATTTCAAGCACAGTCTTAGTTGGGCATTGGCTATCCTTTCACTTACATTTTTTTAGCTCTTCTCACGGACATCTTGTTAACAGGTTGTGTACTTTATGGCAATTGTAAGAATATTCTATACATCAAAATTTCTGTTTTTTTTTTCCTTTCTCTCCTTCTCTTCACAAGTCACTTGGACATTGGTTATTATTTTCTCCCTCGTGCTTGCATTTTATTTGGATCTTACACAGGAATTTTTCTGTTAGCAAATGTTGCTTATATTTCAGTGAATATGTGTGGGAAATTCTCTCACTTAAAAATATTTATTGAAAATTCAATTGTTTGAAAATTATTTATGAGCATTTTACACTGCAACGCTTATGGGAATTTCAAGTCTTAGGAATATATGATTTTTTTTATTTTGTGGTTATAGTTAATATAATTTAGGTAATTTTAGCAGATATAACATAAACACATTCCAGAAGATGAACTCTGCAATTTATTTTTATCTCCCACAGACACCAACCAGTTGCCAGAGATAGGACAGACCCAAAATTTTAGGTTGTGCTTCCTGTAGCTGTTCCACTGTTCAGGTGCTTTCCATCTTACAATTCCATTACATCTAAGACTTTTGAGCTACTAGCGATATCCAACCTGCAGGAGACACACGGTTACATTTATTGCTCTGGTCAGCTTGTTATCACTGATAGTGGAATTCCTAGTCTCTCTGCTGTGACAAAAATCTAGCAAAAACATGGAACCACATATTCTGGAAGGGCAACTGCTTTCTAATTGTGAGTTTACAAATACTAACAAAGTCCAATTGATTTGGGAGTTATCAGACATCTCTAGGACGCTGTTCGACATAACTATATTAGTGTTTCTTCTGTTTCCACACTTTCCCTAATTGCATAACATTATTTTTAATTAATTTTATTTATATATTTATTTATTACAATTTGTTCACTTTGTATCCCTATTGCAGCCCCCTCCCTCTTCTCTTCCCAGTCCTACCCACCCTCCCTCTTCTCTCCCTATGCTTTTTCCCTAGTCCACTGATAGGGGAGGTCCTCCTCCCCTTCCATCTGACCCTAGCTTATCAGGTCTCATGAAGGGGAGCTACATCATCTTCCTTTGTGGCCTGGCAAAGCTGCACCCCCTCCAGGGGGAGGTGATCAAAGAACTGGCCACTGCTGAGTTCATGTCAGAGACAGTCCTGTACCCCTTAATAGGGAGCCCACTTGGAAACTGAGCAAATATTATTTTTAATTCTAGCATAGACAACATAGACAAGGTAAGAAGTCACAAATGGAAATGAGTGTTGTAAGGTTCTCAAGAACAGAAGAATGATTTTGTAGCATGGGCAGGCCCATGACCTCTCTGAGTCTTGGTGGGATCCTTTCCTGCCCATTTTCTGCCAGTGGATTTGCCCACACTTGCTGAATAATTCTCTGTTGTGGATGCACTACTCCATGTCTCTCTACAATCTCATAAAACTTTTTTTAATTTTGTCATTGACTTTTTATTTTATTGCTGGGAATTTAATCCAGGGTCTCATACTCTGCCACTGGCCCTGTATCTTTGATTTAAATGCTTTCTTCATTTTTTTGTGAAGGTTCTAGTAACAGCAAGCGAAAGTCCACGCTAAGAATCCCAGCTTAGTTTCATTACGTCAAATAGATTTTTGTTTAAATAAGGTCATGTTTCTAGACAGTCAGGTTTAAGACTTTATCATATCATATCATTGTGGAAGATAAGAGTCAAAATAGGAGAGAGAAATTGGGCCCTTCTGCTTCCCTTTTTTATTTCTTTGGCAAGTATTTTCTAGTAATAAATTAAATGCAAGATATGAAAATATAATTATATTGAGATTTAAAAAAATCTTTCCAGATGTTGACCAGGGCTTAGCTGACATTTTTTATAAAGTTCCAGATAATAATTTTGAATTTTTGGACTATGTGGTCATTTTTTACAATTTCTCATTTTTATTCCTGTAGCATTAAAGCAAAAATAGACAATACTAAAAAAAGACCCTGTTCCACTAAGTTTATTTCACTGAACTCCACTTGCTTTATTGACTTTGGCCTTTGGACTCTAATATTTGCACTCCTGTGCTAGACTGTGGTTCATTATAACCACCATGCGAACTTTGTAAAATGAACCCTAGTACTGGGTTCAGACAAACATAAATTCAGGTTCTAACCACCACTGAGTAGCTGTGATCTTGAGTGGCATACCTCTATAAGTAACAGTCTCTCATCAATAAAATAAACACAGTTTCCATTCATCATACGTTCAGTGCATAGTTCCAAGTACTGATTAGGATGTAGTTGTTTATATAAGCATTCCTTCATAGGAGAAGTGCAGTACCTTGAGTAAGGTTATGGTTCTTTGTGTGTGTTTAATCTTGGGAAAGTTTCTTAATATCACCATGACTCATTTTATTCATAATTAAAATATAGATAATAACACTGCCTACTTTTCACCTTGTTTATGAGCTTTCTGTGGGTTAATATATGTCATGCAATTATACCATTGTCTGACACTTACTAAGCCCTTAGTAAATGTTAATGACACAGATTGTCCATTATTGTTATAATCGATATCTCCTCAATAGGCTAAGCAATAGACTATAATATTAAATTTTATCTTTGCTGATTTTATGTCAAAGAGTGGAACAAATGAGCAGGCATATTCAGAACTAAGTACTAACCGTTTTCTATTACTGGTTAGATTAGGAGAAAAGAATAGTTTATCTTTCATCCTTTTTACTATTCCTCTTCACCTGTGGTAAACAGAGGTATAATACTTTTAAAGAAACTCATGTATGTTCCAGCTACACTAGGCAAAAAGGTGTCCATACATGTGATGATTGGAAATTCAATGCAAATGGACCATAGCTATAGGATTGTCTTTCTTATAAAAATTTAACTATTTTTTTCAACAGTGTGGATGCTGTGTAAAGTCTTTTCCATTAAACAAATATTCAGAATTGGGTAATTATTTTTTATGAATAAGAGTTTTCACGGACATAAAAAAGATGAAAATATCTTCAATAACTGTATTTTTTATGCATTTTTAACTTAAAGAAAACCAGAAACTCCAATGTTGTATTAGAAATAAATAAGAATGAATACCCATGGAAATCCAAAACCAATATTAGACTGAGTAAAACAGATGATTTCTCTACTAACCAAAAGGTCTACCTTTGTTGATATTACTAACTCAAACATACAGAGTTTGCTTGAAATAAATTTTGCAAATGGTGGTTGAACAAGTGAGAACTCCCAGCAGTAATGGAGGAGGGTTCTCCTTTCTCTACATCTTCTCCAGCATGTGTTGTCATTTGAGTTTTTGATGTTAGCCATTCGGATGGACATAAGATGGAATCTCAGAGTAGCTTTGATTTGCATTTCAGTGATGAATAAAGACGTTGAACATTTGTTTAAGTGTTTCTCTGCCATTCGATATTCCTCTTGAGAATTCTATGTACCCTATTCTTAAAATTTGGTTATTTGGTTTTTGGTCATTAATTTCTTGATTTACTTCTGCAGAGAACCTTGTCAGATGTAGCTATTAGGCAGCTCAGTCTCCATGTGGGTGCCCTAATAAGGGGAGCAGTGGTTATCTCTGACATGGACTCCATTGCCTGCTTTTTGATCACTTTCTTCTGGCAGGGGCCTTGCCAGGCAACAGAGGAAGAGGATCCAAGCAGCCCTGATGAGACTTGATAGACTTGGGTCAAATGGTAGAATAGGAGGGCTCCCCATTTTCCTTGATTTAAGGCGGGAAGGGAAAAAAAGGAAGGATGGGACTGGGAGGAGATGAGAAAGGGGCTACAATAGGGGCATAAAGAGAATAAATAGAAGGAAGAAAGAAAAAAGGAAGAAAGAAAGAAAGAAAGAAAGAAAGAAAGAAAGAAAGAAAGAAAGAAAGAAAGAAAGAGCAATAGTGTTGTAAATAATGAGAACTGTTGAGACTACAGTCAGAAAAATATTTTCCATGCAAGCCTAAGGATCTGGCTTTGAGCTCCAACAGCTATATAAATGTTGGTGCTGGAAAAATGGGCACAGGTGGAACTCTGAAGCTCATTGGCCAAGTTAAGTGAGAGTTCTCAAAGAGCAAGATGCAGAGCAATGGAGGAAGATTGACCCCTGACTTCCTTGTGTACATAAATACAAATGCACAGTACCAATGCACATATACACAAACGTGTATCTATGCATACTCACAATTGAAAAGTACTTGAATAAAACCTATGAGATGTTTATTCAGTTGCCTTTTTTACTTTTCTTAAATTATGTCAAAAAGGTTCAGTTGAAGGTTTTGCCACACATTCACGGGACCAAGAAATTCATTATAAAACTGAACATTTAATTTCATCTAAAATGTTACATGTGATACGTCACATGCTTGCAACATGAAAGCCATTGACGCTTATTTGAGGTAATGAAGATTTATAAGTAAGCGGTTTGATGTAGTTTTGTGTGGTTGGTTTAGGGAACTATTATCTGAGTTTGCAGGCAAGGTTAGCCTTGAACTCTTGATCTTCCTACCCCAATTACCAAGCACTGGGATTATAGGAAAGTAGAAAAATAGTATTAGTGGGTCACACCTGGTCGTTAGTGATTTTTAAAAAATATTTTAATATATTAATATTTGAACAAAAGCAATGAAAGCCTGAAAATATATTAGTTGAATTTGTAAACTCAGCAATGTAATGAATGACTCACTAATTTTAAAATAGTAATCTTGAAAACCACACACACCACTGTATATACTTCATTTATATGATAAATTTGTGAGGTTTTTAGGGAAGGGGTGGTGCATGTACATGTGTACACATGTGTGTAAAGAGTAGTGGTCACTCTTAAGTGTCATTTCTCAGAACTGTCCACCTTATTTTTGGAGTCATGGTCTCTTACTAGGAGCTTGGGAATATAAATTTGGCAAGGCTAGCATCAAATGGGCCCTGGGATTTCTCCTGTCATTTTTCTTCCCTAGGCCTGAGACTAGTCAGGCTACCACACTCAACTTTTTAGTGGTGGGGATCAAACTCAGAACCTCACAATTTTACTGTTTCTACTCTTTAAGCTGAGCCATCTGTCTAGCCCTTAGAATGGTGAAATTTTGAAGGTTTCTCTCTGCTTTCTCTGCCACCACAGAGACCATTGTTTGACTTTATAGGCTTTATTAAGCCACTTAACAAAACAGTTTTTGGGGGCATTTAATTTATTATTAAATCTACCATTGCTTTTGAATGTACATGTGTTTATACCACCTCTTCTTTTTGGTATACCATAAAAGGACATCTACCTACCCCTATGTTTTTTTTTTATTCCTCTTCCAACATATATGTTTTAAAGATTCTCTCAGAACTCTAGTTCCTCTAAATAGCCTTTATATTACAAACCTTAAGACAATTAATTAGTCAGGACTGCTGTTTCAAAGTACCAAAAACTAAATGGTTGTAACCACAGAAATTTATTGCCTTGGTTTTGCAGGTGACAGTCCAAAATTAAGGAGTTCTTGTGGCTGATTTCTTTTGATTGTGAGGAACAATCTGCCCTGGCTCTCCCTACCCTGGCATGTCTATGCTCCTTCCAGTTCACCTGGCAGGATTCCTGTATGCATATCTCTATGTCTGCATTTTCCCTTTTAAGAAGGCCATCATTTATACTGGATTAGAGCCCACCCTAATGAGCTCACTCTAATTCTATTACCTCTGCAAAAGCCTTCCAAATAAGGTCACAGGCAGAGGTACTGAGCATTTAAGGCTTCAAAGTTAAGATCTGGGACAGCTTGATTTAATCCCTAACAGGAACTATGAGAGCAATGAGAGACTGGAGTGGCTAAGCAACAATCCAACTCACATATCCTCTGTGTCCCAATTGGAAAAATACCAAAGCTGTTTTTCTTCTTCACTCCTTTTCCTAGAGTATTCTCTTCTGCCCCTCTAGATTAATTCATCGGTTTATTCTTCCTAAACAGACAAATACTTCTCAACCTTGGACACATGTGTTTTGCTGAGAATCATGTGGAATGGATTTAGTCATTTAATTCCTACTTGCTTTGTTAGTGCTTAGCCTAAGGATTTGAGTTTCAGAAGTAAATATGGTTAATTTTTTAGACACTTTCTACACATAGTTACCATTTATTCATTCAGTAAAAATTTACTGTGAAGTATGGTAGTCCTGGTGATAGGTGTTTACCCTGGGTTTTTAAATTTTTTTCTTCACAATTTATTCATTATAATCCCAATTGAAGCCCCCTTCCTCAACTCCTGCAGTCCCACACTCCCTCCCTCTTTCCCTCATCTCCTTCCCTTAGTTCACTGAAAGGGGGAGTTCTCAACTATTGCCATCTGCCCATAGCTTGTTAAGTCTTATCAGGACTGGCTGGATCCTCTTCCTCGGTGGCCTGGCAAGGAGCAAGTGATCAAAGAGTGGTCAAATGAGTTCATGATAGAGGCAGTACCTGTTCCCCTCACTCAGAGATCCACATGGAGACTGAGCTGCCAATTGGCCACATCTGAACAGGGGGTGTAGGTCCTCTCCAAGCATGGTTCTCCTCTGGTGCATCGGTCTCTGCAGGGTTTCCTCAGATCAGATCTTTTAGTTTTGTTGGTCTCCTTGTTGGTCTCCTGTCCTCTCCATGTCCCTCTATTCCCACCCCCTTTCTTCTTCCATAACACTCCCTGAACTCTGCCCAAAGATTGGCTGTGAGTCTCAGCATCTGTTCCTACCCCCTGTTGGCTGAATCATTTCAGAGGACCCTATATTGTAGGCTCCCATCCAATTTCCTTTCTTCTATCACTTCTGGTATCTATTTTGTTTGCCATTCTGAATGAGATTTAAGCATCCTCCCTAGACATGTATACTGATTTGCATTAGGACTTGTGAATAATTTTCATGGCTGTGCTTCTAGTTACGTAAGTAGCTTCTGACGTTCAGATGCTCTTGAAAAAGCACGTGCTACCTCTAAGTATGCCTGTGACATTCTAGGCACTGATGGTGTTCCTGTGATATCTGGGAAGGATTAGTCAGTCTTAGGAAATCCAGATCAGTAAATTCCTTCTTCTTCATCGTGGCCACTGACATTCATCAGCCAGAAACGGCAGCAGACTGTACATGAAATCTATAGTTCGGACATTCTTAATTTCTCCATCGAGTGAATAGAACATATTAGAATATAAATTATTTATAGGCGGTGTTGCAGTAAACATTTCAAGTATGTGAAATATTAAATGCATATTTATTTGGGGTTTAATAAACATAAGATGTGAGAAGTGAAGAACAACTGTTCCTAATAACTTTCTACATTCAAGTTCCAATTTTTTAAATGATTCATGAAAACACCATAGATATTTCCATAATACTTAACAAACTAGGAAAGAAGTTCTGCTGAAATACTAAGTATGTGCATTACACTATGTGCAAATTTTGAGATATATCCATTGGGAGTTTGTTGTTTAAAATACTTTAAAGCTGAGAGAACAAGTCTCTACTTAGGCACATAAAGTATGTCACTTGCCTTTGATATATAATTTATAATATATGTAAGATATAATAATTATAAATGCAATGGTGTTTAGACTATATTTTATGTAGCCAAAATCATCTTAGCAGTGATTTTGGGGCGGGGGCGAAGGGGTAGGTTATGAAACACATATGAAGTGTTCTGTTGGAAAAAGAAAGAATACTTAAGATATAAGGACAAAGTTTGTCTAGAGGTTAAGGTTTGGGGCCAGTGACAGAACTATTACTGGTAATGGAGCAAAGAGCTTGACAGACCAATGTGTGTGAAGCATGGGTTCCTGTTAAGAAAGACAAACGCTCCCTATCTGGTGCCAAAATCTGAATATAATTAGGGAAGAATTGTAAAAAGTGTTGAGAATTAATAAGAATTTTACGTAAAAGAAATTACTTTGTCAACTCTTAATGTACTGATTAGCAAGAGTTGTGTAGTAAAAGAGGAAGTTGTAAGTATCAAAGAAAGACTTGCCTAAGGCAGCATGTAAGTGCGTAAAAGAAAAAAAAATAGTAATACAGTTTGACATAAAAGAAAGTCAGAAGCAAGCCTGTGCTATAGGCAGATAGATGCTCCCCTGCCCCAGGGCCGGTTTTCCCTAAATAGACTCTGGGTTGGGAACTGTTCAGGGTCCTTCCCTTTTCCTTATTAATCCTTTTTAGATATTCCACTTTGCCCTGTGTCTTCTGCAAACACAAAATCCCCATCTGAGGAAGTCTGTTTCTGCTGCCACTTCTACCAAGGTCCTGCTAACTCTCCCTCGTGAGAGGAGAGAAGGCCTGACTTTGAACCTTTAGAATCTATACAAGTTAGATATATGTGTTGTGAACTTTCATGAACTTGATATACTAAGAACAGTAGATAGTGATAACTGAAACATAGCACCAGTTGCGTTCATCCAAACTATATGAATGTTATAGTATGACATGAAACCACTGTCTTTCTTCCCCCCTGTCCAAACGAAGCAAGAGATATACTCACTGCTGAGAAAACTTACCCCAAAACTCCAGTGTATTTTCTCTTTAGATTATCTGATGTGCCTTGTCATTATTATTTGAAATATTTTTCAAATCAGATTAGGTGCAAAACCCTCAATGAATACATCTATAAAGTGAAAAGTCAAAAATACATAGTTTAATAACAGTGAATGTGAACGCTAAATATTATTAGATAATTCTAAAATGAAGAAAAACCTAACATTCCAAATTCGCAGTTAATATTAAAATAAAAATTCCAATCTTTTTGTTTCTTCCCTTATTTCTCTTTTTTTCTCATGATCTTTCTTTTCCACTCTTGTTTTTTTTTCTTATTTGCTTCGTTCTTTTCCTTTGTTTATAAATTAAAAAATAAGTAAATAATAAAAGAAAAAATGGATGGAACTGTTACCTGACTCTCACTTGTAGGCATAGACACAGTAAGAATAATTAAATTTTAGGAGATACAAAACCAGCAGTGCACTAAAGGGAACATTTTATATGAGACATTTTTACATTTAGAACTGTGATCAAATGAGCCATACAATAGAATTTTGAAAATTTCCTTTCCTAGGCTCTGAAGTCTTACCACTTAAATGACAGCGGCTTTGAAAGCACATAAATTGGCCTTTTAAGTTTGAATCTGTCTGTACTGAGCCTAATTGTGACATCATAGAGATATAGTTCTTGCATTGATTCTTAATTTGGATTATACTCTTTTTCTTCTTTGGCAAGGAACCTGACCAATGAACACTAAAGCAATTATTGCCAAAATGGCATGCAATATTGACCAGATGATGTTCTGGTTCTATTTACATACTCATGATTCTGCCACCTGCAGATATTGGCATCATACTGAAGGTAAATTTTCACAAGAATAAGGAGGTAAACATTATAAGCAAACACGCATCATTTCTCTCCTGTTTTTTTTTAAATTGGATTTCCTTGCTTTTTTTAAATAGATGACATTTTAGATTATGAACTTCTTTGATAATTTGACTAAAGTTAAAATTAAAGTATTAAAGAAAATGCTTAGATAATGTTCTTGTGAAATGTTTTTCTACAATTTCAGTGGTAAACTGATTCCCTATACTCCACTAACCATTTGAACTTCAGAAGTTAATGCTTGGCAATCCCTATTTTTATCATTATGTCAGAATAATCTGTGGAATATGTTTAGATGTTTTACAATTACAGTAAATTTTAAAGTATTGGAGAAATTACATACCTAAAAATAATTTTTAAAAAAGTTTTAGGGGTTTAGCTAGCTGCCATAAAGTAGACAATGAATGAGGCCAGAACAGGGAAATGGAAACACTCACCCCTCCCGCACACTAAATAAATAAATAAATAAATAAATAAATAAATAAATAAATAAATAAATAAGGAAAGAAAATAAAAATAAAAAATTCCATGTTCTCTGTAGAAAATTTATGTTGCCATGAAATTTTCCATATAAACTCCCTAATTAAAATATCCTAACTAACCAGTTTCATCGCACAATTTTAAAGCACATATAGACTATGTGCAACTTGTTAGTCAACATAGATGTGTCATAGCTGTGAATCAGTAAACACTGTGATTAGAGTTAACACGGCTCAATGCCTTTACATCAAATTTCTACTACAGTTCTGTGAGGGATCATTTCCTGTGTATCACACAACTGGAAGCAAGCAAAAACAAATATAGAAACATGAATCCTATGATGTTGGCATCTTATTTCTGTTTTTTCTTGATATTTGTGATAAATTAATTGTCAAGTTGATAGGATGTAGGATCACAGTAGACAAACCGCCATGAATACCTGTAAGGGGTTATCTTGCTTTGATTAGTTTCTGTGTCTGAATGATAGGGATTGTTTAGATTGAGCTAAGTAAGAACAGAAGACTCAGCTTGCTAGACAACACTAAAAGGACAAGGTTAGCTGGATACCAGCACTGGTCCTCAGCGTCATCCTACCTGTGGAAGCAGTGAGCAGTTGCCTCACCTTCACACCATGGTGGACTATAAACAGTAATTTATCTGTTTGATTGCATTTGTTAGGAGACTTTATCACAGTAACAAGACAAGTAACTATTTCAGTACCATAGCTTTTAAGTTATAGGAATGATCATTAGCCAGCCATACCGTTTTGACAAACTGCAGGCCAGTGATTTCCTCTTTAATGAAAAAGAGAGAGAAGTACTTACAAAGATCAGAAGGAACAGTGAACCCATATGAAATAAGCCAGGAGAGTTCAGAATGGAATTAATTGATCAAAGTTCTTCACTGTGTGTTCAAAGACAGTCATGCTGCAGGTGTAATTAAACTGGGGATTTCAATTAAGATCTCCATGTTTGTTATTTTTGAAGTTACTGTGATAAAACACCTGACAGCTATTTTTTTTCAACAGCATGTTCTTTATTTCTTTGACTTAACATATGAGCTTTACCATACACTAACATCTTTTTATTTTTTTTTATTCATTACAATTTATTCACTTTGTATCCAGGCTCTCTCATCTCCTCCCAATCCCTGCCTCCCTCCCTCTTGTCTAGAGTTGCGTGGTCAGTGGCAGTGGGAGCTAGCTGGGTACCTTCTCATGTGTTCCTTAGCAGAAAGCAGAAAGTTTGGACTCAAGCTGGCTGCACTAATATTCTCAAGGCCTGCTCATCATCAACTCATTTTCTCCAGATAGGCCCTATAGTTTGTAACAGTTCCACAACTGTCACAAGACTGCTGCTAGGTGGAGATGAGGTACTTAAATGGAGGAGCTATGAGAAATAGTTCACGTTCCTGCTATACTTAGCATGAAACATGGTCATTTGATCTATTCTCCTTTCTCTGTGTTGGCTTTGCTGTCTTCATTCATAGTGGTCGTCCTTAATTCAAATGTGTATGTTCTCAACTCCAACACAAACAAATTAGGTCTAATTGAGCTGCACAATTTTTCTAAATCCTTATGTGTGCATAAGCATGTGTGTGCGTGTGCGTATTATGAACAGGTATAATTGCACAGTGTTCATACATGCGTCGCTGAACACACATATAAAGACCAGAGATCAGTATCAAGTGCTTCCTCTGTCATTTTCTGTCCTGTATCATTAGACAGGGTATCTCTTTTAACATGGGAGCTTGGCATTTCAGCTAGCTTGGCTAGTTGAGAACCTCCAGAGTTAGCCTATCTCCCATACTTCTGCTCAGTGCCTGGATTAAAGAATTCTGCCATCACAGACAATTCTTACATGATTGCTGATAAACCTAGGTCCTCAAACTTGTATGGCGAGCATTTTCCCAAATCTGCCACCTCTCCAACACATGAATCAAATAGTTTTATTAAAGTCAGGAAAGAAATTACAGGGCATTTCCCTCAGTCATAACCAATCATGGGCAAAGAACAATGTAAAGAACAATTGGATGGGTTGTGGGTCCTGTTACCACCACTGATGGTGTGCTTAGCATGTCACCCCTCGAACAACAGGGACTTCAGTTTCTTTTCATGAGAAAGATGAATGCTGGTAATCCAAAAGAACAGATACCCACATCTAAACACAGCATGAAAAAAAGAAAAAGAAAGAAAGAAATGAAAGAAAAAGAGTCTCACATTTATAACAACCAGATATTAAGGAATTTGCATCAACTCTAGCATGAATTAGAAGCCAGTTTGCTGAGTTCTAGCTGTCCTTCACCACCATTTCCAGCTCTGTGACTGCAGTCTGGTCTCTTAACAGCCTTGGAATGTGGAGTTTGCGTGCTTAAAGGAGCCCTTTCATTTAAGAAATTACTTTTCCCAGAAAATTGAAAAGTGCTTTCAATAAGTCACACCATCTGCTGCTCTCATATTAAGTTAAAACTGGCCAAAATTGAATCTTCATTTATCTGACCTGTGGCTTTCACCTTCTCAACTTTTAGCAATGTTCTTTGAAATTAACCCTTAGTAATAACTTTTAAATTGGTAGGATTGGACTTTGGGGCATTTTCCTGAATCTGTAGTATTTTCTCATTTGCACCATTTGCTTTTTACTTTCATTTTAACAACACAAATAAAAAAATAGAGGCCTTATATAAATAACAATTCTTTGACAGTAGTCATATAACTGTCCCCAAAGCAGAGGAGTAGCTTTAAAGGCCATCAAGGGGGGCACGTCTTCCTCGGGGTACTATAAGCTGGAGTCAGTAACGATGGGAATGGATTCCTAATTATTTTTGGAAATGTTAACTAGAAACCTGTCTTTTTTGTACCAGGTGGTCAAATAAATAAAAGATATAGCTGGCCAAGTTCCCCACTCTGAACTTTTGCCATGTGGGAAAATAAATCTTTCATTGTATGTTTTACCTGTTGAAGAACTGAAACAAGATTTTAAAAAATACATTTCTTTTTCTGTGCTCATGGAAGTTGCTGCCTTAGCAATAGCTGGAACATGAACCTATGTAAGAGGTTAGTAGACACGCAGCTTCCCCAGTATTCTTATATATCTGTGCTAACTTTTACTCATGTCTCAAGTGCTTCATAGTTTCCATTTTATCACTTGAGGCTCTTATTGCCCACAAATCCAGCAAAGAAAACAGAGGTATCTCAAATGCCTTAGTGTCAAGGAGCTGTGTTTTGTCTTACATTGCAGAAAGATATTTTCGCTGGTTATTTGTCACTCTGCCATTTTATTTTATCATTTTTTTTAAGATGCTGGATTTTCTTATCAAGTGTGTGCACTTGTGCACATATACACACACCTTTCTCTGTAACACTTCTCTGTATCACTACACTGACTTTTCTAAATGTCTAAGAGTCCCATGGAGATAATTAGTGAGAATGAATTGTTATCTGCTCTTTTATGGAGGAGAAAAAGCAATACACATAAAATTTAATTGATGTACCCACTCAGCTTGTTAGTAGTTGCATAGCCACAGTCAACAACATTGCTCAGGTGTTTCCTGGGGATGTTCAGTCAAACAAACGATGTGAAATCCTCCATCCATTCTCTACCCATATGTAGGATATTTCTTTTTTCCCCTCCTTGGAATAGTTTAGCAAGCCTAAACAACCACTGAGTCACTGATTTGGAATTTGTCACACCAGTGTGTGGAAGGTGACATGGTACTGTGTGCGTCTAATACTTTTTGAGTGCTCTGGATAATAAGAAGTACTATTTCCATTGCAACCAGTAGACAGCCAGACTTTTGTCTTAATGGCATTTGCTTGGACTTCATGGGATGCACTCTGTATTCTTTGTTTTCACACCTTGTATTTCCTTTTCAATACTGATATTATCTATTATAGTGATCACATGGCTTCCTAAATTATTATGATTGAGAGAATGAAAACCATAGTAAACTCAAAGCAACAGTATTAGGGACATGTAGTTTCAAAGTTTCTTGGCTTTGCCATTTTCTCACAGACACTCTTAATGTTCTTAGTCTTAGAATTTCCTGACAGTTCACCAATAATGAACGTGATTGTAGTTCTCATGGCATGAAAAGGGGGCATTCCTCTTTTTTAGAGGTATGGCAAATAGTAAGTAAGATAGCTGTGAGAAGAGCCAGTACTTCTTAGTCTGTATTGGCAAATGTGCCCACTTTTGTTGCTTTTATTCTTATCAGGGTCTGAGGAAAAGAATTTTTCAAAGCATTTTATATTCTATTTTGTTTAATATTCTCTATTAGGCATACTATCCTATGCTAGGCATTGGTACACTTCCTCCTTGTTAAACTCTGAATACCATACTGATATGGGTACATAGCTAAAAATAATAGCTGCATTGTCTTTTTTAAAATTCTGTTGATGTCTGTCCCGATTCCTATTTGAAGTATGCAAAGAGTCATGGATTCAGCATTAATGTCAAAGCAATTTAACACCTGTTCAAATGGCATGGTTAGGTATTTTTCTGTTTCCCATTTACATGTTTTGATAAAGATATAGTATACTACTATGCCCTCAGGTTGGCTCAGTTTCACCTTTGGTGTTTTGTTGCTCATTAGCATGAAAAAAATCAGGCAAATGGTTTAAACTATTTTCTCACTTATGGCAATTGTAGTTGTGGCATTTAAGTGTTGAATGAGTTATAGAATCATTAGTATGGAATGCATAATAACACATTCACATAGAAACAACTTGAAAGGGTAGACTAGTCTTTCTTTTAATTTATTTATTTTTATCTCAATCACAGGTTAGGTACTTTGAATCCCAGGCGTAGGCCCCTCCCTTATTCCCTCCTACCCTCCCACTCCCTCCCTCATCTCCCTCCTCCCCGCCCCCTCCAAGTCCACCAACAGAGGAGGACCTCCTTCCCTTCCATCCAACCCCAGCTTATCCTGTCTCCTCAGGGCTGGCTGCAATGTCCTCCCCTGGGATCTAGCCAGTCTGTCACTCCCCAGCTTGTAAGGGGGAGGGTCAAACAGTCAGCCATCAACATTATGACTGAAACAGTCCCTGTTTCCCTCAGTAGGGTCTTCAGTCCTACACCTAGCTATCATGGGCCCCATCTGAGCGGGGGTTCCAGGCCACATCCACACATGGTCCTTGATTGTAGAAACCGTCTCATACAAGAACCCTGTGCCCTGCTCAGTTTGGTCTTTGTGGAGCTCTTGTTCTCCCCAAGTCTCAACAACCTCCCTCAGAGCTATCATTACTTCTCGCCCTCTGCCAGAGACTTGATCTCGAGTCTTAATATCTGCTCTGATACATCACTACATTGAACCCGCCAGAGGTCCTCTTTGGCATGCTTCTGTTCTGTTGCTTGTTTTCTGCTCCACTCAATGTCCATCCCATTTGTTCATTCAAACA
>CM053765.1:69923557-69955412 GCA_028658305.1 Pachyuromys duprasi | reverse complement strand
TTTGGCATGCTCCTGTCCTGTTGCTTGTTTTCTCCTCCACTCAATGTCCATCCCATTTGTTCATTCAAACAAGCATTGATCATACCAACCTGGGTCCTCCTTCCTGTATATCCTCTCTAGGTGTGTAGATTTCAGCTTGACCTTCCTATCCTATAGGTCTATATAAGTGAGTATATACCATATGTTTCTTTCTGCTTTGAACTCCAGGTAGCTTAACTTTAATAGATTTAAATAATCAAGTGTTGATAAATCCACAGCACAATGTGAAGTGTATAATTATATTCTAAAATGTTAATATGAAATTCCTCATGACTTTGTTACCAAAAGTTATGCATGTAGGAAATAACACAGAAGAATATACATAATTGTACTGTTTCCTGAATTAGTGGAACTAAATAAATGCTGTCATAGATTAGGACGGTCAACAACTGTTAATTAAATAGTATAAATGACCCCTTCCAGCAATGTATCAGATCCTACTTATCAAGACATTTTCTCCTTTCAACAATTAAATGAGCCAATTGTGCTCTACAATAAAAATAGCCATAGTCATCTCTTTCTGCCTGTTACAGCGAAGTGAAACCATCATTGCCTAAAGTGTCCTAGGAATGTGCAGTACTGTACAGCCAACTTTTGAAGACAATTGTTGTTTTGAAAAACTTATATTATTGTTTTAAGTTATGCATTATCCATCACATGCTATGCATTCTCAAAACTATAACATTAATTATTTTCATAATATTAAATTTTCCATGCCAAGTTAGTGGTAGCTTGTAGTATAATTTAAGTTTCCAAAATATTTCACAATCAACAATCAACTTGCTTGTGAGAGGGAAAATCTCTGTGTGTGTGTGCAAGAGAGAGAGAGAGAGAGAGAGAGAGAGAGAGAGAGAGAGAAATTATAATCTCATTTGTGAACATAATGAAGAGCAAATTTATACTAATAGTAATGGAGGATACAAAAAAATCCAAACTTCTGGAAAATTTTCTAGATTAGTCAGCAAGGCATACCTAAATAACCAGGTGAATACTGCTGTATTTATTGTTTAAATTTATAATGGAGATTTGTGGTATTCTATGATATAATTTCAACTATTGAGCAGTAAAAATATTTAAAGTAAATTTAAGTAACAATTTCTAAAAATCAGATTAATAGATCTTATAAAGAGATGTATGATGACAATGTCTGATATACATCTAATGTTATGCATATTATGCCTAGATTTTTCCAATAACATTTTACCATCTCCAAACTAGTATACCTCTATAAACATTACTTGCTTTGATTTATTTTGTTTATTTTGCTTCCATATCAGAATCAGAGCAACATGAATGTTGTTCACTAACTTACAGAAAAACTTTGAGCAATTTGTGTTTGTGTGCTATTTTTTTTGTTTGTTTGTTTGCTTGCTTGCTTTATTTATTTATTTGTGTGTGTTTTGTTTTTTCCTAAGAACAACTTATGGTATACAATATCTCTCTTCCTATCTCTGCACACCTCCTAAAGATGTAGGAATATTAAAGCAAGTATCCATAATTTATGGCCCTAAACCAGTTTGATGACAGACTCTGTTTAGCTGTCATCATAGTCATTCAAATTTATGTGATGAAATGGTCTAAATAATAGCAAACTCGCTCAAAGCTAAGATGATATCAAGGGGGGGGGGGATGTGGCTAAACAAGAGAGCTAGTTTGTACTTTTAATTTGTCAGTAATTGAAAACTCTATCAATGCTTTATTTTTCCACTAATTCTTAATGAATGCACCTCTTGTGCACATGCGTTCTGAAACTCTAGGTTTTATACTACAGGCATTCACAGTATTCCATCCACTCTTACAAGCCAGAGTTATTCTTGGTGTACAAATCAGAAGTTTCAGCAGGCATTAGTTCATTCTGCACTCACAACACAGCTCAGTATTGTGATGACATGTTTGCTTTCCTTCCTTTTTTATTGTGAAAGACTTCTGTCTAAATCCACTTATATTTGCATTTTTGGACTGTAAATTTTGAGAGTATTTATTGCAATTTAGTTATATGCATTTGAATAGGCACAGTGTTCTGACTGTGGAATTGGAAAGCAAATGGAATAAAAAGTGTATTTGTTTAAATTTTTTATTAGTTCCAATGCAGTTTAGTTGCTGCTGCTGATTTGGGATGCTACTCAAATGCTGAGCAGCCTTACATTGTTTTTTCGGTAATGTTTTTCCCTGTAGGGCTCTAAACCACCATGAATGAAAATAAACTTTACAAACGTATAAATTAGCTTGGACTTTGAACATAAAAAGAAACTTAATCTTTGCCCCTTTTAGTTTTATATATAATGAATAATTTCATCAATTAGGTATAGTAAAACCACATTAATTTAGACTAATTATATGGAAAATGTTAATGAATGAGGGGAAATTTGGTAAAGATTTAAAGAAGAATGTACTTTTTCAGAATATGTACTATATCTTTAAAATAGTTAATTAAACCAAAATTTTTGATGTAATATATGACTATTAATGTAGGAATGTAATTTTTCTTGCAATTTACACACATTTTGCACATACACAGAAACCAGCACACTTTCGAAATGCTAGCCAAACAATTCTCGCCTCTTCCTTGCCCCCTACCAGCCTTTTTCACACCGGTAAATTGCCTCACAAACTTCTCTTTCAATGATAATACAAATATTTAAAGGACCTTGAACTGTGAGATAAAAGATCCTCTCATTCATTGCTTCATTCAATCAACAATATTTTGAGAGTCTACAAAGCCATAAACAAGAATCTCAAGAAAATTTTGTACCTATTCAAGAATGCTGATATAAGGTTCACTTAGGGAAATCCTGATATAAAAAGCACATTAATCTAATTAATCTAATTAATTAATCTAATTGGTGTCTTTTAGTTCTTAGAATAAGACAAACAATTACTCTCAAACTTTTAACTGAAATAAAATGAAGGCATTTGGTGTGCGTACTGGTTGTATATCTTTCTTTGCTGCAGACTCTTTAAAAATTATGAATTTTTCTTAAATGAAGTTCTGTAAATTAATAATTTTGATCTTGATGGTGGAGAATAGTGATAGTCAGGTAAACTGAATTAAATATACATAGCTTTTTAATTTTTATTTTTTATATTAATCACAGGTTATTTACTTTGTATCCCAGCAGTAGACCTCTTCCTCATCCCTTCCCAATTCCACCTTCCACACATAGCTTTTATCTGTGTAATAAACCACATAGGTCAATGCAAAGAATTAAATCGATTTAACTTAGTTTTCTGTAGTGCTATGCTGGGAATGATAGTAAAATTGCTCCTGGGTTGTTTTGAGCAATCATTTAGTACAATCCACTTGATTGTTTAGTAATAACTAAGCATATCTGCTAAGTCTGGTTAATAAGTTTCTCTCAGCACTGCAGTGGTCTTACTGTTCACTGGAAACGGGACCCTCCCCCTTTCCTCTAAAGCTGCATTTTGTTGTCAAATCCTTATAGGAAATTTGAGAAGTTAAATTTTCTAATTTGCAATACGATAAGTAAACATAAAAAAGAGGTTAGTCTAATTGAGTTAACCTGTCCCTATTTCATAACCTAAATGTAGCAGCTTTTGTCAGGGGATTTACTTGATGTAGGCTTGAACTATAGCATTTTCATAAAACTGAGGGAAGGTACTGAAATACCATTCCAGGATAGAATACTTGGATGTAATAAGGAAAGGAAATCCCTGGGTTTCATCTCTAGCACTGGGAGGAAAAAAAGCAAAAGCAAAAGAAAACAACCACAAAGAGGTTTTCAACTATGGCTGATATTTGTGTTCTAAGACTCACTCATTCACCTGTTAAATATGGCGCCAGACATCAAATTGAAGTGTCACCGAGGTTGCTCCCCTTATGATTTTTAAGGTAGAGCATATAGGAACAGTCAGGCAGAGGATATATGTGAATAAGACATCGGCTTCTCTTGAATGTCATTTTTAACTTTGCAGGTCACAGGCATCTACACAGTGCTTAGAAAGAAATCTTTGACCCCAATCACAAAACTGCAGAATGCAAAGCTTGGGTTGGTGTTTGGGTATGAAGTCTCCATTTTTCGACAAATGCCATTTATTCCCACTGAGATGAAGAGGCAATATTGGATCACACTATCTATTCAGTGGTTCTTAACAAGGACTTTTGCATTAAAGAAAAGAAATGGAGTGAAACAAAATCAAATAGAATGGGAAGACATTTTACAAAAATAAAGTAATATAAGTCAGTGTTCTGCATGAGGTAACAGAAAATACTGTTTAAGAAAACTTCCATTGTATGTACCCTTGAAAAGCAGGATAGGAATAGAAAGTTTATTTCTTCCTGTCATCCATGACTTAAAAAAATGAAACTTAATAAAATACAAACTCTGATCTGTATTATATTTTGAGAACGACTTTGCAGAGCAATGTAAATTCTAGATATTACTTTCTCAACCACTTGAAATATATCTAAGGTCACTTTTTAATGAGTGGTGCTTCACATATTGTTACATACTAAATTTACAAGGATGAACTTGACTTTCCTAATGTGTTTCTCTTAAATAATCTCCTCTTACCTAATTTTCAATTCATATCCCTAGTTCCTAAAGATAAATTTTGGTATGCATGTCTCTTGTAAGCACATCCAGGGCAGACTATTTTGTATGGAGCAGGATGCTTTTCATATGTTGTTGATTTCTGCCAAGTTGTTCAGCTTCCAGGCAACAATGATAGGTCTAGGAGGAGCCCAAGCCATCTTGTGGTTGCCAAAATGTCTCCTTTGAGTTCTCTCAGCTTTCACTCTACTCTTTGAGCTCTGTTTCTTTAACTTTCTCAGAATCTTTCTAGTAAAAAAGGACTGTGGCTTTATTACCTTAACCTCGCTACATAAGCCTTTAACCATGTGTTTGTCAGGCAGTGGCGTGGGGTGGCCGAGGTTGTAATAGCTGTAATGATTGGTGATGGATCTTGCTGTAGCTATATTTTCTGATTATGGGTCAAGTTGAATCCCCATCTATTGTCTTCTATAAATATCCTCTCACAGCCATAAAAGTAAGGATACTGATGATGATAAGAATGCAACTGGAGCCAAATAATGTGCTTAGTGTCACACCATTTATATAATGATATTTTGTAGCGGAAATTTATTTCAATAAGCTGGGGAAGCATTTTTTTCTTTTTTATTCATAATACACTTTATATTCTGAGTGCATGGCTAGAGATTATCTCAATACTGGACAATCTCTTGAATGATTTCTAATATATTGAGACTATTCCACTGTTTAACACAAATCCATCAGTTACAGCACAGTTTCTCCTTATATTAAACTTTAAACATTGAGCCAGAAATTAATTTACTTTGTATCATAGAACAAGTGAACAGAAATGTTAGATTTCAAAACCAGGTAATGTGAAAAAGTTGGGAACTCAAGAACCATTACTAAGTTACTGCTAATATGGAAAGTAGGTGCATGAACTGCAAATATGCCAATAGTGGTTTCCAGCTGAGGTAGAGTGGTGAAGTTCTTGTCATCTTCATTCTGTCTTCTCAAAATCCTGTTAACACTCTGCAATACAGCTCTTGGCATTTGTATCAGTCATGAAAGGCTTCCTATGGCACACAGGATTTTTGTAAAGTTAATTTAGAATAATTGTGTTAACCAAGGATAACAATGTTGAATGTAGGAAACAATGTTTAAATATATACTGTCATCATTGCTAGCATATTTATTTATGAATCAAACATAGATGTTACAGGATAGAGGAAACACAATTTGTCATAGGTAGTTGTGATACAATATATCATTAGAATGATGTGAGATGTTTGGAAGATAGAAAAATGAAAAGGATATGTATGTGTATTAGGAAAATGTCAGATGTTTGGAGGAAGTGGGCAGCACATGTCTTTAGAAATGCTTCATATAATGCTACTTAATGTTCTATGAAGGTATGGTAGTCTTAAAGGGAATATTAGCCTTTAACACAGGGAAACCATGTCAGAAATTGCAGTAACTGCTAGTAATATGATAAATCAAAATCTCACTGCTCTGCTCCTACATGAACAGAAACATAGCTTTAAATGTCTTTTGATACGTGTTAGATAAGTTCTTAAAGAGAAAGTTTCCCTTAAAAAGTTTCCCTTTTTAAACTATTCACATGTTGGTTACTCCAATAACACCTAATAAATAAAAGCCAATTATTATTATTTTGTGTCATTATTATCCCAAGATGTATTAGGATATATATATATATATATATATATATATATATATATATATATATATATATATATATATATAACACCTAAGCCACTCTTCATGATGCAGATGCAGATATAATGGAAGCGGGATGAGATCTTCATTCAAGTTTTCTTGCACTTGTTTTTGAAATGTAGACTAAGTATGCCCAAAACTGTTGACTTTTTACAACACATCACAGTCATAATCAGACCATTAAACTAGAAATGGTATCTTCAAAACTACAGAGAGAGAGGAAGGGGGAAATACACTTCCACAGCATAGGCTTATAAATATAAGATGATTAAATACTGAGATTTAAGCAGCAGCCAAGGCAAATTAAAACTGGACTAATTTCCTATTTTATTTTAGGACCAGAGTGGATTTTTCAATTCTACTAACATAGATACTCATTGTCCAGGATATAGTCCAGCCATTAATATTTTATTCAATATATTTATTTATATTTTAGTTTTACAATAGCATTTTGTTTAATATATGTAGTTATTTTTAGTGATTCAGATGTATAGTCTGGGCCATAAGCAACTGACATGGGTAAAATAGGTCAGAAAGTCTATCTGACTTCAAAATAATGGCTCAAGTTCAAATGATGGGAAATACACCAAAACTTTTCCTTTAGACCCGGCTTAAATCTAACAACCACTACCTGTAGTTAATGTCCAGTGAAATTCTGATCTCATGCTCTTTTTTTTTCCTCTGAAGGAACATAGAAAAAATAAATAAAAACACTCTAGCCAGTGCCAGCTGAAATGATTGTCTTTATTCTCTGTAGAATGGGTTTTCTCTTGTAGCTATCATTATCCTAACATTGCTTTCTTTTTCTTCAAATAAGCTGGTTGGTTCTATATAAAGGATGGCTTAGTTAGGCAACTGTTCTTATCAACATATGCAGAAATCTCTCTCATTGTTTATCAACTGCTCAAGTTCAGCCAAGGCCACATTATTGCCCGATGAGTAAAAGCCCATCTGTGGATCACTCAGCAGCTGCTTGAGTGCGGGCACATTCCCTTCATGGGCAATGGCATCTTCTTGTAATGCAGAATAACAGGAAGACTTACTATAGAGTTATAGTGACAATGAAATGATGTCCCAGTGGACAGTAAGCAGACAGTGAGTATTAAAGCACATCCCAATGCATTTTAAGTCTGTGCATTTTATAAAGGGTGTTATTAAGGAAGGTTACCCTTCTCCCAGTGCTGCCTAAAAATTGTCTGTTCTGAGTACTACTTAGTTACAAGTGGGCTTCTCATTCTACTTATTAGCTTTTGCAGTATGCTCACATCCTTTTTTAGATATGTCTATATTTCTTTAACTTTAGATTTCTGTCATATTGAGTGGAGATAAAAATGTCATCTGTAATATATTGTCTGCCAGTATAAAGCAGTTTCCATTAAAAACTGAAGCCAATCATTAAAGAAGTGAAGATATCTTGTTCTTGTCCCAAAATAAAAGTTAATTACATGTTTATTATTAATGCTGTTAATTAATATAGGAAAAGCTTCTGATGAAATCAAATGGGATAGAAACACCAGTGAGCCAATTACTTTATATAATAAATTTAACAATTTGTAGATACCATGTGTTGAAAGTTTCTCACTTATAAAGTGGAAATTAAGGTATTAGAATGTGTGTAAAATGGCAATGTTTCTAAGCATATAGAACGTGTTGTTGGAATTAGAATACAATAATTACAGACTGTTTTTTAAATAATAAGAGTATTGTAAGTACAGCCATCAAATGTCTGACAGATGTGGTGGTGAAGCAGATTAGGAAGCCAAACAATAGTACTAATAAAGTGTGATTGTTCTGCAGCTGCCTCATTGGCTTGTTTTTTCCACATGCTTTAAAATGTCCACCTGTCCAAATGCTTAAAAATTCAATCACGAACCTTAATAAGATGATTTATAAAATACATTCTTTTTTGTAGCACTGAGCATTTGAATAAGTTATGCTGAACATTGGAGAGCTACATTACCTTATTAAATATGCCTTAACATTGAAATCTAGGATTTTATGAGGTTATTATATGAAAAAAATCAATCACCTGTGTGTCTCAGCTGGATTGTAGATATCCATACTTCCCTAAAGAATCACTAAATGCCAATATTTGTTTCTATTTAGTGAATTTCTTTTCTTATTCTGAGAAGCTCAAGCTTCCTATGTATAGAATTTATCCCTCTATAATATATTTTTCTCAAGAAAAACACAAAAAGTAAATGAATATAGGAAAGAAGAAAATCTAAGAACATGGAACAGAAATTACTGTTAGACAGTAATGATTTAATAGCTTTCCCCAGTGTAGTAGATTAGACCATTCTTGAAATCAAAGTATTCATTATCATCAACATCATTGTTTGTCTTTCCATTTTAGTGTGGCAGGAAGAAATTATGTCTTCTAATTTCATTGATTTGTTTTAACGCTCCCTGAAAATCTATGAAGCATAGACACTTCCTATTTGTATCCATTGTTATTGTTTATAGGTTGACCCATTTTATTCATTGTCTTTATATCTTTACAAGTAGGAGATTTTTATCTGTATATACCTAAGGGGAATCATGCCTCAGACCGTGTAATGACTGAAGATTAGTCATTTTATACTTACTTTCCCTACAAACAAAATCTGTTATTCTGATTTGATTTTCCATAACGGTATCCTGGACCACTCAAACTTAAATTTGTGCTAATCCCCCCCCCCACCACCACCACACACACGCACAACAGGTGTTCCAGGGTCTTGTTTGCTGTCCTGTCCATTTGCTTGTTTTTGGTTTTGTTTTTTAAATTGGTATTTCCACTGCACTATGATGACAATAACATGCTTCTCTGCATATCTGTAAGTGTATTACTTTTATGAAAGCTCAAAAGACAAGCACAGCCTTAAGGATAAATTGGTCTACATGGTGACTTCCATGTCACTCAAGAATATATAGAACTTTTCTCAAAAATAAAAAACACTGAAACAAATAGATACACAAACAAAATATTAAATACACACATAAGTTTATAAAGATGATTTTGTTTGTTATGCTATACTTGTCAAACAGTTCACACAGATGACACATAAATTTAAACGTTGTAACAAAATAATTTTTGGAATGACAGGCTGTTTTACTCAACATTTGAAGATTTCTGTAAGTTCAATTGAGACAAAAAACCTATGTCAGAAATGTGAAAATCAGCTCAACCACTTCTTTTTCCTCTTTGTCTTTCCTTTTCATACTAGAAATCCATGTTTGACCTACTCTAAATTTCCCATTGCTATACAACCAATTACCATGGACACAATGGCTAAAAGGTATTTCTTTATTGCAGGAATCCAAAACATACCTAAGCTAAGAAGCTGGCAAAGCAGTACACATTCAGGAAACTCCAGACAACAAACCTGTTCCCTTGATTCTAACATTTTCTGGAGGTCACCTGTGTTCCTGGAGTACAATCCAGTCAATGGGAAGGGACCAGAGTTCTTCTTGCTACACTTTCATTTTCTTTTAGGCTTCATTCTTCTCCTTCAAATAACCTTTGAATGCAGTGGGCACACTCAGAAAATTCAATTGTACCTCCCACTTGAAGGTCAGTTGACTGGCAAATACAATTCTATTGGCAACCGTAATTCTCTTTCACAGGTAAGGAAACACACTCCGTTTCCAGGTGTTGGAATATCAACTTTTTAAATAGCTCATTCTTTTTTCTGCCTTTCACTCTTATTTTTTTCCTAATACTTGATTCATGATAAGAAAAGAAAATTAGCATATACAGACCATTGAATGTATTTCTCTTGATGTTACCTGGCAGGTTTTCTTTAAAAAAAAAAAAAAAAGCATTTGGATAACTGAGATGAAACAACAGAGTAAAAGAGAAGTCAGAGAAGGGTTAATGCCTCGTGTAGTAGATTGGCTACAGTTAGGTTCCACTCTGTTTCATCATTCAAAAGCTAAGTAACACTTCAGAGACTTTCTCTACTTGTCTGATTTGATTCTGCTCATACCTATGGATCTGCACAGAGTAGGAAAAGCCATCCAAGGACAGGAACCTTCATTCCATACAATACGGAAACTGAAGGATTTTGAAATGTATATAGCTCCCTAAACAGATTTCACCAGGTGCAGTTTAGATGAAATGTCTAAGATAGAAAAGGGAAAAAAGAGAGAGAGAAGAAAATGGAGCATCTGCTTGAGTGGCTCTGAGAATGCATATTTCATTTCCATTCATTTCAATAAGAGAAAATTGACTGCAGAGCTTTCACCCCGGGCCTCTGTCTGTGCTGCTGTGTTTTACAAGGTAGCTTTTCAAAGCATGATTTTTTTTTCTTTGCTCGCTGTTTATGTGTTTATTTCTCATGTTTTAACATTTACAACCCTGGCCAGTACTGCTGGAAATTCCCTTGGTTCTTCAGCATTGCTCCCATGAACTGTTGCAAACTAGCTCCAACTGAGTAATTTACCACGCAGGCTTATCGATCTCATTCAGCTCTTTCTGAAACTCTATAGGTGTGTAGGGCAGTCATGCAAAGCAGGCAAAAGGAAGGAGAACCAAGCATGATTACCACACTGCTAGGGTGAAAAGGGTAAAATAAAACTTTTGCTTGTAGTTTGTGAAAGCTTTTGAATGATTAATCTGCACCTTGCCCATCTGGGCTTAATGACTGAATTTACCAGCTGTAGATGTTTCAACCCAGGGGTAGGCACAAAACAAGTGTTTAATAAGTCTTTGTTAGAATCAATGTCATTGTTAAGATAGTATTTTTCTCATTAGTTGCCTGTCAATATTCTCCTCTCCTTACCTAGGACCCCCTTTGCTTTCCTATTTTCTAGTAAATGTCAGCTGAGACTTACAAGGGAATGTATCTCAGATGAAGTGGGGACTGAAGTCTAGCTGTGGTCCCTCATATTTTCATCTCTGTGTTTTATTCCTACCTTGCTAGTGCCCGCTATTAGGATTATACGTCTCAGAGATGTTTGTGTTTTCATTGTGTTTGTACATAGAAGGGACACAGTTAGCATCACAGTGGGGCTGAATGAAGAAGGAAAAGAGAAGAGGTGGTTTCAGAAGATAAGGAAGACTTAGACAAAAATCTTCCATAAACAGAATTTAGAGAATGTTTTTTTTTTCTTGTTCACTAACTTGTTAAGCATAGTGGAAGCTTACCATCTTTGTAACTTATTAATATCATTAACTAAAATGTTTACTACTACACATATTTTCACTTATGATGTTTATATGGTAAGTAGGTGCATTCTGAATGTATTAATATTTTTAAGATCAAGAAGTGTAAGGACCATGCATGGAGAGGACCTAGACCCCCACTCAGATGTAGCTCTTAGGCAGCTCAGTTTCTATGAGGGTTCCCTATTACGGGGAGCAGGGAAATCTCTGGCATGAACTTGGTTGGTTGCCTGCTCTTTACTCACCTCCCCCTGGCTACTAGGCCACAGAGAAAGCTGATCCAAACAGCCTCAATGAGACCTGATAAGCTAGGGTCAAATAGTAGGGGAGGAGGACCTCCCGATCAGTGGACTGGGGAAGAGGCAAGGAAGGAGAAAAAGGAGGGAGGGTGGGGATGGGAGTGGGTGAGGGAGGGGTCTATAGCTGGGATACAAAGTGAATAAATTATAATAAATAAAAAATGAAACTGCTAACAAAAATAAAAACAGGATATAAAGATGGGAGGATTCAGGATAGGGCTCTAGGAAGACTATTAAGAGACAGTAGGAGATGAATAAAATCAAAGCATATCATATAAATATATGAACATTTCAAAGACTGATTATAAAATATTATTTTTTTCAAAGTCTGTTTATGCAAGGAAAAAAAGATGTATGCATGAACAAAAAAGAAATATAAGGACTTTCTAAATGGGTGGACAAAGTTTATTTTCAAAATAATATATTCCGACCGCTTAATCAGTGACCCAAAATGTTGATTCTTCAGTTCCGTATAATTTTACAGATGGGAAAAGATAAATATCATGTGCTACAACTTATTTTTAAGTTGAAGACATTGAAACTTAAAGACTAACCATTGTGCTGTATTCCATACTTAATATCTGGGCCACTCTTCAAATGTAATTCTCTCAACTCTACAGGTCAGGGCTATTTTTCAAATAAAAAAAAAGAAAAGAAAGAAATAATTTCACAATTGTTACTAGGTTGTATTATTATATATGGTGTTATATTTTAAACTATATTCAAGTACAAGTATTAAAATGAGAGTTTATGAAAGCTATAAATGGATTAAAGTCTGTAATAATATACACAAATATTCATTGAAAAAGAATTAATATATTAAATCAATATGATATACTTGATATGATTATAAATATACATCTTCATAATTTGCTAGAGTAAAATTATAATGCTATTTAGTAGCATCTTCAGCTTTGTGCTTCAAGGAATAAGAAAATAGAACTGATTTTAGGTCTCCCCAAGTCATTAACCATTCATGGTGTTGGAGATCCTGATGTAAGGAAAGCCATTAAAGAGAGATCCATAGTAGGGGAATCTCCAACCACAGTGCATGACAGGCCGCAGAGGAAGACAATGCAGACAGTCCTGATGAGACCTGATAGGCTAGGGTCAGAGGGAATGGGAGGAGGATCTACCCTATCAGTGAGCTTGGAGAGGGGCAAAGAAGGAAATGAGGGAGGGAGCATAGGATTGGGAAGAGAGGTGGGAAAGAACTACAACTGGGAGACATAATGAATAAACTGTAATTAATAAGAAAATATAAAACAAGGGGGATGGAGAAATGGCTCAGAAGTTAAGAGCACTGGCTGTTCTTCCAAAGGTCTTGAGTTCAATTCCCAGCAACCACATGATGGTCATAACCATGTATAATGAGATCTGGTGCCCTCTTCTTGTGTGCAGGTATACATGCAGAAAGAACATTGTGTACATAATAAATAAATCATTAAAAAAAACAAAATATGACGAGAAAGCCAAATTGTCAATAAAAGCATTTGCTAGTGGTGGGTTTCAGAAACTAAAACCCTATTTATTATTATTATATGAAACACTCACATACAAATATATGTAACACCAACACAATTACCAACAGGGACACAAAAAACAAATGTCGAGAGTATTGGCAGTATTATTATTTATGCTTAGTTAATCTGTAGATGTTGTTCAGTGAAGTATTATTATACCCGTTTTATATTAAATATATTTATATCATATTCAAGAATGTCTTATGCTTGCTATTTGTGTTCAAGTTAATTTATACCAACTAAAGTTCAGGAAGATGAACTGACTTTTGTCAAGCCATGATGAAAACAGTCCAGGTTTAGGATTTTATTACAGTGTTTTCCAATCTAGATTCCAAGCAAGTTTTCAGACACCATACACATTGATGACTTGGATAACAATTTATGATCTAAAGAATTCCTATAAATGGATAAACAGATGTATTTAAGATAGGCTTGGCTCTCTCGCTCTCCCATTTCCATTGTCCCTCTCTGTCATCTTTCTCTCTCTCTCTCTCTCTTCTGTCTCTCAGACTCCACTCTAGAGTTTCTTTTGCTCTCACTCCTTTAATAAACCTTTCCCCCCACCTTCACCTGCCAAAAAAGATTTAAAAGTTTCTTAATGAGATAGACTTGCCACCATTCTTGTAGTGGTACCATACTAGGCTATCTGTTACAGATTCTAAATAACAGTCTGAAGCCTGATGCTTCATGTTCTATGAGAAGTTAAAGGGGAAGTCAGGTGATACTGGCCTATGCCTTTAATCAGCACTCAGAAGGCAGAGGCAGGTGGATCTCTATGATTTTTGAGGCCAGCCTGATCTACAGAGCAACTTCCAAGGATACATGGAGTGACCATGACCAGGAAAACAAAACAAAACAAAGAGATGGGGATTGGGGGGAGAGAGAAAGGGAGGGGATGAAGGAAGAAATGTGGGAAATGTGCAGTGGAGATGGGAAGAATTCAAAAGAAGTCTGAATGGGGGAATAAATTGTGCTTAGTATGCTTAATGAATAAATTCAATAAAAAATTTTTCAAAAGCTTCAAGGAATTGCGTTATTTTATATTCCCCTGAAATAAATGTATATACTTGGGGATCCCAGACCCAGTAGGTACATCTACAATACTACATCTAACTCTTGGGGAATATGAAAGAAGAGGATCCAACACAGATAGATAGATAGATAGATAGATAGATAGATAGATAGATAGATAGATAGATAGATAGGTAGGTAGGTAAGTGCCAGAGAACCTGCAGTATGCTGGAACATTTCTGCCTCCTGGGAATGACAAGAAGGCTATATCCATGATACTTTAACATTAAGGCTGCCTAAACAAGACTTGATCAATGGTAATGCAAACAGACATGTCAATAGAAAGGGGAATCCTCACTGCTGCCACTCTTGCTCCTAGACAAAGAATTACAGTTAACTAGAGAGTGTTGGGATGGAGGGAAATTAGCCCTTCTCAGGGATGAGACTCAGGATTATCCGTTATAAAGCAGCGCTAAAGTCATACATAGCCTAGCTATACTAAATGGACTCATTATGTTGTATATAAATAACAACAACAATAATAAAGAGGCCATTAATTTGAGAGGAATTAAAGAAGCACATTCATGGGATTAAAGAGAGGATAAATAAAACAAGAAATGATGTAATCAGTTTTTAATTTAAAAAATAGTAAAAAAAGAAATAGAAAAAAAATCCTGTGTAGTACATATTAACTGAAATTTTACTGATGAAAATCAGCTTATATGTACTTTCACTGTCCCAAAAGGGCAAGTTACAGGAATTTGTGTATGCTCCAGTTCCATTGGACAGTGACTATGAAATTCATCCTGCAATAATATTTTATCTGAAAAATATAATGGATAAATGGATAAATAGATGTATTTAAGATAGGCTTGGCTTATTAAAAAGACACACTGATGTACTCTATGTATAAGAAATATTTAAGGTATAAAATATTTAAGCATCAATTCTTTTCCCATTTTTCTTCAGAGAACCCAATATATAAGAAAGTCAAGTGAAGCTTTTATTTTTAAAAGAAAGGGGAGAGTAGACTATAAGTGATCCCATTAGGGAATGAGAAGAAAAGGGTGGGAGAAGATCTAATTAGGGAGCATAGAAAAAAATAAAGAAGAAAGAAAAAGAAGGGTAAAACAAAACAGGATTTCTGAGAAAAAATCATAGGGAATCATACACTATTATTTTTAGTTATTTTTATTTTTTAATATTAATTGCAGTTTATTCACTTTGTTTCCCAGCTATAGCCCCCTCTCTTAGTCCCTCTCAATCTCACCATCCCTCCCTCATTTCCTCCCATGCCCCTCCCCAAGTCCACTGATAGGGGAGGTCCTCCTCCCTTCCATCTGACCCTAGCTTATCTGGTCTCATCACAACTGGCTGTGGCATGGCAAGGCTGCTGCCCCCTCAAGGGGAGGTGATCAAAGATCCAGCCACTAAGTTCATGTCAGAGACAACAGCTGTTCTCCTTACTAGGAAACCCACTTGGATACTAAGCTGTCTGGGGCTACACCTGTACAGGGGTTCTAGGTTATATCCATGTTCTTGGTTGGAAAGTTGGAAGTCTCAGAAAAGACCCCTGGGCCCAGATAATTTGGCTCTGTTGTTCTCCTTGTAGAGCTGATGTTCCCTCTAGATCTTTCTCTCCCTTCTTTCCTAAGATTACTTGCACTCTGCTCAAAGTTTACCTATGAGTCTTAGCATCTGCTTTGATACCCTGCTGAGTAAAGTCTTTCAGAGTCCCTCTGTGGTAAGCTCCTGTCCTGTTCCCTGTTTTCTCCCTCTTCCAATGTCCCTCCCTTTTGCCAGTCTGAGTGTGGATTGATCATCTTACCCAGGGTCCTCCTTCTTGCCCAGCTTCCTTAGGTGTACAGATTTTAGTATGTTTGTCCTATGTTATATGTCTAATATCCACTTATAACTGAATATATACCACATGTGTCTTTCTGCTTATGGAATACCTCACTCAGGATGATCTCTAACTATCTACTTTTAAGAAGAACCAACAATACATGTAGATCTGTGTGCATGTATGCACACAGAATTTAACTGAAATCCTCTCATTTAGGTTGACGGTGGTGCCTTAACTAGCCAAAGACTATCTAACCAAAATCTCCACACCAAAGTATGAGAGACCCTCTTTTGAGTTGTTGGTCAGGATTGTCCATGGGACTCCCAAACCATTCAGTCTACAGCTATTGCTCCTGGTTACATCCCAAAAGTGGAAGATAAATCCCCTCTGATGAAGATACAATGCATTTCAAATGCAGAGCCCAGAGGACCCACGAACTGGCCTGGCCTGAATGCCTTCTCCCTAAGGACAGGCTTTCAGGGTAAGAGAAGGTGTCCTGCATGTTTTGAGCACTCCATATATACATGCAATGTGATTTTATCATGTTCAGTCCTAATCCCCCTTCAGTTCCTCCTACAAGATCTCTCAGCCAATTTCATATTCCCTCCCCCTCTCCCTTTTCCTACTCATCTCCCCTTTCCTCTCTCTCCCCCTCCTCCTTCTTCATCTCCCTCCCTTCCCCCCTCTTCTACCTTCACCTTTCCCTCTTCTCCTTCCCTTCTCTATTCTCCCCCCTCTTCTCCCTCTCCCAGATGGTGCTGCTATTATGTCATGGATGTAGGGCATTGGCTAGAGCATGGAAAACCTACAATTGGATACCAGTGTCTCTTGGGGTTTTAAAAACACTACAGCTTTTTGCATTCTGCATGTTGACCAGTTGTGATTCTCATTATTAAGTTTCATTCATTGGGTGGGAAGGGAAGAGCAGCCTCTCTAAAGAGAGCTGAGCTTTGCACTAATCTATGGGTATAAAAGTAAGACAGAGAGCAATTTGATACTCTGTCCATTTAACAATAATGTAGTACTAAGTTCTTCCCTGGGCCCTATGTCCTTCCCAGCTAGGTTGTTCATGACCCCACTAACAGTATGTACTATAATTTCTGTCTTGAGAAACAGGCTTAAATCCCATGAAAAGTTATTGGTTCAGTATATATTTCTTATGTAAATGTTCAATTTTATCTCATCATTGGAGCACCATGGGAAGCTGTTAGGAATGAAATGGATCCACAATTCTGTCAGCATCTGGCAAATCTTTATTTGGAATGATTCTTTCAGAAGGTGAAAATATCTGTGCTGAAGGAAGTTATGTCTAAAGATATTCATGTTATGAGCTCTGTGTTTTCTTCTTGCTGTAGAGGTGGGAAAGTAACACAGTCTGTGGTCTAAGAAGAGTACAAATGAAGTGTCTACTCTATTTTTTGTTGTTGTTGTTCACTTGTTTTTGTTTTGACTTCTTGTCTAAGGAAAGCCCCAACATGACTTATTGATAGTTTGCAACAGAAACTTCTATTCCACCCGGTTGTGAAAAAGAGCTGTTTTACTTTAACTTAGTTTCCTTTAATATTTTAATGTAATTTTTTTGACAATTTCAAACATGCATACAATTTATTTGTGAAAATATTCAGCCTCTGTTACCCTTTTTTATCTTCATCTCATTCTTAATATTTTTCTGTAACTTGTTCCCCTCCTACCTCTACATCATACTGTTTTGTGTAGGTCTTTGCTGATCACCATAGCTGAAGTATGTTCATGATTACATCTCCTATGTCACATCTAGAAGATAGCATTTCATAGCAGTCCTCCTCATTCTCTAACTCTTATCATATTTCTTTTTTTTAATTTATTTATTTTTATCTCAATCACAGGTTAGGTACTTTGAATCCCAGGCGTAGCCCCCTCCCCCATTCCCTCCCACCCTCCCACACCCTCCCTCATCTCCTTCTTCCCCGCCCCCTCCAAGTCCACCAACAGGGGAGGACCTCCTTCCCTTCCATCCAACCCCAGCTTATCCTGTCTCCTCAGGGCTGGCTGCAAAGTCCTCCCCTGGGTCTTATCATATTTCTATCCCCTCATTTTTGATGTTCCCTGGGTCTTAGAAGGGGATTGTGGGAGATAGTCTTGTTTCCATAGTAAATAACAATGAGAAAAACAAATTAATTATCTGTGTGATTTTTCTTCTGAGTGCCAGTATTTTAAGCTACTAATAATGAGTAAAACACTTATACAGCTCAAGGCTTAGCAACAAGTCTCTGAAACGGAGCATCCAAGTAACCCACGAACTGGAAAACATCTTTTAGAATAATTGGCTCTAATTTTTCATGACGTCTTTGTATGGCACCTTGTATTAGATTGAATCAGAATGGGGAATCCATGCCAAATCTTGCCGTCTGCTTCTTTTTGAATAGACAGCCAGATAGGATTGTTTTTTTTTTCTTTATAGATGTAAATATTGAAAAATAACAATAATAATATTATATGGAGTAAAACCATCAGAATCTCATGCTGTGTTCCTAAATAAAGATTCCCCAGGACATGGCTGTCCTCACCCTTTCCTATGTTCAATGACTATTTCACAACACAGCTATCACAGCTGCCGGGCTGGGTAACTGCAGCAGAGATCTAAGACTCACAGAGCCAGAAATATTTATATTCCGTCACTTTGAGAAAAAGGTTTGCCAAAACTGTGGACTAGATTAAAAAGGAACCAGTAAGGAACGGTGAAAATGCATCAGGTAATATTGCCCATAATATAGCAACACACACATTGTGTTCTAGAACATTTGTTTTTCTAAGAGTTTGTTCTATAAGTTTGGCAGCTTTTGTCAAGAATTTTCAACCTTGCTTATTAAGTTTCTTAATGATTTTTAATGAAAAAAAAAGCAAAACACAAAGTGGCCAGCTTGCATCTCCAGAATAAGTGGTTCTTGCAGTAAGTTTTCACTTTGAAATAGAGTATTTTTTTCTAATAGGTAAAATCAGAATGTAAATATGATGCATATGGAAAGAGCCTGAGTAGAAATAACAAATATGAAAGAAAGAGTGCACTTTCTGGTAGGAAGATCCACATTTCGATTCTGGAATCATTGTTCTTTTGTAGGAAGTATCCCTGATCTGTACAACTAAGATCATGCCTCTGGATTCCTAATTCCTCAAGTGCATACACAAGCTACAATGTCAAATCCAGAACTGCACAGCAGTCAAGAGATAGCTATTTAACTTTCCTCAAATGAGTATTGTAATTAACTAATCCACATGTCTCAACATGAGTTTCTGAGCATCCTTTCATCTATTGACTTGAAAGAAAGACCGGCATTTTGAAGTATAGAGGAATGTTGAGACTTCAGTACATGAAGGCACCCCTAAAAAGTTTAAAGACCTGATTAAAGTTTGTTTGAGGGTTCTGCCAAATATCCTACCACTAATGCACTGTAGAATGCCAGGTATGTTTGTTCAGTAGCACTGACACGGGCTGAGAATGTTTGCAGATTCATCAAGCATGTGTTCATTTGCAGGGTAAGGTCTCCCAGCATTAGAGAGCTCTGCTTTTAGTATAGAATGCAGCCCTCCTCCAATGGCAAGAGCCTCTTTGTGACAGTTTCAGTGCTTTATGACTGTCAAAGAGTCATTAGAAATCTGTTTGATAGACATAACTAAGTGAATTGGAAAAAATAATAATAAAAAAGGCCTTTCAGCCCATTCAGAAATAATTGATGTGACAGAGACAGCTGTATGTGAGTTCCAGATAAGGAACAATTTATGGAGAAACTACTGAAGCTAAAAGGGAAGGTGCAGATTTAAAGTTCCCAATAAAGTTGTCTGTTAGACACAGCAGTATTCAATAAGGAAAAGATTTAACCTGAGGTGCTTTCCAATAGATGGCATCCTTAGGGGCCCATCCTCTTGCAAATAAAATTCCCATAAAGGTGTTGTCACTAGTTATAAAAATAGACTCTAATGGGAAAGTGTCTGCACTCTTAACCCCATGTTGCACTTACTTCTTCACTCCGAAGATTGTGTAAAAGACAGGACTTACTATAAACTTCAATCATCTCTTTATTTTCCTCAAATTGATCTCCACTTTAGAAAAGAAATATGCATTTTCATTCTGTTTTATTTTCAAATATTTTGCTCATAAAGAATTCAGGTAAAAATGTTTATACACGTGTGCTTACGAAATATCATAAACTTTATTTAGATTTGATAGATTATTTAAAATTGTTCAAGCAATTTAGAATGATAAAATAAACTTATAGTGCACATGTTTTAAAATATTCATTCATATCATTTCCTCAAAATGATACATGGAACTTCTGACAAGGAAAACTTAACCTGGACATCTTACCTATTAGCAATGATTAGGCTCTGTGTTTGTCCTTTTTAAGTTCATAGAATTAATGTCATATGCAAATGATGACTGTAAACGCACATAGCTGCCCATGGATTGTGGATTCCTATTTCCAAGCAAGAAGGGGTGGGGAAGATGAGGCTGCCCTCTTAAGGTCCATGACAGGAGACAGACAAACAAGGCAAGGAGAGGACTGCCTCTATGTGATAGCAGAACGCAAGTGAATGAAAGGGTTAAGACTGCAGCAGGCTGATTACCAGTCTGTAGCCCTTTTAAGGCAACTTTAACGAGATTTAATCACCTAGGAGTTGAAGAGAGGACAAGCAGCAGCATGATTCCGGACAGCATCTCACCTGGACGTTGAGTGTGCTTGTGGTCACCTCTCTGGTACTGTGGGTAGTCCCTATCATTGGGCCCACAAGTACCGCTTCCCATGTGTAGCACAGGGGGCCCACAGGTAGCTGATAAATGCCCTTAGAAGTTAGTGGACTACCAAAAAGGTTTGTGTTCAGTGAAGAACACAATCACAGTAGCTCTTGGAATATTTGGTTGCTGTAGTATATACATTATTAATTTATAAATATGTGTGGTTTGGGGCAGTAAAGTAGATCTGGAATTTTATATGGATTTTAGAACTTTTACAGTGATGCTTTGAGAATCCCTGAGCTAGCTCTGTATTTTCCTTAAGAACTAAAAAGAAAAGGCTGAAATGATGGTAGATAACTGCGGTTATTTAGCAGTGGCCTGAGGTATTGTACCTTTCACAGGATGTCTCTCTGAGGTAGCTTAAGGCTCTTTTTTAAAAAGCTATCTCATTAATTCTTCCAGAATTAAGGGGCAGATATTATTATCTCTATTTTACAGACCACGGGCCTAAGGCATAAGAATAAAAGGCCAGCCAAGGGCTTCAGGGTCACAAAGAAAAGCTGTAGGGAATTTTAAGATATTTATTTTTCTCTTTCTGTTATTTTTAATGTATGAATTTTTTCTTATTTAAAATGTATATATACACATTTACAAGTACCGATGTAAGAAATTCATTGTCCTTTTGTGGTTCTTTTGAATATAATTCTGTGTTTTAGTTAATTTACCAATCACTGAGCTCTTTCATTCTCCTTGTAACCTCTGTTGTTAAACACCCAGTTGTGCTTGAATCTTAGGGAAGGGGCATAGGGAGAGAAGGGGGAGGGTGGCTGAGACTGGGAGGAGATGAGGGAGGGCCCTACAGACAGAATACAAAATATATAAATCATAATAAATAAATAAATAAGTAAATAAATAAATAAATAAAATTTAAAAATCACCTTAACATGAACATTGCTCTCTGCCATTCCTGATGAGACCTGATAAACTAGAGTCAGATGGAAGGGGAGGTGGACCCTCCCCTATAAGTGAACTTAGGGGCAGGGAGGAGATGAGGGAGGAGGGTGGGATTCAGAGGGAATGAAGGAGGGGCATACAGCTGGGAAACAAAGTAAATAACATGTAATTAATATAAAAAATAATAATTAAAAAAAGAATAGAAAAAATTGGTACCAGTAATAAGTAAATACATCTCTACTTAAACCTTTTTTTTTTAATTTGTACATTTTTTGTTTTTGTTTTTGCTTTTGATTTTTGTTTTTCTATACAGGGTTTCTCTGTGTAGCCTTGGCTGTCCCAGACTCACTTTGTAGACCAGACTGGTCTCAAACTCACAGTCAGAGTCTGCCTTTGACTCCCTAAGAGCTGGGATTACAGGGATGCACTATGATGCCTGGCTGTTTCTTGCTTTACCTTTTTAAAAATTACACAGCAGTGTATCAAAGCAGATTCTGAGACTCATAACCAAACTTTGGGCAGAATGCAGGGAATCTTATGAAAGAAGGGGGACATAAAAAGATCTGGAGAGGACAGGAGCTGAATGGAAGTGGTCATTAATATATCATGCTTCATTGATTCACTATACCTGCATTTATTTGGTATACAATATCTTCCAGGGCTTTAAAAATTGATTACAATGCTGGTACCTCTTTTTAGCTTTTCCTTGGGGTAAATGTTTCTCAGACCCAATGTGTATGAGTTTGAATGCCTTCAGATTCATGCTTTTGTGTTCAGAGAGAGAAGAGCACATGGCTGTAATTGATTCTGAGATTAATAAACACTGTAGGGGACTCATTTGGAGCAGCTTATTCTTAATGCTGATTTATTTAGTTTATGTTGTGGTAATAGTGTCATTTCATCATTTACAAGTTTTCTAGCTAACTAAGTTTTGAGGGAACTCCAGGATCAGCACTTATTATATTCTAGTTTATCATTAGTAATGAAAACAGTGAAGCAACTGTGTTTGCCCACAATATAGTTTTGTCAGCATGTTGAAATATTGTCTACATCGCTATTTAGTCCATATTTGTTTAATCTGGAGTTGACATAATTTTGTATTAGAATTCTTGTTATAATATGTAACAATCTTCTCACTTGATTCAATCTGATCCTGGATACTATATAAATCTCTCAACCCTGCCTCCTCATATATTTCAGTCTTCTCCCCTCTCTTCTTCTACCTCTCTCTATATTTGCAATACCCACTGAGTATGTGTGACTTACTGTACTATTAGAGTTGAACATTATCCCTCACATCAATTCTTCTGTGAAGCTCTGACACTTTGTTCTCTTTACCAGTTTAAATGCATTCCCACGGTGGATTTTATACTTAAAATATAAAACAAAATGCAACATAGAATGATATATTGTTGATTTTGCAGAATTATAGAATTCTAACTCATTCACTGTGTGATACTTTTTATTTTGAGTTTTAAAGTGAATAATATTTGCATTCATTTAGAAACTATTTAAGCAAAACAATTTTTATATAAAAAAAGAAGCTGATGAACTGAGTGCTTGCTTAAGTATTTAGTATTTGAAAATTCTAATGTTCTTCTAAAATAAGTTATGGAAATCAAAACTCACAATCAGAATGGGGTAGGAAATCAAGAAAATGAAATGCTAAGTTCATGACAATCATTAAAGAATCCATTGTGGAATTATCACATTTATTTTTGGCACTTTTTCATTAGAGCTGTAGACCTCCCTATTATTGTAGTACTACTTTGGGGAGAAGGAAGAACTCAGCACAGATGTTGAGGTTACTACCACCATCCAAATGTTACTCTGTATTTTATAACAAAATGACACACCATTTTTGCATTATTTCTCAAATTTTCTATTCTGTACTAAGTAATATAGCTTATGTGTTTCTGTGTTCATTTTGAAATATTTTCTATTGTTTAGACTGATCCTAAAAAAGTCCTGGGAGTCATTAAATTAGAATTAGGAATATCATTTAACCTTTCATTTTCTTTTTATAGGTAAATACTTTTAACCCATTTCAAGGCCTTCATATTATCTCTTAATTATCAATACTGTTTCTATGCTCAGTAGTGTTTGCTGAGTAGAACATTATAGCTCTAAGAGAACTGTAGCAGTGTCATTTTCAGAGAAAGTCCAAATTCCTGAGACAATTTCAGATACTTTGTGGCCACCTGATAATGGAGAGTGGCAGATAATATAAACAAAAATAAAAGTGAGATAAACAAAAGTCGATTTCTCACTAAATGTTGCAAAGTTAATGATCATGTTAACATAAAATAGATTAAAATCCTTGGTGAAGTAAGGACTATGTCTCTAGAATTTTTGTTAGTGAGTTTAGTCCCAGCATGTACATAGTGTCTACAATGAAATATTGTGTAACCATTTTTCCATATTGCTGTCCTAGTTCCATGAAATAGTATAGAGACCATAATAGTAGGAAATGTGCACTAATGTCAGGAGCTTGAACTAAGATGAAATATTTTGCATACACTGTATGTTTCTGTTAATCTTATAAAAGATGATATAGTAGCAAAAATGTCTGCAATGTACAGGTTTTTCAGTAAATCTGCTTTTTCAATAACAGAATAAGAAAGAGATTTGTGTAAGCATATATTTGTCTTTAACAAAGCCAACTTATGAATTAGGTGCAAATATCACAACTCTTAACTTTCTCATTACTAACCTACCATGTGCAGATAATTCTTGGAATTCTACAGTCCTATTGCTCATGGTTGTGATTAGTGATTTATAACATGAGCTTTCAAACTATAGGCATTCAGAAAAGGTTCTCAAGTTTGTACTCTGTTTTGGCAACTGTAAATTTAAACTCTGTACTGGTAAGGAACAGTGTGGGTTATAAGTATAATAATTATGTACACTTTGTATGTATACATATGTATATATGTATATATGCATATATATGTATACATATATGTATGTTACATGTCATATCACCAATACAGTATATACCTTTAATGTGTTGGTTTGCTCTCTGAATGTTGCAGCATTAGTTTGTTCCCACAATAAACATGAATTTATTTTCATGTTGTTATGTAACTAAGATAATGTTCATGTTTCATGAACAATAGATATAATCAACCATTGTCACAGGTACTCATTGGCTATAGTTGGGTAGTTTTATACGACTTCTAGTAAACAAAATGAACACTATACCTGACTTTACTGTGTTTAAATGAACTACAATTATGGTAAACACATGCAATTAAGTCTTTTGCTTTATTTTCCATTCCTGGGTTATAGAAAGTCTTTCAAGCTATTTTACTATGGATTTTACATTTTTAAATAAATGTTTTATCAGAACTAATTAAGAAATAATTTGAGATTTCCTAATACCAAATCCAAATTATCATTTATGAGCATCACTGTTTATAGGAGAATGGCAGCAAACACATGTGGAAAAGTCTATTTCCTATGGGCTCCATTTGAATGCATTATATATCATTCGGGTCATCTTTTCACAATGGATTGAATTAGCATTTTATTTCCTTCACAAATTACTAACTACTGAATAGAAAAGGACTGAATATGTAAGGCAATTCTGCTCAATTTCAATGAATGTTTGGATAAAATATCTTTTTTTCATACCTTTTTTTTCATTAAAGGAGATTTTTGTTTCCAACACTAAAATATAAACTCTAGGCTTTGTCTTAGATACTATGTAGTTATCCAAATATATATCTCTAATCATTTTCTGGTGAATTAGTGTCTGTAGACTTTTAAGTAATCCAAATATATTTCAACCTGTTTATTTTGTATTGAATTATTGTCTGTAGACTGTTAAGTATATAATTTATGTATTTTATGAAATGAGATCATTTACAATCTTATATCTTAGTGACATCCAGAATCTTTTCTTTTACAGCCATTTCGTAGAGTGACGTTTTCTGTTGTGAGTCAGCCTCAGGACCCACATCAGGGGTCACTGCAGAGTTGCTATGACAGCGGGCTGGAGGAGTCAGAAACACCAAGCAGTAAGAGTTCATCAGGGCCAAGACTGGGTGCCCTTCCACTCCCAGAGGACAACTATGAAAGGACCACGCCGGATGGCAGTGTTGGTGAGGCAGAGCATATGGAAAATGGTAGGGGCAAACACAACATCCACACACATAATCACGCTAGTGAGCCAGAATAATTAGGCTTGCGAAAGTTAGTCTAATATGCAAACAAAGTAGATTACAACAAAACTACTTAAAAATACTAAATACTTGGTAAACTACAGAAATAACAAATAAAGAAACATAATTTTATAGATAAAATTCATAAAATAACACTATCATTTAAAATAGCTTATAAGAAATAAATGCACCTAGAAATAAATTAGGGCAGTTATTGCTACGAAAATGTAAATCAGTGCACCATTGCTAAATCATAACCACTATGAGAGGTCTTGTTTGACTGTTTTCTTCTATTCATTTTTGTCATGCAACTATTTCTTCAATTATTACAAACCAACGTCAGTGAAAGTAAATGGCCACGAACACACTTTGTTTGAGTGTTTTTCTTTCCTGATTATTCAGCAATTAATTTTCAAACCTTTGCTATTGAATACCAGGTGAAATGGGTCACAAGTGAGCAGCAGTGTCTTGCTCTCACGAACATGCATTAGTCATCATTAGAACACCTCTCCCCTTAAAGTATACAGTTTAATCTGACTTTTACAAGAGAAAACAAATAAAACAAACTAAAATTTTCCCTGCTCTTACTTCATTGTGAGGCTTTTCTCATAATTATCACAATTGGCCTTATAGGCCTTTTTGTGTATCATAAAATTACATATCAAGCAATATGTGTAAATGCTTTCACATTTGCTCATGTTCCCAAAGAAAATTGTCTTATTTATTTTCTGGATTTTGAGTACTAAATAAACACTTGAGGAATATGTTTATGTCAAAGAGTGTTATGTCAAAGCTATTCCTAACTTCATTATTATTTCCAATGTGAAAGAGATACGGTTATATATCAAGAAAGACAAGGAAATTGCATATAGATTTATGTCATTCACCACCCTAGTCCTTTAATTAAAAAAGGACCTTTCCTTGCTTTGTAGAAGTTTCTTCAATGGTGGCATGCAAAAAAAAGTATATTAATCCAAGAAAAACAAACATTCTTTTTAAGAAATTTACCTATGAATTAAAATCCAACAATGGACAAATCAAAAAGTGACCCCAAGTGAACTATTCTAAACTAAGTTATAATAAGTAATTTTCTTTCCAAGAATCTGTATTTCTAAGGTATGATACCAGGGCCTGTTGGTTGATATCCCTCTTGATCCATTATCTAAACTTTAAATGGCGTTTTGCCTCATGGCTATAAGGCATGCTTATCTGTGTGTATGGTGGTGTGTGCTAATATGGAAGGGAGTTTGACATGGTATTTTTCAAAAACAATATTTGTTAGTAATTTTATTAAATGAATACAAAATTTTGGTGTGGATTAATATGCAGCTTAAGGACAGTATATTTAAAGTTCTTTAGACAAAAATAAGTATTAAATTATAAAATACCATCTACATGTTATATATTCCTTCATAGTGTTGCACTTGGGGCTTCTATTTTGTATGAAGTTATCTTTTGATAATTGTACGATTTTACTTGTTTTTTAATAGTACCTTATTTGCTCTACATGAACAGCATGTTTCATCATCAACTATTTTTTTTTATGTCAGTGGATTTGTAATACTGGCACTATAAGCACAATTTAACGTTACTTTTTGTTTTTTTAATTTTTTACTTTAAACAAGGTCTACAATTTAATAGTAATCAGAAAACGATGCCTAATTAAAGTCTAATTATGTTTGGCATACTAATGTAGGTCAATTTTCAGGAAGCAAGCATGGCATGCAAAAAACAGAGGTGTATATAAGTAGACCAGAAAGTTCACTGAGAAACATTTCATTTCCTTTTCATAGTCATGTACTAAGTCCTAAGAACATACTAGCCAAAGTATCAAAATCAATTTTCTTAAACATGACTGATACTTGACATGCAAGGTTTACATAAAGGATTTGTCATCTGCTGCCTGTGATCTGTGTTGTCCATGATCTATACATATTTACAAAGGATAAAAGATGAACTTTGAATAATCCAGACACAACAGTTGACATCTGAGTAACAGTTGTGTTTGGAGCTAAGTTTGCTAAATTTTCATTTAGCTGTAAAGTGTGATTGTGTGCTTGAGGTCTGGTAATTTCATCTTCAGCATTAAAGGGCCTTTCTGACATAAACAGAATTGAAAATGAAACTTGTCAAGTATCCATTTGCCATGTTTAACTGGAATACAGGTAATCTGCAGTTTCTTGCTTGGTTAGGTTTAATCAGAATTTACTTCGATTTTCATTTGGATTCTCTATAAAAATTCCATTTTGTACACTGTTCTAGTCCCTAATTATTATTTCTTCAAATATGTTCTTTCAGTTTTAACTTGTATAAAACTGTGCACACATCACTAATTGTTTTGGATTAACTGTCATTGGAAAGTTTAGAAGATAATTTGCAGCACAGCAACATATGATATTTCTTTGTCATGTCACAAACCAGAAATAAGTTAGGGTTTCAACTAAGATGTCAAAGACACTGTGCCGAGGAAGTCACTAACATTGAAAAAACTGAAGCAAAAATTCATTGAGATATATTTATATTTTATCAAAATTTTTATTCTTTTGCAACTCATTATAAAAAGTAATTTCATTAATAAGGCCCATGAGTTGTTTTTCCAATTAGCTAGCTTTACACAGTACCATGCAGGGAAAACAATAGTGCAATGTGAAAATGAACACAATTTACTGAAATCTGAATAATGTAGGCACACACTATTTTGAAGTCCTGGTAAATTCCTAGAATGCTTTATAGCACTTATACCCCTTAATATAATTTAGGAAAACTATATATTCAGCCACAATAACGAGCACTAATACAGTTTTATCTTTTAATTAAGTATCATCAATTACTACTTAACATTGATGTTTTTATTGATAAAATTTAGGTAATTTGTTATTTGATAATTTATTAAAATATTAATGCAAGAAACATTTTACAATATTGTGTTCGTGGTACAAAGTTACAATAAAATATTTAAAATGTTTTAAAGAATTGATAGTTCAAGTAAAGATTAAATAATAGGCATAAAGGCATAATTACATTAAAGACAAATATTGACTATGTCTAGCTTGCTCTTTCTTCATAGAAAACTAAACTCCAGAATTTTTCTTGGAGTGGGATTTCCCTTTCTTTGGGGCTATTGTATTTATCTTAGTCCCCACCTTGAAGCCCTGGTCTATTTATTCTTCTAAGAGCCTCACTCTGAGTCAACTTTGCAAAGCCATTTTACCTTTTCTTTATATGACTTTAATATATCTGGTGTATCACAAGCTCAGATACAAAAAATAACCTATTTGGCTTCTAATTCAAACATTGATATCAGAGGTGGACAGGCCACATAACTCTTTTGTGTTTGTGTCTGATTATTTTCATGGCAGTGAAATAAATTAACTTGAACTCTCACAATAGTCCAATAACCTACTATTCTACCGTTACATCTAATCCTTTTTCTATCTTTTAGTCTATATTATATATCAGAGATACAGAGATAGACACAGAGACACACACATACAGAGACAGAGATGAAGAGATAAAGAGAGAGGTTTCCTAGTGAGATAGGCAGTGAATTTTATGTGTATTACTGCGGGCAGAACAGTAGTAATTCTCAAGCCTACCTTGCAACCCACAAAACATCTGTGCATTCTAATAGTAAATAACACATTTATAATATAAATCAAAGAAAAAGACTGAATCTTCTGATTTCTGATCAGGTGGGTGGATATGTTAGTATTACAGCAGGCCAGTGTGGGAGAGTTTTTGGGAACCTCCTTCAAATCATACTGCAAGAGCCATCTGGAAATGTATTTCCCCTGGCTGCAGTGCCCTTCACATAAGTGAGGTGTTATTAATACATGTCACAGTGGAGGAAGTATTGCTACTTCTTACTTGACATGTAAGTTGGTCAAACTAAGAAAAACAAAGATAAAAAATGGTATGTATAATTTTTCTAGGTAATCTTTTACAGTAGAGCACTGAGCAGGATTTTGAAAATTAAATGGATTGATGGGGGAAAGTAGGGACTTGAGGGATGTGAAGGAGGGGGCTACAGCAGGAATACAAAGTGAATAAATAATAATAAATAATAATAACGTAGAAAAAATTAATGACAAAAAAGAAAAAATTAAACAAATTAAAAATGTTTTTATTGATAAAATAAAAATTCTTCTAAGTCCTTGATGAACTTTATGAATTGATTTTTCAGACCTTTAAAAATACATTTAACTTTTATGCAATTGTAATTTTAAATCCCATTACTAAATTTTGTCACCCTTATATAAGCCTTGACTCCATTATACTCTTTATTCCCATGTCTTGTCTGTCTCTTCATTCCACATGCATTTAGTAGCATTTAGAATACTTTGATTCTGGAAATTAAAATATGCACAGTGAGCCACTTTCCTCTCTAGCATTACATTCAGATAAACACGAACATTCATTAGAATAATCTGTTTTTCCACGGCCAATCAAAATGAGGGTGGAGATCAAGTACAGTTTTGTGTGGAGTCAAGCATCATCTGTCTCAATCTCTAGTGAATGCTGTAAGGCATTCTTGTGCAGTTGATGACAGCCTATGATGTTTTCATTTAGAATGAGCTATGTACAAGCCTTCTCTTCTGTCTCAAGATCCTTATATGCATGTGAATAACACAACCTTAAAATTCAAAATAAATACCTTGCACTATTTTTTGTAGGAACAGACTTCTATGCCTTGCTAAGAACATATTTTCTCAGCTCTGCATGTGTCCCTAGTTGCCAGTATCTCACTGAGACTTTGCTTACTACTCTTTCTGCTTTCTGTGATATGTCTCTGTACCTCCCAAGTTTCCTCAGGTAATCTGTAGGCCATTTCCACATGGCATTGTTCTTCTCTCTTGCCTTCGCGATTAAACAGAGATAAAGAACAGAGATGCTGTCAGGTCTCAGCCAAGCAAGATGTATGCTGCAGCTGCTCTTCAAACAGCCAGTAAAGGAAGCAGTACAAACCAAAATAATCTGAGATGATGCTGTCCTAGAAGACATTGATCAGTGTTGTGGACAGAATCTAGTCGCTTCAAAACAGGTCTCGAAGCCTAAGGGCATCAGTTAGAATCCGAGTTTCATCTTTTTCTAAGAGTGTAATTTCCCTAGCTCTATGCTTAGCGCCAGTTTCCTCCATCACAAACCTCAGCTTTGAAGACACAATTTTGATGAAAAAGAAATAATGTGTAAGCAAATATGGTATTAGATCCATTGCATGAAATGTTTAATAATTTTGTTATTATTTAAAGAATTGGGATTAGTAATCATTGTTATTAAATTTAGGTAGATTTCTTATGTAATCAATTAAATATCTGGGTCTTGTAAGATGCTTAGTCTTAAAAAGACAGCATGTCAAAACTAGTATTTAAAATAGTCTCACCATGAATAAAGTGAAATTACTTTGTTGGAGTGTCACAGACAGACCAAGGGTATAACAGAAGTTTTCTGTCTTCTGAAAGTTTTTATTCTCCATGTTTGTGCAGTGTCAATATTAACTTTCCAGCATATTTTTCCTTTTATAAAAGATTTTCAGTTTATAATCAGGTTTTTTTTTGTTCAGTTGAGTCCATTATTCTTCAGGTATATATTTCCCTTAAAGCCTGAAAAATACTCTTATGGAAAATGAACTAAGAGTATTCAATTAATATACCTACCAAACTCCCAGTCCTTTCTTTTCTAATTTCACTATTAATAATTAAACTGATAAAAATGTGTGGCTATGTTACCCCTTCTTATTCTAACTTTGTTCTTTAGGGTTACATCATTCTGCTGAACTCTTTTTGTTTGTTTGTTTGTTTGTTTGTTTTAAATTTATTTATTTTTATCTCAATCACAGGTTAGGTACTTTGAATCCCAGGCGTAGCCCCCTCCCCCATTTCCTCCTACCCTCCCACTCCCTCCCTCATCTCCTTCTTCCCCGCCCCCACCAA
>CM053765.1:69700556-69923057 GCA_028658305.1 Pachyuromys duprasi | reverse complement strand
TTTGATCCACTTGGACTTTAGCTTTGTGCAAGGTGATAAATATGGATCTATTTTCATTTTTCTGCATACAGATATCCAGTTGGACCAGCACCATTTGTTGAAGATGCTGTCTTTTTTCCATTGAATGGTTTTGGCTTCTTTCTTAAAACAATGTTTAAAAAGAAAATGAGTTCTCATCAAAATTCCAAGATATTTTGGAGCTCTGTTGGTGGCTTGCTTCCATTAGACACAAAAGGCATGGGGTTTCTGAGTAATTTTACCCTTAATTAAAAATACATTGGTTGGTTAGCACTGTGTTTACCTAAAAAGTTTATTATAACTTTTCCTGCTTTTCACACAGTCTCTCTTTGCCTCCCCCACACCCCGTATTGTTCTTCTCAGTGTTCACACAGAATATGTCTGATGTTTGTGAGATATGAGTATATTCTTAAGTGCTTTCTCAGTAACAACAACAACAAAGTGAAATTGGCCTTCAAAAGTGTGGTTAGCATGCCTAGCCTCTGGGTCTAGCTTACTTATTGAGAAACTGATCAGTTTCAATATTCCTCTTCTGGAGAAAAACTCTTTCTGTTTACTTCTTCTATTGCAGCTATATTTTTTTTTTGTAAGCAAACATTTTTCTCCTTGAGGAAAGCCATGTAGAACAATATCTTTCATAACCCATATTTCATGATTATATACAGAAAAAAACTATGGCTATTCATTTTTACTCAACAAACATGTATTGAAATTGAAATATGACCAAGGCTTTGTAAGGAATCTTGAGTAATGAAAAAGTAAACCTGCTTTCAAAATGCAGTTCTGTCAGGAGACATAGCCTTGATTGTCCTGAATTAGAGAGGATGCAGGAAGAGGGAAAATCTCTGAGAAGTTCAGATTGATGCAAGAAACAAAGGAAGGAAAGAAAAATTGTATCGATAAAAGTGTTTCTATTTCACAAATGAAGTACAGGCTCTAAGAAGGCCTTGAAGTATTGTTTACCTCATATTCTGTTCACTTGTATTTAGCTTAGTTTACACATAATAATTACATTGGCTGGGAAGCTTTATATAAAATCACAGAAATTTAAATAATTCATGTTTTATGAAGTTACTGTTACTATTTCTCCTGTGTCTGTGTGTGTGGGGAGAAAATCACATGTACTTATCTGGGCATTCATGTGGATGTAAGAAGCAATGTTTGTGATTTCTCCTTCACTTGCAGTCCAACTTTTTTTTTTAAATTTATTTATTTTTATCTCAATCACAGGTTAGGTACTTTGAATCCCAGGCGTCGCCCCCTCCCTCCTACCCTCCCACTCCCTCCCTCATCTCCTTCTTCCCTCCCCCTCCAAGTCCAACTTTTTTAAGACAATCCCTCACTGAACCTAGATTTCAGTGATCCTGCTCCTTTGACTGGCCACTGAGTACTAGGGATGGATCTTGTCTTTCCATTCTGCTCTAGGACTATGTACATGGATACAGGAAATAATTTCTATCCTAATTTTTGTTCTGTAAGCACTGTATCAAGTGAGTTACCTTTTCAGGCCCATAAACCTCTTTCTATTTCTCTCTCCTGACTCAAGATATGTAGCACTGACTTCCTTGCAAAGTGTTAATGAGACCAAGGTCTCAAGCTATTTAGCACTAACTGCCTTGAAACGTGTTACAGAGGCCATAACTCTACAGTGATTCGTGTGCCTCTGGTTCCCATGTGTTGGGATTATACTCACATGACATCCTAAAATATGCTTCTTTTCTATTTCCCTCATATAATTTTCTTTTGTTTTTCTTTAGTGTTAAATGGAGTTATTAAAAATTTCAGAAGTTATTATTGACATAATTGGCAGCAGAAACCAGAGTCAGGTCTACACAATAAAACAAATTAATTGTATGTCTGTGCTCTCTCCTTGCTTATGAAAATGGCCAATACTAAGTATGTTTATTCTTCCAATAATATCTTTTAAATTTAATAAGAACCTGTTAAGATTGTTTTTATGTCATTCCTATTTTCAGAACAACAATTACATTATGCATGCTAACTTGATGACTGATTTATATTACAGTAGATTGGATTACGTATGCTTATTTTCTTTAGAAAACACTCACAGATTCCCCCATTCTTTGTGTTTGTTAAAATCATTGTTGTAGTGTGACATATTCCATTGTTAGCTACTGTTTAGACAGTTAGTTTGATTTGCCTTAAATTTCTTGACTTAGGTAAGCTTCATCTAATTCTTACAAGCAGAGTTTTGATATTAGGTCTTATTATCTTGTTTGCATTTCCATTACTGTCCAGAAAATATGATTAACTTTCACTTAAAAGTTTGCAAAAGTACATGTAGCACATGTACATTTAAATCCCTCCTTCAAACAGACTTTTATTGTCAATATGTAGTAAGTCTCAGGGAAAATGACTTTTAATACTATATGTGTTCAAATGAAAACTATGAGAAGCCTCAAGATGTTTTAGAAACAAGCAGACTATAGAATCTGGAACAAGCTGTTCAAAAATTTTCTTCCTTCTGGTTTTTATTTATACACATATCTCGTATTTTTTAAAAATAAGCTGTAAAATGATCACCGTCTACTTTGGTGAGGTCACTTGAGGACAGTATATGACCCACAACACACACACACATTGCTCTGAGCTTGCATTCTTCTAAACTACATTTTCCTTTCTTGAATTGTGTCTATTGTTTCTCTTCCACATGAGGGAACAAGTCACCAAACCCATACTCACAGCAAAAGTTCATAGACAGTATAGTAGAAACGCTGTACAAGTTCAGAAAGTGGAGTATTATGAGACTAACATGAATGCATTGATTTAGAATAAAGCCTTTAGTCTACTAAAATTCCAACTCAAGAGCCAAGCCAAAGGTGAATGCTCTTTGCTCTCTACATCATTAAATACCATGATGTAGAATTTTGTTGACGTAATTAAGTGTACAAAAGTAACATGAAAAGGTTAAATTCTGTAAGTAATATAGACGGTTTGATATATTGGAGTTCTGGAAAATTGTATTCAATGTTTGAGTAAGTATATATGCATATATGATTGTATATGTAAAGTTGCACATTTTAGTACATTTATATACAGGATATAGTATATACATGAGTATACATATTTGATAAGCAGAAATAAAATTATAGAAAAAAGTAAATGATGCCAAAAATAGCAATGGGGAGGCCAAGGAGCAAGAACAGCTGTTTGCTAACCTAGATTAAAAGAAAACAATAGCATTTATCATCGGCATTACTATAGTTAAAGTATGTCAAATTTAAGACTTTGAACAAATTTATGTCTTTCAGCAATATAAAAACATTTTTGTCTTTGTATAATGTAAGAACAATTTATTAGGTCATAGAAACAATAGATTTGAAACCAGGGGAATATGGTTTCAAAATTAAGATTTGGAGGTCATTATTATGCTGGATATGGCAAACTGTTTACAATAGCTGAGACCACCATTTATGCATATGAAATCAAGTAAGACTTGATATTAAAAACAGAATCCTAAAGGTATTGGGAAATAAGAGAATGAAGTAGAAAACGAGTTTCATTGTAAATGACTGAAGAGCATTTTTTAAAATAAAATAAAACAAACCATTAACATATAACAACAGGATGAGTAATGATTTGACAGTACATGCTAATCCCCTGGTTCTGTAGGAATCACGATTAAAGCAGAAAACATAGGATAATACACACCTTGGTTAATGGAGGGTTTTAGGAGAGCTGATGGACAGTCCTCTGTGTTCTTAGATTCATTTACGATCCATTTAAGTTTCCTTTTATGGTAAACTGCTTATGAAGAGTGCCTGCCTCTTCTGATTTTCAAAGATATGTTTAGAATAATCTTTCCACTGGACCCCTACAAGTATAAAACACACTAAATGTAGTTATAGTTTCCAAGTATTGCTGATATACAGTCAGTTGGGGCTGGATAGCTGCAGTAACTGGGGATCAAAATGTATAGCATACGTACACACTTGAGGAATCCTAATGCGATGTTATTGAAGGCAGACTTATGACTGTACCCTATTATATAAGTACGGATGAGCTGATGTCAAGAATTCTCATATGTTCTCATTTTCAAACTATTTCAGAAAAAAATTTTCATCAAAGTCAGAAATTTCTAATGAACTGTTTTTGCTCTCTTTCCTTGAACACTATTAATTTTATCAACACAACTAGTTTTGATATTCTATGTGGACTTCATATTTTATTTAATTTTATTGTTTTATTGTGCTCAATAATGTGTCCAGTTCATATAGTTCCTCAAGTAAAAGAATATTTGAGTTGCTACATTTGTGGTTGCATCAAGTAATTGGTAATCATCAAAACATTTGCTATTGACCATGATGCCATGGACATCATCAAGCCATTTGCTATTGTGATTCCCTGATCCTTGACACTGCAGTAATGAACAGATCAATCAGATTTTATTAACACAATTCAGGTATACGGGCTTCAGAGCAGAAAACAATGAAAATGAATTGGAATGAGAAATACATTTGAACTGTGTACCGCAATGATAGTATAAGTGCATCATGTTTCATATACACATAACACTATGAGAGTGCAATCAATGATGCCTCCACTGAATGTTCAGATTCCACAGGAAGAAATGACTCCATTTGTACCATGCATGTGAATAACAATTTGCCAGGAGGATGTCACTTTCATGTTTTTTTTCTTTCATTCAAGAACATTTATTGATCACAATATATTATAGGGAGGAGGTTTACAATGGTGAATGAGACAAAGTATTTCTGTCCTTATCAGCTTGAAGCTTAGCAGAAATAAGGTAGCAATGGCTATCTGGAACAAGAGTTATGAAAGAATACCACCTTGCAGGAGCGTTTTGACTTTACAGCTTCCACCTCTTTAATTTTATAATTTTGTGACTTCTTGCTCTGGTCAATTTTGGGATAAATATCATGAATTTGAACCAGAGTTTTCTAGTAAGAAGTGTAGGTTATGGCCTTGAGAGGTGATTTTTAATTTTTTCTATATTATTATTATTTATTACAATTTATTCACTTTGTATCCTGGCTGTCATCTCCTCCTGGTCCCATCCTCCCTTCCTCTTCCCCTCTATGTCCCATTGTTTTGTTTTATCTATGCAAATGTAACCATAAATGTCACATAAATTTTCCTTTCTCTATGTTCACAGTTGCTTAGTAGGGATTCACGAATAAGAATTATATTGGTGAAATGCATCCTTTAGCTCAAGATAGACTTACCATAATAATCAATATATAATAATTTCTCAGTGAAAATGGAAACTGGTAAGTATTTCTTTTCTCAATATCTCTAGAAATATCCATTAGGATATGCTGTTTATTGACTTGGAGCAGTGACAGCAATATATAAAATTATAGTATGGCAAAGCTATATCAAAGATTATTTTTCTAGATACATAAAGCACATTTCTGCCAGTGTGTTATAATAAAGCCAAACATGGTACCTAATTCTTAGCAGTAAGATTGTGTTGTCGAATTGCGATATTGGCTTAATAATCTTAGAACAATAGAATATCCTTTCCTGGAGACAAGATGGTCTTGTTTTTCTTCCAAAAGCAATATGCTCTTTAAAAAGAAAGAAAGGGGAGATAGTAAGACCTTGAGAGGGCAGGAGCTCTACAAGGAGAGCAACAGAACCAAAATATCTGGGCACGGGGTTCTTTTCTGAGACTGATACACCAACCAAGGACCATACATGGATATAACCTAGAACCCCTGCTCAGATGTAGCCCATGGCAGCTCAGTGTCCAAGTGGGTTACCTAGTTGGGAAAAGGGACTGTCTCTGACATGAACTCAGTGGCTTTGACACCCTCCCCACCCCCCCCAGAGGGGAAGCACCCCTGCAAGGCCACAGAGGAGGACAATGCAGCTAGTCCTGATGAGACCTGATAAGCCAGGATCAGCTGGAAGGGGAGAAGGGCCTCCTCTATCGGTGGACTTAGAGAGGGGCATGGGAAGAGATGAGAGAGATAGGGTAAGGTTGAGAGGGAATGAGGGAGGGGCTACAGTTGGGATACAAAGTGAATAAACTGTAATTAATTTAAAAAATAAAAATTTAATTAACAAAAGGAAAAAAATAGAGAGAATCTAGAGGAAAAGGCTCTGCTTTCAGGAAAAGGCAGTGCTTAGGGTAGACTCAGGGGCGTTGTTCAGTTCATAATTATGAGGCCTGACTGGGTCACCAGAAGAACCTCTCTGGAAAAAGTAATCTGAAACACTAGGTATTTAGAATTCTTCCTCTTAGTACCTTTATCAGTACTGGGTTCTAACACAATTTCACATCTTCAATTAGAGATTATTTTCTTTCCTGTTCAGGCTTTAATCCCCTAAGATAATGTTTCTCAACCTTCCAAATGCCGCAACCCTTTAACATAATTCCCCGAGTTGTGGTAACCCTCAACCATAAAATTATTTTGTTGTCACTTCATAACTGTAATTTTGCTACTGTTGTGGATTGTAATGTAAATATCTGCTCTTCAGGATATCTGACATGCAACCCCTAAGGGGTCACAGCCCATAGGTTGAGAACCATTGCCTTAAGACATTTACATATTATTTCTTAACATATTTAAATTATTTGCTCATCATTAGCTTCAGAAGTATATGTATAAGCAAACCATGTATCTCAAAACCCCCGGTACATTCAGTCAGCTACCTTTGCAGTACCGTTGCATTTAAGAACAATGCTTCAGTGGGTTACCTGCCTACATGATACTTGACGTTTGAATTACAGACAGGAACTATTTCTGTGACCAACAGGCACAACTCCAGTTCTTACCTGTCCAACCTTGGCCTTCAATTTATCAAACTGAAGGAAATTGAGTCTCAAAGCCCCATCTTTACTCTTTCCTTTCACATCAGTTGAAGCAGTGTTGAGAATGCATCATCTCTGAACAAGAGGTGGGAAGCAGCATGTTCACTCTGAAGCATATTTTATTAGAGACTTTACCTTTCAGCCTACTGTCCTTTATGTGATGTGATCAGTTGTATTCAGCCTTCACCATTTCTCTGAAAATTCAATTCTGAGAGCCTCTGCTAGTTTCCTGGACAACCTGGGCTCATCTATTTCTCTGGGAAAAATGAAGATTTGAACTCTAATTCTAGCCTCTTTTAGCCCTAGCCTGTTTTTATCTTCTTTCCTGAAATAAAGCCCACATGCTTTTCTTTTACAGCCCATGTCTAAATATTCTCAGTGTCCTCAGGACCAAGGAACCATTATATTATCTCTATTAATTGTCCATGGGTTTACAGATACTCAGGTGTGTTCTCTTACATAACCAAGATTTTATTTTAGAGCACAGAGTAAGAACTTCTGCTTAGATTATTCTGCTTCTGGTATTTTAAAGTTTTTAAAAATAGAAGGTGAAATACATTAACATTCTTATAATAATAGAGAGCCTTGGATTCTTCTGATAGTCATTTTATTTCTGAAGGAGAGTTAGACTACTGTTCCAGAGTCCGAGAATCAGCTTTTTTTTCCTTGGTGGTATACTTATTCCATTGCCTCATTGACTGAATCCACCATCCCATCCCATCCCATCCCATCCCATCCCATCCCATCCCATCCCATCCCATCCCATCCTCTTCTGTCTTACTGAGACTTTGCCTATGGCCTTCTGGGAATTAAATTAGTCATTTTTCTCTATCAGAAGTCATTAGATTTGTATTTCAGACTATCTTATTTCTTTTTTCCTCTGGGATACCTTCTAGAAGTATTTGCAGGATTTTTAAAGATCTGTTAAGTTATAACTTAAATTCTACTATCTCACACTTTTTAATTTAATATATGAGTTTGTAAACAACTACCTCTATGTGTCTTGAACTGTTGTTCAAGTGCAATCAACTTGAACAAAGAGATGCTGGATAAATTTCTGTACCATTTCCTCATTTATGGTAAGAAAACTATGACAGTCACTGTCTTAGCTACCTCCATGAGTTGTTACTGAATACGTGGAAATGCACGCACACACACAGTAAGTAAGCATTAATACAATATTATCAATTAAGTGCTTATTGATTTACACAGTTTTTAAAATCATTCTTGAGTATATTTTCCTTTTCATAAAATCAGAATTCTGATTTAGAATATTAGATACAGTATTTTGTTAACTATTTACTGGCATCATTTAATTTAGACATTAATGTGAGTTTTCTCTTGGCCCTGTTGAATCCTCTGTTAGAATCCAAATCTCTATGATTAGAACACATGAATTTCATTTGCTCTGTAAAAGTTCCAGTGTTCATCAAGAATATAATTATGTGAAACCGATATTAAAAGAAAACATTGTAATATCACATTTCTTTTCCTCCAGTCAAATAGCTTTTTTTGTAAAAGTCCTGCATAAGTTTTGCTAAATTTATTGATGAAGAAATAGTAAATGTCAGAAACGAGTATTTAACAAGATACTAGTCAATAACATAGTTATACTGACTAATATCTGATGCCAGGACCAGAGTAGTTTTCAAAGGCATTGCAAACAATGCCAAATACTAGGGACAAAAAGACAATCATAGTCAATATCAGAGAGTGGATAAAATCTGCCAATTAGGTACCCATTCATAGCTCTTATTCAGGTATTCACTGAAACTGCTAATTAAGCCAAATACATTTATAAACCTAAAATCAACTTTTATGGAACATTTGAGATCATGTTAAGAGCACAGTGCAAAACATCCAATTATAATACAGTTCAAGCATAAAAGGATAGCACGACCAAGTCATTGGAAATGTCTCTCATGTCAAAGACAAATGAATTAGAAAGGCATTCACTCATCCTCCTACATACACACAGGAAGCCACTAGAAAAGAATAGCAAGAAGTTTATAAGAAAAACGGGACACAGCCTTATTAAATATCTAAAAATAATACCAGCAGCATAAGGAAGAATTAGGGTAATAAACTAATACTTTTATAGCACATAACGACCTACTCAGGAGTGTTGCTCATGCTTTTGCTTTATGGAATCACCCTAATGAAAATAATATCTATATTTACAGATTAGATGAGAAGATATGTAAAATTAATATTTAGAAATATTTAGGTATGTAAACCATACTAGCACTTATTAATTTTGTGATATTTTACCTGTATATATTCAGATGACTATATTTGCATTATTTGATTCAATGCATAAAAATATGTAGCTAGTATAATTATTACTATTTCCAAGAGTCATTTTATTTTATGCATTTGGAGGTTTTTCTGTATATATCTGTTATTGAGGCCAAAGATGATATCAGAGTTCCAGAAACTGGAAATATTGAAAGTTATGAGCCACCATGTGGGTGCTTGGAATTGAACTCAGGTCCTCTGAAAAAAACAACTAATGCTTTTAACCACTGAGACATTTCTTCACCTCCAAATTACTTCTATTTTAAAATCACACTAAACATGAAAAATAGATTCTGTTTCATATCTAGTAGAAGCATTTATTTGTTTAGTTATGAAAAAAGCACTTGTTCTCTTGTTGCTTCGTTGCTTAGCTTCGACTCTACTGCAAGCACTAATGTTATGCCTGTCATGCTGTGCACAGATTTCTTCTTCAGTGTTCAGTTATTAGACAGCTTAGTGAGCCTGGCTCACTGGCACATGCTTGTAATCCCAGCACCTGGGAAAAGTGCAAAGTCAGGTACATCTCTGTGGCTTCACAGACAAATGGTCTTTATAGCAAGTTCAGGACAGCTAGGTTTATATATTGATAACCTGTCTCAAACAAATAAACAAGCAGACACACAGACAAATAAACCTCCTCAAAACTAAAGAGAAGAGAAAAAAAAAGCATTGAGTATTTTTCCAGTCCTTTATTTTCAGAAAGAGGCAAATAGATGTGCTTTTATTTGTGCTAATTCCATTTGTTATTGGATTTCAGAATAACAGGATAAAATAACCCAAATAGGGTAAGAATGAATGCCAGGTTATTCACTTCTTAAATTTGATGGTTCTGTTTCATTGTTAGTACACACACACACACACACACACACACACACACACACACACACACACACGGATCAGGGGTTCCAGAAAGGATGCCTAACAGTATGTAAGGAACCTAGGATATTAATACATTAAGAATGAGATTCTATGGTTTGTTCCCAGATTTCAGAAGATGGTGGAAACAAAATCATTCTCTTTCAGTTAGAAAAACCATTCAGCAAAGTAAGTGAAAAAAATGATTTTGAACAAGTTATTTAGTACATTTAGCATTGTGCTGTAAAAATTTCAAATCAGGTTAAAGAATCATCTAAATTTGTTAAATTAGAGATTCTCCTGATAAATTTCTGTTTATAAATGTAGTAAAAAATATTTCATATACTTATCATTGCTTTCAAAATGCTAGAGAAGCCACATGATTTTTTTCATACATGAGTAAATTTGAGAATATCTTACCTTCTTAAGAAGCGGGCACACATATGCGGTATAACTCCCTGCTCTCTAGAGCATACTTACTTTAATTATACCCACCGTGAACTAAATTATTTTAGCTTGCTTAAACTTGGTTAAGCTAAGAAGGTTCATTAGGCATAGTAACCAGTTCAAATAAAATGGAAATCATTTCAAATAACCACCATGAAGACACGAAAAAGAAAGACATATTATGTACATACATGAAAAATATCACCCTTCTTCATTCTTTCTGTTGTATATTATTGAATCATTCAAAAATAAGGAGCTACTATGCCTTACAAAAATATATTCATAATTCACTGGAGCCAGCATTTAATATGTGTAATTTTTCCTTCTAAAGAAAGAATCCATTTTAAATTAAAGGACAATATATATTTTAAAAATTAACTTATAAGATCGCACAGTTGGGGGAATGCACATGAGCAAAATATGTGTCTCAAAGAGGGTTCGGTAAAAATAATTGTTTCTACTGAGAAGTTGGCATTGTTAGTTTGCTCATAATTGACCTAGTCATTAAGAACCTCTCAGCCCCCATCTGTCCCTGCTACTCTTTTGTGATTGTCACATATATCTTCCTATTACTAGAAAGGTTTTCATTTTCTTTGTGGGTAGGAGGCAGGGTATCTCTGAAGTAGTTAGGGCTACTCCCAGCAACACCAAGGGAAGAATGAATGGAAAACACAATATAGCTTCATGGCAAGATGTCTGCCTCTGAGATCTTTCATTTTAGCACCTGGAGAAATATTGTTACATGTTATTTCTCAGACACACATTCTTACTAAACAAAGGTTACTGCCATTCATGGTCAAGCGTGAAAGGGCCCATTCTTAATATTTCTAGCACTTCATTTAGCTGGTCTTCTTATTGATTTGGGCTTTACAAAATACCTAGCTGTACCTGAGGTGCACTTCTAAGGGCAAAATTTTTATATTATGGACTAACATGCAGGGAATTTGACTTTTAAGTTATTGTATAATTTTGGTATACATTCTGACACTTATGAATGAACTTCAAGACAAAGCATTTCATTGCTCATTGTGGAAACACACACATATCAATTCAGAAAGACTGTACTAAGCATGTTAGAAACCATCTTGTAATTAACTTGAGTAATAAAGTATGTGTTCAGAAATAATTTTATATTTGAAGTGATTAGCTGAAATCAACAGTGCCTTACACTGCAGACCAGACAGTCTTGTACCATATGGAATGTTGTATATTTAAAGATGTAATATTCCCTACAGTAAGGATACTTCTATTAAATTGCAGTTAGAAAATTTGTAGTGCAGATATTAAGACTCGAGATCAAGCCTCTGACAGAGGGCGAGAAGTAACGATAGATCTGGGGGAGGTTGTTGAGACTTGGGGAGAACAAGAGCTCCACAAAGACCAAACTGAGCAGGGCACAGGGGTCTTGTATGAGACGGTTTCTACAATCTAGGACCATGTGTGGATGTGGCCTGGAACCCCCGCACAGATGGGGCCCATGATAGCTCGGGGTAGGACTGAAGACCCTATTCAGGAAAACAGGGACTGTTTCAGTCATGATCTTGATGGCTGACTCTTTGACCCTCCCCCATACAAGCTGGGGAGTGACAGACTGGCTAGATCCCAGGGGAGGACATTGCAGCCAGCCCTGAGGAGTCAGGATAAGCTGGGGTTGCATGGAAGGGGAGGAGGTCCTCCCCTGTTGGTGGACTTGGAGGGGGCGGGGAGGAGGGAGATGAGGGAGGGAGTGGGAGGGTAGGAGGGACTGAGGGAGGGGGCTACGCCTGGGATTCAAAGTACCTAACCTGTGATTGAGATAAAAATAAATAAATTTATAAAAAAAATTAAAAAAAAAGAAATTTTGTAGTGTGTACACCTTGAAAGTTAACTATCTTCTCTTAATACTTAAAACACCAACACAGCTTATGGCATGAACTTTCAGCTAAAATGCTAACAAAAAAACTTATTTAACATGAGGGTTTATTTTTCTAACTCTTTCTAGGATGTTTTTCCCATCAAGAATAAGATGTGATATCATACATTTGAAAATAAGAATCTTTTAGAGTATTTAATATATTGCTTTAGGGTTATTTCATTGGATGATATCAAATATCTTTTTCATTTAAAATATAATTTATGTCTAATATTCTTTTATAGCTATTTATTTATTTTCTTAAATACAAGAGTAAAAAAGTGCTTAGACTTGGCCATGCTGATATGAACAGGTCTCAGAAACAGCAACAAAACCTTCAAGTTTTCAGATAATTGCACATAGAGTTAGTATTTCAAGTTGCTGTTGAAAACCTCTGATAATCCAAAGTAAAAAGCACTGGTTATTCATTATAACCATTTCAGTACTGTGGTATATTAGGCTTTTAAAATGTTCTTTTTCTTAGGACTGGAAGCCAGCATTGCAGAGACAAAGCAGTTATGGCTGGCTTCCAGAGTATTTTGGGTATTCCTGGTAATAATACTTCATTGATGCAAATCAAGGTAGACTCAACTGGTAACTGACTTCTCTTTAATGGTGAATTGTATTCTTGGGAGAAGCCAGCAGTTATTTTTCTATGGAGGTGAAGGTTTGATGTTGAAATACTGTTTATTCATTTATTTACACCACTGAACAGTCTCACTGCCATGCCTAAAGAAAATTGCTCCATAAAATACTTGGTAATGTAAATGTGAGAATCAACATTATATATCTTATGATTTATTGAAATTATGGCTTGTAGGAACATGATCATCTCTATAAAAGAATCTAATGTACATGTTGGCGAATATTCTAGTGATGCCTAATAAAAATGGATGCTGCTGTAATATCAGCAAAGCAGCTACCTGTCCAGATTGATGCCCTTGGCATTTCTAATCATGTGTGGCATGGCTGTGCAAATCTAAATTTGATGTAGGAAAATTTTAAATAAGGATTTATTTCTAAAATATTTTTCTTTCATAGAAGATACAATTCTATGGGTATACGGTTTTTGATTGATTTCCTCTTCCTCTTCCTATAATGGCAAGAAAAGAATTTGTCAGTTTAGAATATGATCTTTAAATGGATTCATAATAGAATCTCAGGTCAAAGCTGATGATATGTCCTGGAATCTGAGTCTAATAACTACCCTAGAAAGCTCGGCGTGGCAGATCAAAGGACCCAGACTCTACCAAGATTCTCTATGAATTTACCTATTGAAATGTGTTTAAATTATTTTGTTTTCTACCAAGAATTCGCCCTTTAAAAAGATGCTGGAGGGGTGGTGACGCTGGAATGGATTGAGGGCAAGTAGTTGGGAAAAGTTAGAAAGAAGTAAAGGAGGGAGAAAATGATCTAAGACTATTTTTAGGATCAGGGACTTTGCTGTGAGATTGTGTCTTCTAGTAACATCAGAAGCTCCCCTCATTAAACCTCACCAACGTGATTGCCCAAACATTCGAAGATGGGTTACACCAATGTACATGCCAAACTGAAAAGAGAAAAGCCAAAGAGGATTCAGGCAAGCAAACAATGCTGAGAATGGGAGAGGTCGTCCTCCCCCAGGAAGGGCACGCCAACTAGCCAACAGGGAATCCTAAAAACACACATAGAGGCAGCATTGTACAGATAGAATAACTAAATTTGAGAATATTTATGTATATACATATCCGCATGCAATAACAATTAGTGAACACTGAGCCTATTAATTTGAAAGTCGGGAGGGGTATGGGGAATCATTGAGAGGGAGAAAAGGGATAGTATAATCAAATTAGAACTTAACAAATTTTAAAGTCTATTTAAATTAAAAACATACTAAAAATAAAAAAGAAAGGTATACAGCTTAAAAAATGTTGGACTTTTCTCTCCTTCCCTTACTAGGGAACCTACATGGAGACTGGGCTGTCTATGGGTTGCATCTGAGCAGGGGTCTAGGTCCTCTCTGTGTATGGTATTTGGTTGATGCATCAGTCTCTGGAGTAACCCCTGAGTCAAACTTTTGTGGCTTTGTTGGTCTCCTTGTGTGACTCCTGTTTGCTCCAGGTCCTTCTATCTTCTACTTCTTCCATAAGACTCCTTAACTTTTGGAGAAAGTTTGGCTGTGAGTCTCTACAGTTGCTTAGATCACCTGCTGGGTGGAGTCCTTTAGAGGAGATCTGTAGTAGGTTCCAATCCTGTTCTCCCTCTTCTACCTCTTCCAGTGTCTATCCTGTTTTCCCTTGTGAATGAGAATTAAGCATCTTCCCTAGTCCTCCTTACTGTTTAGCTTCTTTATGCCTGTAGGTTTTAGTACGTTTATCCTATATTATAGGGCTTAATGTCCATTTATCAGTGAGTACATACCATGTGTGTCTTTCTGCTTCTGGGATACCTCACTAATGAAAATTTTTCTCTAGTTTCATTCATTTGCCTACACATTTCATGATTTTCTTGTTTTTAATAGCTGAGTAGTATCTCATTGTGTAAATCCAGACAGTCCTATTGGGACTTGATCGGCTAGGGTCAGACAGTAGGGGAGGAGGACTTCCTCTCTCAGTGGACTAGGGGAGAGTGACAGGGGAGAAAATGAAAGGTAGGGGAGGAGTGGGAGGAGACAAGGAAGGGAGCTACAACTGGGATAAGAAGTGAATAAACTGCAAAAAATAAATAATAAAAAATATATAAAAATTAAATAATAAAACAAAAATTTAAAGGAACAAAAAATGTTGGATTTTGAGTATTTTTATTTTCTTGCCTTGATTTTATTTTAGTTTCTGTCGTCATATGTTCAGAATTGAGTTTGACTGAAACTCCCATTGGATAATCTAATAGTAAGATTTGAATTATAAATATGATTTTAAAAGTTAAACTTTGAAATATTAAACTTGTTTTAATAATTGGAGATGTTGTTGTTCAGTGGTGGAATACTTGCCTAGGCCAAACATATGGGCCTATGTTTGATCATGACACTGCCAAACAAAAAACCTTAGTGGCGGGCTCTTCAAATTGAATGTTTCAAACATGCAGCTCCAGAATGTAAAACTTTGTAAGGTTGTATTTTTGAACACAGAAGAAACAATGTCCAACACCAAGTCATGAAAATATTTTTTGTGCATGATGTACAAATTGAGTTTAAAAGACAAAAATGTAGCTTCTTCTTTTATAATATTCTTAAAATAAACACAGCTATTGTTTTTTTTACAGTGGAATCCATGTGGCATATGGCTTATGTTCAAGTTCTTGCCATCCAGGAAATGCTTAACTTAACTAGAATATAAAAGAGCATGTAAGTTAAGCAGGTGGGGGGGTAGGTCTTCCACATACATTAGTAGACCAATCTGCTGTTTATTAAATTTGATCATCCACCAATGCAGACAGCTGATTGAAATACAAAGCAGTTATGCGGAAGTATGAAAACACACACACATGGCCTCTCCTTCTGTGGATTTATCGTCTGTCAAATTTCTCTAGAGTATACCATATTTTAAAGGCTTGAAATAAAACATTATGAATACATACATGCATAATGAAAAAATATATATGCTTTGAGGGAACAGCATTACCCAAAGTTAGCATTTTATTTCATGTAATTTAAATTATGATATTGAAGAAGGTATTCTACATGTTAGCTGAATTCCACCTCTGAGCATATTGCCTATCTGTTTGGGTATATGTGAACAGGTTAAGGGGAAAGATACCTTTAAAAAAAGTTTTAGAGAGTGTCTGAGATGCTTGATAGCCAAAGAACAACTGGTATTTTAAAAATAAATTAAAATGCATTAACTATGAGCAGCAGGCAGAGTATTTCGAGTGAAGGATGGAGTGAACAGAATGTTGTGATTCGCTCCCATTCTGCAGTTCTATGAATAACCATTCCTTGAGGTTTGAAGATTATAAATAACAGTGCTGAGTGGAGTTATTTCTGCTTTACAAAGGAAATCATCCATTTTGTTTTCATTTTCATTTGGGTAAACTCAAAATGGCTTTGCGTAGCTTCTGCTAATTGTATCCAAGACCTAAGCCTTTTTCTACAAAGGAAATTCTTCCCAATTGTGAGTGTGTTTCTGTGCTCCTGTGGTCTAATTGACTTTGAATTGACAACTATTGTTTGACTTGGTTAGACGATGGTAGTACATGCAAAGAGGAGGTAGGTAATAAAATATGAGTGGTAAAATTGGGATATATGAACAAAAATAAAAGCAAACTAAATTCTAGGGGTGAATGACTGGAGAAGGACATACTGACAGTTTTCAAGTCTCATGGAAATAAATATAATACGTCAGTTACTCTACAACATGCTGTCATGCACACACTCCAGAAAAATGAAAATGAAACTTCTCAGGTGATATTTAATTGCATATCTCGAGATACCTGTGAGACCTAGATGATGTATGCCATTTGGAATAAAAATATAAACAACAAAAAAGCCATGATCTTTATAACCTTAATTATCAGTTTACACAAGATCAAGGTATAAAACACTTGCTTTAATATTTATGTTACATAATTTTAAAGCAAAAATTCTACTGAAAATTGTTTATAAATATATTGGTAAAATGGACAGTGGCTATGGATACATTTATACATATATGCCAATACATGTACATTTATTCAGTGTGAGACATATTAGCTTTATACTACATAACATGAGGATGGACACTCCAAACTGTCTTGCTCATCATAATATCTCCAGTTTTTAGGACATTACTTGATATATAATGGATGCTCAGTAAAGCTTCCTATATCATGAACAAATTAATGTTTTTTAGATCTTGGTTTTATCTACAATTTTCATATTCTAGTCTTTACTTGTACTTGTGTTTATCTAGTCTAAGTTAAATTGTGTTGATGATGAATTTAGCCAAAATTACTACTCACCATGAAATAAATGGTCTTTTGAAAGGGTACAGGTTAATTTTAATCATGTCCTAGACTTTTGATGAAGGGCCTGTTTTACATTTAAAGACTATTCTTGTATAACAAGTACAATTTTACCTTCTCTTCATTAACTGATAAACTAAAGGACATCAATTTAACTGTGTGTGTGTGTGTGTGTGTGTGTGTGTGTGTTTGTGTTGTAATTGCAAAGTTACTTTACTAAGATCTCTGCCCGTGGACCTTGACTACTCAATTTAGGGTAGAGAAAAATTAATAGAATGTTTTTTGCACTATCCCTTTAAAAATGTATGGTACTAGAGAGATGGCTGAGTGGTTAAGGCCACTTGTGATACTAGCAGAGAACTCAAATTCCATTTCTGGCATTCACATTGCAGTTCAAAACCTATTGCAACTTTAATTCCAGGGAATCAAACATCCTAGGAGGCTATGATCCTTTGGGGGCATCACGTGGGCAATGGTGTAAAGGCATACATCCAAGCAAAATATTTGTGTGAAAAAAGAACAACAAAAACTAAAGAAAATTAAAAACAAATATTTTAAAGTGTATTTGCCTTTTAAATTGATAGGATCTGAATGTTTTTCCTCTTTTTATTTTTTATATTAATTACAGTTTATTGACTTTGTATCCCAACTGTAGCACCCTCTCTCATTCCCTCCCAATCCCACCCACCCTCATCTCCTCCCTGCCTCTTTCCAACTCCACTGATAAGGAAGGTTCTCCTCCCCTTCCATCTGACCCTAGTTTATCAGGTCTTATCAGGACTGGTTGCAATACCCTCCTCTGGCCTAGCAAGGTTGCTCCTCCCTCGCGGGGGGTGGGGGGGATCAAAAAGCCAGCCACTGAGTTCATGTTAGAGACAGTCCCTATTCCCCTTACTAGGGAACCCACTTGGGTGCTGAGCTGCCATGGACTATGTCTTAGCAGTGCTTCTAGGTTATATCCATGCATGGTCCTTGGGTAGAGTATCAGTCCCAGAAAAGAACCCTGTGCCTTGGTCCTTGTAGAGATCCTGTCCTCTCCAGGTTTTACTAATTCCCCTTTCTTTCATGATTCCCTGTACTCTGCCCAAGGTTTGGTTATGAGTCTCAGCATCTGCTTTGATACACTGCTAGGTAGAATCTTTCAGAGGCGCTCTCTTATAGGCTCCTGTCTTTTTTCTTGCTTTCTTCTACTTCCAATGTCCATTCCATTTGTCTGTCTTTGTAAGTGAGGATTGATCATCTTGCCCTGGGACCTCCTTCTTGTTTAGTATCTTTAGGTGTACAGATTTTAGTATGTTTATCCTAGCTTATAGGTCTACTATCCACGTATAAGAGAGTATTATATATCATGTGTGTCTTTCTGCTTCAGGACGATCTTTTCTAGATCCCACCATTTGCCTGCAAATTTCATGATTTCCTTGTTTTTAATTGCTAGTAGTATTCCATTGTGTAAATGTGCCTCCGCTGCTGGTGGGAATGTAAACTTGTACAACCACTTTGGAAATCAATCTGGTGCTTTCTCAGACAATTAGGAATAGCACTTTCTCAAGATCCAGCTATAGCACTCTTAAGCACATATCCAAAATATGCTCAAGTACACAAGGACATTTGCTCAACCATGTTTGTAGCAGCTTCATCTGTAATAGCCAGAACCTGGAAAAAACCCAGATGTCCCTCAACAGATGAATGGATACAGAAACTGTGGTACATTTACACAATGATCTGAAATTTTATGACTAATTCTACCTTCAAATATCACACTTCCATATGTAGCAACTTATATGCTTCTTACACACTTATCTACTCATTTATTTATTTATTACAAGTACAAGTACCCAAATCAAAGACATATAGAAGATTTTTTTAGAAGTCTATGCCATGGGAAAGCCAAGTTAGGGTTTTGTTTTAAGAACTGCTTCTGCTATCTGTTACTTTATAACTACTACATTCTGTATTGAACCAGAATCCGGACATACATTTTAAAATTCTCTTTTGTTTTCTCTCCGGGTTAAATGTGTGTGAGGTATTAGTGGAGTTTGGAAAAGATTTGCAAATATCTGTATATACAATACTTCTCTTTCTTGTGTTCTAGAAAGTTCAGTTTCTACCATCACATTTCCGTTTTACAATTCACTTGTCACCATATTGAGCTTCCTTACCAACAGTGATTCACTTCTACAATAGCATTTATTTTGTTACTTCTCCTCCTGTTCCTACTGCCTCACTGTACTCTACTGGCAACAGTTTATTCTTTTTTAATATGAAACTCAATCTCTTCCATTATCCTAAGTAATTGCTTCATGTGAAAAACATATTTTTCGCTTCAATCCCATCTGTTTCATTCTATCGCTGAGTGTCTAAGCCATGCTTGTCTCTCACTGCAGTGGTTCTTAAGTTCCATAACCTGCATCTCCTCTTAGTTCCTTTCCACATCCCTGCTCATCTGGTTGCACCCCCTTTTCTGTCATTGAAATCAAACAGGGAAATCACACATTTAATCCTAGCACAAAGTAGGCAGAGGCATGCAGGTCTCTGAGTTGGCCAGCCTGATCTACACAGTGATCTCCAGACTATCCAGGACTACATAGAGGTAGAAAACACCATCCTCCAAACAAAACAAAACAGAACCAAACAAAACATAATGGCTTCTAAGAGATAATAATAAAAATATAATAAGATAATATAATAAGATAAAATAGTAAATACTAAAATGAGACAAAACAAAGGAAAGCGTCTAAGAGAAGCACAACAAACAGACTCACTCATTTGTCGATTCAGTAATCCAGTAAAAATACTAAACTGGAAGCCATAATATATACACAAAGGACCTGGTACAGACCAATTCACCAGGTCTACAAGTTTTAAAGTGTTTTAGTTGAGCTGGTTTTTAAAATGTTAATAAAGTTATTACCTAATAAAATTTTATCATAATAATTCTTATATTTGTACCTGACAGTACTCCAATTATCATTTTTAGTTTAAAAAAAAAGGAATAGTGGTTATTTTCTTTTGGAGTAAAAAATTTTAAGCATCATATTGCTGACATTAATACATAACACTTTGAGCTTTCATTTATGTGTATAAATGTATAAACACCCCTATCTATGTGTTAATCTCAACTCTAATTAAAATGCAATTTATTAATAGTGGCTAAAGGTTTATAGTTATATAACACTGACAATGTTTCTAATCTCATTACTCTACAACTATATTATTAAATTATTTTTACTCATTTTATTGTGTAAAATTAAGTACTTACTGATTTTTGTTGGCATTAAACTTTGCAATTTATTTCTTGAAAGCTCAACACCATGATGTACTATATCCCAGAACTGTATCAATGCCATTGATCTTTTCCTAAAAACTGAGCTAAGAATAGCATTACAATCTACTGTTCTTTTGTCTCCTCCACGATTTTTTATTGGTTTTAAACAAGCTTCAAATAGTACTGAAATAATGACTTTTTCTTTACATTTATTTTTGATATAGCTTCTTCTAAACTTTCTCAGTAGTTCAATACTGTCTGGTAACTTAATCTGAGGTTGTATCATTACATTTTATTATGTAAAATAGTGCTTATTCCTTTCAAAGGACAAGTCCAGCAATGCCACCCTATAACAGAGCAGACTGCTGTGTTCTTACAAGTGACTTACTACCCAATGCCTTACAAGAGCTCTGAGTCTCTTTTCCTCCCTGGTCAATTCTGATGCCGCTGAGAGGGGCTTCTAATCTCATTGTCAATGTGGATGAAAGAGGTCAGTCCAGCCTCTGGACACTCTAGTCCTACCCATAACTCAACACACATTACCATTATGATGAGTGAGACAACCCATTTAGTGTTAGTCAACAATTATTACCAAGACAGAAAATGAAAGTTTTTTCCAAAATATCTCATTGTCTAAAGCATGGCCCTATAGATACCCTTGGTAGTTATGTGTATGGAGGTGATCAATTGTGCTGAGTTTCACTCAGACCCAGAGCTAAAATGGCTGTTTTGTAATTCCTGCGGGAAATTTATTTTGCAGTCGTGTCTTATCAAAAGGATAATGAAAGTAGTGCAGATATCTGTAAAACGTAGCTCTCTCCTGTGTATGTTTGTTCCGGATTCACCAGCATCTTACAAAGGATTGAGAGAATTAGGCAGAGAGCAGTTCTCCCACACACGGAAAACTATTCTTGTTCCATCTTATTCCCTATGTCTTCTCACATGCCACACACATTTCCACTGCTTTTCCCATCACAAAGTCCATACTGGCTGAGAGAACTTCACAACATCCCTGGCATTTTGTGTACAGACTTCCTTGACTGCAAAGTGCTTTAAAAGTCTAACTCTTCACACGTACTCTGCTCAGTATTTAGAAGGCAGCTCAGTTGGGTGTATTGTCCATAAGGTGTACTTCTTGAAGCTCTGTTCTCTTAACTCTTTAACCCCATCTGATGCTGGGCCCATAGTTTTTCAGCCACTTGAAAAAGAACATCCATGTCCTGTTATTCCCTTAAAGTTCTCCAGGGCTTACTGTACTTAATTCATGGAATACCACAGCAGCGAGTAACAATCCCTACCAAATATGATTCTCTCTGCCAAGGTCACACATTTTTCTGCAATTAGCTATAAATGTCACACCTAATGGGCTTTTCCTTATTGTTATCCACACTGCTATATTTTGTGAGAGAAAGTTTCCAACATTCTTAGAAAGTCACCATAGACTTTTTACTGTCAGTGCCCCTCTATAAACATCACCAACTTCCCCCAGAGTTGTTGTTTGCATGAAAGTGAAAATCCCTCCCTTTATTTTTACTACCATGTGAAATCTAGCTCGTATTATTCTTCATGAGCAAAATTTCTGCCAGGAATACCTCATGAATGGCAAAGATTTTTTTTATTATTATCTTAAATCCTACCTTTCAAATATTCCATTTTTTAAATGTTTATTAATTACACTTTATTCTCTTTGTATCCCCCCATAAACCCCTCCATCCTCCCCTCCCCATTCCACCTTCCCTCCCCCTTCTCCACACATGCCCCTCCCCAAGTCCACTGATAGGGGAGGTCTTCCTTTCCTTCCTTTTGATCCTAGTCTATCAGCTCAAATATTCCATTTTTATTTCTATTGCTCAAAAAATTTTATTCTACACAGCTATTTATAATAATTATTTTTACATGACTTGAACATTTGTGATATACGTTTTCCCTTTTTTGATGAATATGCACTCACCAAAGTTACTTTCTAATTTCTCACAATGCAATGTTATTTTAAATATATTATCCATACTATGGTTTTTCACCCTTCCTTAGATCACACAAATATTTAGTTACCTATAAAAACTTTAGTATATTAGGGATCTGTATGCAAAAAGTAGTCAATTTCACCATGTTAAATAAAACTATTTGGCTGCAAATTCAGAGCATGTGAATTCTACTTTATTCCCCCCTTCGGTTGTAAGATTCCACATTTGATTCTTCTAAAGATAAATGCTGATTCTAAAATATCACCCAGGAGTATTTAAATATATGAATTATTTGGTTTAATTTAATATATATAATTACTAGACTATGTAGGCTTTAATTTTGGAGAGAAATTTAAAATTTAAAGTGTTTTGTGTAACAATATTTTAAGTTAAATACACAACATAAAAAGGAAAGAATCATAACTGACCTTTATGAAAAGAACATGTAATTGCGTTTGTAAAGTGGAGGGGTTTCCTTTAATTCAATGGACCTACATGGTACTTATTTTGTACCTCCAAAATTCTGTGAGGTTAATCTCTTATGATAGCAATTAGTTTCCAAGATTTCTCAATTTACGAACTGACTAATACCATTGCCTAAGCTTTAGGTGGTTTATGTTAAACAGACAGGAAGGCTAATCAGAAGTTTGTCAGAGACAAAGGATGTTGAGAAACTGGAATATTTTGAGACTCACTGTCTAAACAGGATCATGGAAAAACCAAAAGGATTACTAAATTCCAAATATCGAAAGTTTCTCTAATAGCTGCTTTCCCAAACATTGGGATTAAAAATTGAGATTACTTTTAGAAACAAGAATGCAAACACATACTTAGGCAAATCCTTGTCTTTGTAGAAAACTTCAACAATGTTGCAGCCTTAAGGTAATAAATAAACTAAAAAGCATATTTCTGTCAAGAGTCAACTCCATTTTTTATACAAATAGAATTAAGTGCTATTTTTAATTCTTTGGCCATTCTTTATATAACTCGTTTTGTATTTTACATTGCTGTGATAAATACATTTAAATATGCACTCTAACGTATACAATATCTAAATTTTCTTTAAATAAACAATTTAATAGAAACACTTCAAGTGCATATTTTGCATTTGAGTATAAACCAAAAAAGTCAAAGACCTCTTTTAAAAGCAAACACAAAGATCATATGTGTAGCAAGTCTTGCTTTTCACTTGTGGTTTTAATTTTCAGCCTGTTATTAAAATAATTCTAATAAAGATACAAATATTTACAAACTCATTATTAAATATTTCTTTTATTTTTTCTGTGTAATTCTATTTACTTAAAGATCATATGCTGTCACAGTGAAAGCATGTATGTAAATATAATTAAAAACAAATACTTTTACAAACTTTATTAGTTCGATCTCACAAGGTTTGTGTACTCCTACTAAGTTAAATATCTTCTCCGTTAAGTTAAAGAAAGGTATTTCAGTGTCAAAGTTGTGTATCCTTAGAAGAACATGACAGAGAACACCTTTTTGTGTCATTTTGGCAAGAACAGGATAATGGCCACAGAAAGAAATAAGTTAGTGTTTGTAAGAAATCAGTGCTTGTTATTAGGCTTGACCTGTAACTTTTTCCTTAAATCTGTTTTAAAAGTCTATGCCCATGATCAAATGTCCTGGTGTACACCATTATATTCAGTTAAAATGTCAGACTTGGATGGTAGTTTATTATGTGTAGCAGCCCCTGGTGTCCTTGGAGAATTATAGTTGCAAGTCTATTGATGGTCATCCTTCAAAATACCTCCTTTGAGCTCCATGGTGGCACTTGCCTTCATTCCCAGTGGGAAGCAGAGGCATGTGGATCTCTGATTTCTAGGTTACCTGATCTACAGAGCTAGCGCCAGGACAGCCAGGGCTACACAAAGAAACTCTGAAAGAAAAAAAAAATATATATATATATATATATGAAAAATAAACAAACAAAAAAACCTGGTTTGTTTACATTATTCTTGAGATTTATATGTTTTTTTTTTAAAGGAAAGAAAGTAGAAACTAAGATTTTGGACATGGTTTGGTTGACACAGTCTGTGGATGGACACCGTAGCGCACCCACTGCTGATTGTCCCTTTACATATTTCGCCGTCTCCCTTCCCCAGGTGTTGCTGCCATCACTTCCTTTCCCTTCCTTCCCTTTCCTCATGGCAAGACGCATGGAAGAAGAGTGCTGTTAAGGCCTCTCCATTAACCAACAGGTATGGCGGTTCTCAGCTGCCCCTCTCTGAGCTTTCCACTGCTGCTTTATCTATCTCTTTTACACAGAGCTATCTCTTTTGACACAGAGCTTGAAACTATACAAGGATTGTTGGATCCGGTTTCTTTTTGCATTTCCCACTTGTGGCACATTGCAGGATTTGCTCCAGAGTTGTAGAATTATTATTTTTTTCCTCTTGGATGTAGAATATAGAAGAATTACTGATACTGTTGTTTAAAAGGTACTATGCTCAGTCAATTGGAGAAAAAAATTCTTGTAATATTCATTATGCCATGTTCAGCATTCTATAAATACTTACTGATACAATAAGTTTAAAAAGGCAAAATAAAAATACTTCATAGATTTTAATTCAGAATTCAGTCTTATTTACATTTTAGAAACCTTGTACAAAATGATCTCATGTGGGTTAACAAAAACCTAGATCACATGTCTGAATTTATTTCAGAACTGCCACACTGATATAAAATCACAATGTATGCTAATTACTCTTGGAAATAAAAAAAAAAAAAAACTTTTGTTTTGTCAACTCATCTGGTGGCATTTGAGGAAGATGGAAGAGACTGCTGTGTTCAAGCCCTCCCAAGATACCCTTAATACACAGTATTACAGTGTGAAAGGATTTGGATCCCCAGGGCACAAGTCTAGGAGAGTCATGACTAATAAAACATTTGGTTCTTAGTCATCCAGGGGCAACACCCATCCTCTTGATTTCCTCTTCCCCTGGTGGAACTAGTTCTTCTGGCTTTTGCAGGGGCTTGCTCTGGAGATCCTAAGGCTCCTTCCTTATTGCGTCCTGTGACTTTCTCCGGCTTTTTGAGATATGTGAATAGAACACCACCTTTCGGCTAGGAAGGCTGATGGAAGATTCTTAAAAAAAACAAAACAACAACAACAAAAAACCTAGGGATGTCTGTAAGTGTGGCTGTGTGTGGGAGAACATTGTGTGCAGTCCTTAGAACACAGCAACTCACTTTTATTTATATGTCCTTTGCTGAAGTTCAAAGATCATAAACAAATTTGCCACAGTTTCTAAGTGTGTTGAAATGTCAGCAAACCTGGAAAAGCAATGACTCTCAGCCTAGATGGTTAATATTTAATTAGTAACTTCCGGCTTTCTATCAAATGATCACTGCTTGATTATTCTTCAGAATCCCTTATGCTCATACTGCTATTCTTTATGTTTTAGTGGTTTTGGCCAGACTACAAACAATTCTCCTGTCACCAATTCTTACTCAACAGAGTAAGTTCGTGTCCGTAGGGCCTGTTGGGAAAACGTTCAATTACAACCTAGGTCAGAATGTTGGCCTCTTTTCTCACAAATTTGTCTACATAAATGTATTACGTCTAAAAATGTTTATCTTTATGTGATAGGTAAGAACATGGAGAATTGATGATTGGAAAGTAGCCAAGGGCATTCAGGATTGTCTTAAGTTAGGTATACCTCACTTACATCTGATTCATCCATGTTGTGTAGACACACATTCTCAGTGACTTCTGACTTTCTGGAGGACAGAAATTCACCTCTCCCTTCTTACATCTTTGGTGTACATGTTGAGTGAATGTTTAGAGGGTACATATTCCGCCCCCCCCACATAAACATAAATCTTTCTCCTCACTTACATCAATATATATTACTGCTTCTTTTATATTCCTTGTAGCTTGTGGTTTGGGGAGCATTATTAATTTCTTAGATTACTCAATATAACTTTTCTAAAGGAAAAATTCATTTTATTCTTTCAGATTTAAAATCTATAATATTTTAAATGTATACATTTATCACACACACAAAGCCAGTATTTAGTTCTATAAAACTGACCAAATATAATGATAGAAACAAATCCAGCATTATTATATCTTATATATAATGAAAGTTCAAAAAATGTGTTTAATAAATTTGAAAACAGTAAACCACAAAAATTATATAGTTTCCAATGTGAAAATGCATACCAGTGTGAAAATAAACTTTGGATATATATTTTAAAAAGACAGGAGACCTAAAATTTAGATTCAGAAGTCAAAGCAAAATATATATATATATATATATATATATATATATATATGATAGATATGATAGAAAGAATGTTAAATTTTAGAAAGTTATTAAATTTAAAAGTTTTTTAAATGAAGAAAATGTTTCCAGAAAATTAATATTGAACAGACTTTAAAATAATATGCAATAATATTGTGAAGTAAAAATCAATGTGACCGGAAAAAAGAACATTACTTATGAGTTACTATTTCCTCTATTAAAAAGCCTCTGTGCTAAAATGGCTAGGATATATCTGAGCATGCAATGATGCATCGATTTAAGAATATGATATTCCTTAATGACTACTTTTGTGGAAACAGTACTTCTAAGTGTGTGACCAGGCCAAATGCATTAATTTTGAGCTATGCATTTTCAATGAAAGAGCTTGTGCCAAGAGAACACTGTTGAAATAAGACTTGATGGAGAAGTAAAGTCTACTTGAAAATATCTCACTTGACTACATTCTACCAATAAATCAAAAAATTGAATTCATCATTTTAGATTTATGTATATACAGATCAGTTAGTGTCTTTTTTTAATGCGGAGTGATTAGTATATAGAATACATGTTCTTTAGGGGTTTTGTTTGGTTGGTTTATTACCCACAAAACTTTTAAAGTGAATAAATAGCTAGATCAGAGGTCAAAAAATCCAGTGTTATCATTATATACTCCATATCCATCTTTAATATTTTCACCTGTGTGCATGAATAATTTCAGTGATGGGACTGTAAAGGTAGCTTACTCTGCTTTAGTATATTTTAATTCTCCACTTTCCCCTCCCTTTTTTCTTCTCTCCTTCTCTGAGTCCCTTCACCCTCCTCCCCCCTCCCCCAATACATTTTTTGAGTTGAAACTGACTTCCTTTAAATTGTAATTCTTTATCAGTATTCCATTTGTGAAAAAGAAAAACTGTTACTTCTTTTTCAAATGAAAGTATTTTGAGATTTAAAATCAGACTGACATGATGTTATACTATCTAGATGTTTATGGCTCTCTGTATGTTCTTAGCTGGTTTACAGCTCAACTAGTTAATTTGTCCATTACTTGGCTGCAAATCCTTTTGGTGATCTTTTTATTTTCACTTTCTCCTTCAAATCAAAATGCTTTGTCATAAAGCAAGAAATTCAGAATGAGTCGCTCTTTTTGTACTAATATTTAATCTGTTTGAAGAATCTAGTAATTTTACCAAAATATCTTCAGGCTTGAGAAAACATAGTTTATAACTATGCAAGAGTTTGAACAGAATTTTGATATAAGAATGTGGGTCTGAACTGTAGGCAATATATAAATTGAATGAACGTAAGTATAAAAGAGATTTAGGTTTAGAAGCAAAAAGCAGTTTTGGAAGAACTTAGTCTTTATTAAAGTGAATCTTTACCCAAAGACAAGCAAATGCAGCACTATAATAGATAGTATTCTTAGGGTGAGAATAATACCAGTAGAGAGGAAAACAAAAAAACAAAACAAAACAAAAAACTGTGTTCAAATTATTGACTTAACTGATAATAACATGAGCTCATCTGTAACAATAAGTTTCACAGAGGTCAAACTAGAGCAAAATAAGAATAAAAAACTGGGTAAGGCATGAGCTGTCAAATCTGTATTAATAAAAGCTACTACAAAGTAGATTCTTCACTTATGCACACTCTTGTTTAATGCCAAATTGCTGTCAATGTCCCTTGGCGAGTTCTATTTATGACCAGATTACAACACACTCTCAGAGGCCCCGCACGTCTAACTCTCAGTGAGTGCCGACACAGAATATATGGTCTTTCTGGAGCTGTGAAATTTAATTAATTTGCTGGCAGAGTACAGTTTTCATGCCACATGCTTTTGCCCTGACCCTGCTCAAGACTTCCATTTTCAAATGTGCTTTATATATTGTAAACCTATATCATCTTAATGAAACCCTTCCACGTGGTAATTTCAGTGCTTGACTGAATTTTCTCAAAAGCTATAGTATCTACATAAATCCTTTTTTAATGTATTTCTAACTGTTGTTTGCTACGTTGCATATGAATATTGCAAGCCTCCTTTCCATATTTGTATTCAGATTTCAAAGCATTACCCTCATATTATCTAAATATGAGATTCTTTTTTTAAATTAATTTATTTAATCAATTGATTTACACCCTGGTTGTTTTAGGTAAAGTTTAGACTAACAACAACAACAAAACAAAACAAAAAAACAAACCTCTGTGTGCCTTGTCTCTCATTTTTATTTTAGGTATAAGCCATATACAATGTATCTAATGTCGTCCACTTAGTATCATAAAGAGCAGTATGGAAAGAGGTGCTACAGGTTAATCACCCTTTCAAATTCTCACCTACTGCATAAGCCCATGTCTCTTGGACTACCTCTTCTTTAATACCATTTCTGACTTTTTATAAAATACAGAAGACTAGGGGGTTTAGAAATTGGAGTTTTTCTGGATCTTTGCCAATAAACTGACAGATGTAGGATTCATCATCTATAACATGGAAAGACTAAGCTGGTTCAGAATTACTTCCAGTGAGAATGGAGGCATTTGCTTTTCTTTCTAGAGCTGTACCCTTGAGAATGAGTGTGAGAACTTACTTTGACTCAGTGGTGTGGACTCTAAGATCATGCAATTCATTACCTCATATTGTTGCAAATTTGCCTCATACATTTTCAGAACACTAAAAAAGAAACAAAAAAAACGTTATAATTTTAAATTGTATTTTCCTTTTGGGTGTGTATATATGCATGAATGTGCATAGATGTACATTAATAGATGAGTGTGTGGGCTATATATTTAGATGTGTGTGTTACCAGTTACTGGGGGAGCCTCACCTTGGGTAGAATATGTTAATGGAAAATCAGAGTTCAGTCTTGGGGTTCTTAATACAAAAATTAAAAAAAAAAGCTAGAGGACAGTTTTATTAGAGTTCAGAAGAAAAACCCCAGGGCTGTCAAGCTACAAATCTCAGAAGCTGCCAAAAAAGGAAGATGGAAAGAGGTACAGAGAAAATTATGCCATTTATAAACAGCCTCATGGCAGACTAGCGGCCACGTGCTAGGGACAAGGGCTATAAAAAAAGAGTAAACGCCCTTAAAGTACCAGAGAAAGAATGTTTAGGCTCTGAACAAATGCAGAAATAAAGAGACAGGAGAGGAAAGGAGGAAGGAAATAGTTTTTGCTTCAGAACCCAGAAATGTTCGGTCTTAACAGAAACCTATGGGGTGATGTAACAACTGCACAGAGAACAAGGATTCCAGGGGGCAGGTGGAAACTGCTTTTCAGACGTAAATAGATAATAACGTATGGCTTATAGCATATCAGAATTCTGAGGGGTTGGTGCTTTTGCCAGGGGGACTGACTAGTTGAACTAGATTAACTCCTCATGAAGGAAAGAATGGCATGTGTCTACCCTGAAATAGAGTCTACTCTTTTGAGCGGAGTGAGATAAGTTTTGGTAATGGACATCCAATGCTATTCGAGAGAGAAAGGAAAGAGAGAGAGAATTTCTTCTGCTGAAAACTATTTGAGTTCAGTTAATTGTTTTGGGAAGAGAAGCGCCACGAAGATCTTTGTAGAACTTTGATAGAAGATAAATAAAAGAGCGAACTCAAACTTTGTTACTCTCTGTTCTAGAACAAATGACTGTGGAATAACACAAGGGAAAAATAAATATCTTATTGTGCATATAAAATTAACTATAATGCTCTTAAAAATGTTCATTGGAAACTGGTCCCTGTAGCTAGAAGTAGGTGCTCATGCCTTTAATCCCAGGACTCAGCATTTGAGGCCAGCCTCGTCTACAGAGTGAGTACATTCCAGAACAACCAGTCCTACACAAAGAAACCCTGTCTTAGAAATAAAAAAAGAAAAGAGTAAAGAAAACTAATCCATAAAATAGCTTCTGCTGTTAATTTTGTAACAATAAAGATATTAAGCTCTAAGTTGCATAACAATTTACCATCTTCCTTTATTAACATTCTTGGATAGTAGAAAGTTATACATAATGAATTCCACATCTAATGCCATCTATCAACAGCCACATGGCAGACAAATAGCCATGTGCTGGGGACTAGGGTGCTAAAAGAATTTAACAAAACAAAACAAAAAACCTTTAGTACCAAAGAAAGACACAATACTAGCAATAATTCTGTATTGTAGTTTAGTGACATCATTTTCAAATTTTTCATTGGAACTGATGATTGTAAATTTGTAAAAATCTCTAAAGAGAAATGCCTCCTTAGAGAATGCTATAATATTCCAGTGACATTTTACTCACTAGATCTGTCACTGGCAATAGAAAGCCAGTATTTGTCTTGTGTGGACCTACTACTCATTTTGTTATCTCTAGACTTGATGCTATTCCTCTGCTATGATATAAATGATGATAATATAAATTGCAACAGATGACTTACAAAAGTAATTTATTTTCTAGTCATTAATGTATAAAATATAAACTATTCACAGAGAATCTTAATTTTTTTTTTTTTGCCTGGAAGAGATTATGAAAAATTTCTTCTTTGAAAACTAGCTGAGTAAGAGCACTGGCTGCTCTTCCAAAGGTCCCGAGTTCAATTCCCAGCAACCACATGGTAGCTCATACTCATCTATAATGAGATCTGGTGCCCTCTTCTGTCCTGCAGGCACACATGCAGGCAGAATACTGTCTACATACATACATACATACATACATACATACATACATACATACATACATACATACATGAATGAATAAATCTTAAAAAAAAGAAAACTAGTCGAGGAAGAAAAAGGAAGGAAGGAAAGACGGAATGAAGGAAGGAAAGAAGATAGAAATATTTTCCAAAGTCACTATCTTGTGAAAGAACAGTGAGCAAATATCTTAAATCTTAGACTGGAGTAAATGTTGCTGCAGTAGGATGCTAAAAAGTAAAGATCTTACTTGTCAGTTGACGCTTTCTTTGCATCTCTGGATGCACTTCAGCATGAAGTAGCAGCATGAAATCTGAAGGCAGATAAAAATTTTTGTATATGAGAAACAAAACACCCACTAGGTGTCATGGCAAGCTACTCTCCTGGAAGAACACACAGGATGGTCTTAGCAAAGTTCGAAAAAGTAAAGATTCTTTGTAATCTACAAACAACTTTTTTTTTCTATAGATGTGAAACTTATAAAAAAAAAGTAAAGATGTTGCTCAACCTAGAACCATGAACTGCCTAACAAAGAACTTTTTGCCGCCACTGTTTACCTCTGGACACTTTGGAATGCAGCCCCTTCTCTTTGAGTTTATAGCAAACAAAATGGAGACGATTACCAAAGATTTCAAACAAACATTGAGCAGACGTAGCCGTCATTGCTTATGCTTGTCTGTCCCCTCTAATCAGCACAGCAGACATCGACTGAATAAACAGAACATCTTGTAAAGAAAACTATTAGCGCAGATGCATTAGCTGATTGCAGTAGGATATCAGCTAATTGAAGGGGAGGGTGAACATCCTTAGAGGAGAGTACTGCACGTTGTCCAGGATTTTAATGTTTTGTGTGTGCGTGTTCTTTATGGAGTTTGCTATGTGAAGAGCTAGTGAGTTGAAGTAATGGACAAAATGTAAGAAGTTATTTTCAAAGCAACAAAGAAATGGAGACCAAAGCTTGGTGTTTTAACACTTTAAAGAAGATAGTAGAAAATTCAACAACAAAAGACAAAGCCAATCCTTCTCTACATTTATAATAACCATAAGGAGGAGGCTGGGTAGGGTGATAGTTTGGGGAAGGTGTTTTAGACTACATTTTCCCCCAATAAAGCACAATAATTGAAATTACATTTTCTTATTTTTCAGTTGATTATCAAATAAAAATGATTGTATTGGATATGTCTTTAAGTATATGAATTTGTCAATGCCTCCTATTATATAGCTATATGGTGTCTTCTTCTAGTACACTGAAATACTACTTTATTATATAAATTAAAGTAAAGGTAAATTGTAATAAACAAACAAACAAATAAATAATTGAAATGTCAAAAACCCAAAACATAATGCAAGCTCTTTCTGAACACTCAGGTGGATAATTCTATGTTAGAAGGTAATATCCACATGATTTGGCTTCAGGACAAGTGAGAGAAAGAATCAGGACTCAAATGATTAGAATAGGCTTTGAGTCACTTAAAGTTAAGAAAATCCTAATTAGCTTTCAGAAGCTGATGACAGGAAGGGAGTCTTTGTGTGTGGGAGAACAGAGGGGAGAAGGTAGAATAAAGGCAAGCAGAACAAATGACATGTGCATGCAAAGAACAATAAAAGAAAGAGCTTAGAATGTTTCCAATGCAGTTGCTTAATGATGTTAGAGTGCTTGTATTTTACAGAATAAGACAAGCAGATGAAGGGGGAGCATATAAAATTAGGAGTCCTGAGTGGGGAGAGAAAGCCATGGTGTCTCATATGGTTAAGTGGATTGATACACTGTCTAAAATACATAGCATAGTTATCCAGTGCTGTATGGCCATAAATCATATCAACTATACATCAAGCAGCTCTTTGGATTGCCTTCAAAGTTGACCGAATAGTGCTAATGCAATAGGACAGAATGAAAAACACCCAAGCATGTTTGTATGAATTTATGAACTTTAAAAATTTAAAGAGGAACCTCAGAAAATACAAATGTATTTTATGCAATATTGTCTTTATTGAGTCCATTTTAGTTTGGGGAAGAGCATAGTGCATTTATTGTAAAATATACTTTTGTGTTTTGGGCAAAGCATTTTAAAATTCGAGTAATATTTGACACAGTAAATTAGTTGAACCTGAATTACAAAATTCAGTGAAATTAACAATTTTTGGCCAGCACAATATATTTAAAGTATATTACACTTAACCTTTTCCCTTTTAAGAAATTTTTAATATGTCCCTAACATAACTACCAAAAAGTAACTCACGTATTTCATACAAATGAACAGTTTTGAAGTTTTCATTAGAATGGAAAAATTCAAATTCTTTCCTTACTAATTAAAGAATATATAAAAATAAAATTATGCATCTACCAATGTTTGGCTGTGAATCTCAGTATCTATTTTGAGGGGATGCTGGGTAGAGCCTCTTAGAGGAACTCTGAAACTCTGAAAGGTTTCTGTCTGCAAGTTTAGCAGAGTATCATTCATAGTGTCAGGGGTTGACACTCTCCCATAGGATGGGTCCTTGTTTGGGCCAGGCATCAATTGGGCATTCCTTAAATCTCTGCTCTATCTTTATCCCTGTACATCTTATAGGCAGGGTAAAATCTGGGTTGAAGTTTTTGTGAGTGGGTTGGTATTCCTTGCCATTTACTACCTAACTAGACTATTTAGAGAATGTTCTCTTCAATCTCTATGGTCCCTGCTACTAGCAGTCTCTGGTTGAATCCCCCTCATATCCTCCCATGAACCTTCCCTGACTTAGGTCTCCAGCTTGTCACAGAGGTATTTCTACCCTCAGTTTCTCTTCTCTCTTCAGGCTTTATCTCCTCTCTCCCTTGTTCTCCTCAGCATAGGGAGCCTTGGGGAATAGTGGAAGGAAAGAGAAAAGGACCAGGAAGTAACAGGAACTCCACAACAAAAACAACAACTCCAGCCTAGCAGGGCTCAGAGGGGTTTGCTGACACTGAAGCATCAACCAAGAACCATGCATGAACTAGGCCTAGGCCACCAACAACGATGTAGCCAATGGGCAGTTTAGGCTTTCAGTGGGTTCTCTAGAAAGGGAAGTGGGGACAGCATCAGACAGGGACTCACTTGCTAGCTTTTAGATCACTTTCCCCTGGCAGCTGCCTTGAGAGGCCACAGGGGAAGAAGATATGTTCAGTCCTGATGCAGCTTAAAGAGCTGGGGTGGATGGGAAAGGAAGCTCCTCTTTTCTGGGAAAAGGAGGAGGAAAAGAGTACTAAGAGAGAGTGGGGATGGGAAAGGAGGAATAAAGACAATACAAGGATGTAAAGTGAATATAATAAATAAATGAGAAAAATAAATAAAATTTTGTAGTGATAAAAAATAAAAGTAACTAACACATAATAAGGTATACTTTATACATAACTATATTTTCTTATAGATTTAATTTTCGTGTATATAATTCAGCAGAACAATACACTTAAAAGAGAAGTTCTTCAAAACTTGTGACTCTTTGTTGTAATAAGAGGAGGCGTTTTCTTAAATTTATTACATGGATCTCACAGCACTAGATTACCCAAGCCAGGTGGGTCCCAATTTAAGCACTGAGTCATGTGTACAATCTATCAGCATTTCCAAAGATATAAGTCAGGCATTTCACTTATAATTTAATATGCATTTAGCTTTTACTTTCAATTAAAGTTTATTTATGAGATTTATAATGAGACTGTTTTTTGAAATTTGCTCATAAATTGAGGGGTACTAAAAGGAGCATTTTATTGATATGATGTTCTTTATTTTTAAAGCCAAGTATTTATTATAAATAAATGTGTTATTTCAACGTGGTATGTGCTAAAAAATATGTAATATATACAGCACCATTACTCATTAAAATGGTGAAGTATTTTTTGGGTTTTCTTGAATCTTCCTATTAGGGTTGTTAATTATTTTGTCATACGTGATGAGTTATAATTTTTCTTTTTTAGGAAGAAGTATGTATAAAAATTGTAACCAAGTATTTGCTGAGTAGTCTTGGGAAAGGAGACATGACCAACCATCAGCAACTGTTACAGTACCTATGCCATGACTAAGTCATATAGAAGCACCTTTTCAGCAGTTGCATAAAGTATTATCATTGTAATGTACAGATTACTTTCCTCCAATATATTCATTAAATGCTATCAATTGGCAATCTGCCTGTATAAGTTTTATCTTATTATTATGGCTCTTTGGGGGTTATTTTGTTGATAGTGAAACCGCAAGGGAACGTTATCTTGCATTTTTCTTAACTAGGTGACAACATTAGTTTGTGCATTTTCCCTATTTCAATAAGTGACTGGTATTTATTCGTCTCTCTATTATGAATAAATAATTGAGACCTTCCATTTTTTAACATGAGTTCTAAGTACAGAGAAATTGAAAGATGAAAGACTTCATGATTGAATAATTTCATGGGAAAGTAAAGTGCTTAGGTTGAATTTCCTTGTGTTCATGTTGATGGAGATTCTATCCACTCTGTGTTCCATTTCCTGACTTAAAAACGGAATAAACAGTAGCCCACATGAAGCTTCCAATAATTTATGCACATATTACTTAAGTAGTGTGAAATGAAGTCGAAAACTGGGAGCATTTTGATACTGAACTACAAAATATAATAATAATGATAACAGCAGTCCCCAAAGGCATATTGGATATGTCTGCATCTAAATAGAAAGAGCACAGGGACTGGTGTGATACAAATTAGATATTTAAAGTGAAGTTGTAATTGCACAGAGCAGAGAGATATTTGGATAATCGTAAAATAGTCATGCTAAATAGCACCTTCACAACGACAACATAAATGACTGTTTATTTGGATAAAATAAGATGAGGGAAGGATAAAATTATACACTCTCAAATAACTTTCATGTATAGAAAAGAGTAAAAATATGTAAACTTGAGATATTAGTTAAGAGAGAATATAATTGAATCTCTCTCATGAGTTAGTCAAAGCATTTTTAATTCTTTGCATCTAAATTTTTCTCAACATTTTCTTAGACATGATAGATGCATGTCAAACTTTTTTTAACATTTTTATTTTATTTTATATTAATCACAGGTTATGTACTTTGTATCCCAGCCGTAGCCTCCTTCTGCATTCTCTCCCTACCCACCCCCCCCCATCCCTCCCTCATATCCTCCCTGCCCCTTTCCAAGTCCACTGATAGGGAGGTACTCCTCCACTTCCATCTAAATCTAGCTTATCAGGTCTCTTCAGGACTGGCTGCAATGTCCTCTTCTGTGGCCTAGCAAGGCTGCTCATCCCTCAGGGGGGAGGAGGGTTGGAAGAACCAGCCATTGAGTTCATGTCCGAAATAGTTCCTGTTCCCCTTACTAAGGTACCCACTTGGATATTGAACTATCAAGCAAGGGTTCTAGGTTATATCCATACATGGTCCTTGGTTGGAGAAACAGTCTCATAAAGGAACCCTGTGCCCTGAAATATTTGGTCCTTGCGGAGCTCCTGTCCTCTCCAGGTCATACTAACTCCTCCTTCTTTCATATGATTCCCTACACTCTGCCAAAGGTTTTGGTTATGTGTCTTAATATGTGCTTTGATACACTGCTAGATAGAGTCTTTCTGAGGCCCTCTGTGGTAAGCTCTTGTCCTGCTACTTGTTTTCTCCTATATCCAATGTCCATCCCATTTGTCTTTCTAAGCTAGGGTTGATCATCTTACCCCAGGTCCTCTTTCTTGTTTATCTTCTTTAGGTGTGTAGATTTCACTAGGTTTATCCAATCTTATAGGTCTATATAATTGAGTATATACCATGTGTGTCTTTCTGCTTTTGGGATACCTCAATCAGGATGATCATTTCCAGGTCCCACCATTTGCCTGCAAATTTCATGATTTCCTCCTTTTTAATTGCTGAGTAGTATTCCATTGTGTAAAAGTACCACAATTTCTGTATCCATTCCTCAACTGAGGGACATCTGGGTTGTTCCAGATTATGGCTATTATGAATAAAGCTGCTACGAACATAGTTGAGCAAATGTCCTTGTTGTGTACTTGAGCAAATTTTGGATATATGCCTAGGAGTGGTATAACTGGTTCTTGAGGAATCACTAGTCCTAATTGTCTAAGAAAGTGCCAAATTGATTTCCAGAATAGTTGTACCAGTTTACATTCCCACCAGCAATGGAGGAGGGTTCCTCTTTCTCCACATCCTCTCCAGCATGTGTTGTCACTTGAGTTTTTGATCTCTTAGCCATTCTGGTGGGTGTAAGGTGAAATCTCAGGGTCATTTTGATTTGCATCTCCCTGATGGCTAAGGATGTTGACCATTTCTTTAAGTGTTTTTCTGCCATTCTACAGTCCTCTACAGAGAGTTCTCTGTTTTGCTCCATACCCCATTTTTTAATTGGATTACTTGATTTGTTGTTTTTTAACTGCTATTTCTACAAAATAACTGCACCTAAGACTCAGGAAACATTGAGTAAGAGGAGGAAGTAAGCTTGCAAGATCGAGAGCATCAGGGAGTTTGCTGCAAGATTTTTTCTCCTAGGGAATTCACAAGCTACACCCATAAAGTCTCACTAAAAACTGCCTAAACATAAGCTGGACAAAGACAACAGCAGTAGGCATTCTAACGTGGATGGGGGAAGACCACAAGGTCTCAACACTGCACAAAGAACTATACCAAACAAGAAACCCTAAAAATGGGAGAAACAGTTTTTCTTAAGAAATGGCATACAAATTGGTTATCAAATACCTAATGGTCTAGCCTGAAAACATACATACAAGTAATATTATATAAACTAAGCAAATTGCATTTTATATATTTGAAAGAGATAAAGGAGGAATATAAGGTTGAGTTTGGAGAGGGAAAAGGGAAGAAGGAAATTATATAATTATCTCAAAAAATTTTAAAAAGTGAATGCCAACCCCTGACATTATAAAAGATACTCTGCTAAGCTTCCAGACAGGAGACTGTCGTAGCTGTCCTCTGTGATGCTCTACTCACCAGAGCCTCAAAACAGATGCTGAGACTCACAGCCAAACATTGGTCAATAAATAGGGAGTCTTGAAGAATAATGAGAGGAATGAGAAAAGGACCAGGAAGTAACAGGAACTCCACAACAAAAACAACAACGCCAGCTAAGCAGGGCCCAGAGGGTTTGCTGACACTGAAGCATCAACCAAGGACCATGAATTGAACCTAGGCCCGCTAAAAAGATGTAGCAGATATGCAGCTTCTGGGGGTCCTCTAGAAACAGAAGTGGGGACTGCATTGGACAGGGACTCACTTGCTAGTTTTTAGATCACTTTCCCCTGGCAGCTGCCTTGAGAGGCCATAGGGGAAGAGGACATGTTCAGTCCTGATGCAACCTGAGGAGCTGGGGTGGATGAGAAAGGGAGATACTCTTTTCTGAGGAAAAGGGAAGGGGCAAAGGGAGAAGGTCTTATAGGGGACAAGGGAGGGGGCTTCAAGGATATAAAGTGAATAAAATAAGTAAATTAAGAGAAATGTTTTAAAAGGAAGTAGAATAAATCATGGATCTATAAAATTAAAAGAGAAAGGACTATCAGTTTGTTTATAAATTGCCAGCATGGAACTTCACGTCAGTCATTCAATCACAAACATCTAATACTGTTGTTAACTTTGCCTCCAGAGCTCTGATTCAGCATGTCTGCTGCTTCTATCAAACTAAAAGACCAGAAATGTATCCCATTCAATTGAAGGCCCTTACATACACACATAAAGAAAACAAAGTACAGTAAGCTCTCAAAAAATATGAATTACTACTCCTAAGAACAACACATCTGTCAGTTTCTCACCACAAATTAGACATTCCACAGTGAAAGCAAATACCTGTCCACAGAATAACCTCAGAACACACCCAACTCTATGTTCTTATCTTCTCGTGGCAGGTGCATGATGATATTTTAGGACAAAGAGTACTTGACTTATTTGGACTGTGATGGTGCATACCTAGTTCTACAAGATGGCTACTACTGCTGGTGGTAGCCTAGCCAAGCTCTTGCCAAGTCCCCCAAGTAGAGAAAACTTGGGAAAAAAACAGCAAGATAAATAGTAACATGCATTCAAGTCTGTCACTGAAGTCTTAGATGTAAATTTGTATTTCACTAATATAAAATGACTCCTAGATTCTTTCTACCTTCAATTAGGAACACCAAAATGGGTGAGTATCTTCATGTACACATAAATATACAGATACCTACATCACAATTTTTTATATGATGTGCAGGTTAAACATTTAAAGTGATGACTCATGTTGATTAATTTAAAAATGCCTCCCCAATAAGATTTGTAAAGCAGAATTTCCCCTCTAGGTTTTTATATGCTTTGAACATTAAGCATGACAGGCTGCCATCATCCTACGGTGCTTTTGTAAGCCTGTTTAAGTAATTTTATTAAGATAATGACTGAAACTCCTTACTTTAAAAGAGTAATGCCAATATAGTAGAATTTTATAAATATTCTCATCTCAGAAATGAGACATGAGTTTTCATTCTGTAAAAGAGTATTTGTGAGAAAAGATATCTCAGGAGACCTATGGATCAACAAATATTCAATGTCAAGATGTGAGTTAAAATGTCAAGAAATAGTTATGTGTTCTTTTTCCCCCTTAGGTTACATGTCTTATTAACAGATGATTTAATTGCATCAATCTTAATATTTTTAATTGTATTCAAATAAAAGTCCAATGCAAATTAATTTTTTAAACAATAACTAATTTTAATTTTAAAAAATCAGTAGAACTTTTTTGTCTTATTGTTGTCCCACTTTTATTTTCTACATGAAATAAAATTATACAACTTGAATTGAGCTTCACATGGATAGTAGAGCTCTGCAAGGACCAAATACATCAAGCACAGGGGTCTTTTATGAGGCTGTTTCTCCAACCAAGGGCCATGTGTGGATATAACTTAGAACCCCTGCTTGAATGTAGCAAATGGTGGCTCAGTATCCAAGTGGGTACCCCAGTGAGGGGAACAGGGACTATTTTGGACATGAACTCAATGGCTGGCTCTTCCACTCCCCACTCCCTGACCCCCGAGGGAGGAGCATCCTTGCTAGGCCAGGGAAGAGGACTTTGCAGCCAGTCCTGAAAAGACCTGATAAACTAGAGTTAGATGGAAGGGGAGGAGGTCCTCTTCTATCAGTGGACTTGGAAAGGGGCAGGGAGGAGATGAGGGAGGGATGGGGGAGGATAGGGAAGGAATGAGGGAGGGGGCTACAGCTGGGATACTAAGTACATAACTTGTGATTAATATAAAAGAAAATAAAAATGTTAAAAAAAAAAGAAAGAAATAGCAGTTGGGACTGGGTTCCAAAGCTCTGCATTTTGATTGGCTGTGGTTAATGATTTGCTTAACAATAGTAAGTGCCCAGAAAGGTGCTTTCTGTTCCTTTGCTGAAGATCTGATTCCTGCAAAAATGAGGGAATCCACAGTGTTAGTGATGAAAACATTGCTTGAGTTCTTATCTATCTTTAATTCATATATGCTTGTATTTCTTTGTACAAAGGGCTTGGACCGTGCTTTTAAATCTGTAAAAAATGTACATTAGTTTACATCTTGTTGCTTTAAATTTAGCAATTGCTCATTGTAGGTGTTTTATATTCAAACATGATTCTCAAAATTTACTCTGTATTTATCAGTAGTCTTTAAAATACATTCATTTTTACTGTAAGCATATGTAATTAATATGAAATAATAAAATGTAACTATTTTCTTCAATTTATATTCATATTTATCAAGCCTAATTCAAAACTGGGAGATAAAGTATTTTGCATTAATGAAATAATGCAAAACTATTAATAAATAATTTATATTTTCACAACTATAATTATATGGTATATTTTAAATTAATGAACATGAAATTTGTTTTTTCCGTTTTCTTACAAATTGCAGTGAGTAGTTAATATGCTTTTGATCACTTCCCCCTGATGGGACCTCCCTACTGGGCCACAGGGAAGAAAAGGAACTCAGTTCTTATGTAAAGAGATGAACTGGGTAGGAGGCCTCACGTATTCTGAGGAACAGGAAAGAGGTGATGCAGGAGGTAGAGTGGGGCTGGGAGAAGAGGAGAGAGGGGATGTAAACTGAATTAATTAATAAAGAAAAAAACCTTGAGTAGAGAGTTGTTCAGTTTCCATGCATGTGTAGGCTTTTTGTTATTTCTGCTGTTGTTGAGGTGTAGTTTCAGACTATGGTGGTCTAATATGATACAAGGGATTATTTCAAACTTCTTGTTGAGGCTTGCTTTGTGCTTGACTAGATAGCCAATTTTGGAGAAGGTTCCATAAGGTCCTCAGAAGATATACACTCTTTTGTGTTTGGGTGAAAGGTTCTGTAGACATCTATTAGGTCAATTTGATTTAAGACCTCTGTAAGTGTTGTTATTTTTCTATATAGCTTCCGTAAAACTTAAACAAACAAACAAAAAATGCTTTACCTTTGTTTGACCAGAGTTTTAAAATATTTTTCAACCCTTTACTCCTTTTGAAAACGGTTTTCTTTATAGATCATAGATGAGATGTAAAATTACTTTTTCATGGAAATTTAAGCTATTAGCTCTCAAGAGAGGTGCTGCCTAGTGAGGCTGAAGTTTTGAAAAAGTTAAATAGATTTTTAAAAGGGGTGGGTGAGGGATGTATCAGGATATAGATTCAGTGAGAGAGAAACTAGCATGTGCAAGCAAGACAAAAAAAAATTGAAAGGAAGGAAAAGATATAGGAGAAAATAAAACAAAGAGAAGTTTTCCTAAATCCATAAGTATTTCTGGTCAAATTATTAAAAATAAATAACTTTTTCTGGCTGGGATGGTAATTTTCATCTAAAAGTATTTAAGCAACTGAAAATGCCCTTTTCTCCTGGAATTTTTCAGGTTAGTTAATTTTCAGCACATAAAACATGATTTAGGTGGCTAACCTACTGTTCTTTAACATGGTCTGCTGTTTCAGACCAGCAACTTCAACTTTAAAACTTCTCAGACTTTCCAAATAAGAGCTGTTTCTTTTTTAATGATAATAGATTTCTTTTTTAATTAAATTTTTATTTTTTATATTTTCTTTACTCTGTATCTCAACTGCAGTCCCCTCTTTCATTCCCTCCCTATCTCACCATCCCTCCTCTCTTCTCCTTGCCCCTTTCTAAGTCTACTGATAAGGGAGGACCTCCTCCCCTTACACCTGACCCTAGCTTATCAGGTCTCTTCAGGACTGACTGCAATGTCCTCCTCTGTGGTCTAGCAAGGATAGACCATCCATTGAGTTCATGTCAGAGACAGTTCCTGTTCCCCTTTCTAGGGTACCCACTGAGCTGCCATGGGCTACATCCGAGCAGGGGTTCCAGGTTATATCCATGCATGGTCCTTTGTTGAAGAAACAGTCTCAGAAAAGACCCCTGTGCCCAGATATATTTGGTCCTTTTGGAGCTCCTGTCCTCTCTAGGACAAGAGCTATTTAAATCAAAGGGTTTTCATTGCGGATCTCTGACAGCTACCAGCTTACCTAAGGAGTGTAGGTAGGCTACAAGTACTTGTAGAACCCGCATCTCCAGTTAGCATATATTATTGCAAAGCAAAAACTACACTGTCTGAATCACTACCTAAATTACATCTTACTCTTTCAAGCTTGGAGGCTTACATACTTAAAGGCCTCTATTAAATTAAAAAGAATGTTACACTTTCGTCTTCCATCAGGGCAAAAACAACCTCTTTTGATGTATCTAATTACTCATCAAGGATAACTATCACTGTTTTGTGAACAGGATTTGATATCCATGAACTGTTGCATTGTATATTTAATGTGTTGTCTTTAAAATGTTTGCTGCTGCTGGTGGTGGTGGTGGTGGTGTGTGGGGGGGTGTAGTTCAGACAAGGTTTCTCTGTGCAGCCTTGGCTGTCCTGGACTTGCTTATTAGACCACGCTGGCCTCGAACACAGAGAGGTCACCTGCCTCTGCCTCCCCGAGTGCTGGGAATACTTGTTTGTGCCACTGTGACTAGCATGTGGTGCCTCTACAGTGTGGAGTAGTAGTTTTTATGGAGCAATGTAACTTTAGCAATATTTGCGTAGGAATAAATAGAAACACATTTAAGATATTCCCATTTGTTTGTGCTTTGTTGTAAGAAGTGAGAAATAGATTAAGTAAGCACATATTCTTCTTTGTTTCCAAATTTCAAGAAAAGATCGAAGTAGAATACCATATACCGACTGATTAACGTTAATTGAGCAGCTCCACCTTGTAGCTGGTAGACTGCTCTACAGAAATTCACGGTCAGCTTAGACACAGCAGCTCCATTTAGTCAGTGGTTATGAGTGAACTGTGCATTCTGCCCAAAGATAGAAAGACCTGGAGAGGACAGGAACTCCAAAAGGAGACCAACAGAGCAAAAAAACAAAAACAAAAACAATAAAAAAAAAAAACCCTGAGCCCTGGGGGCCATGAAGAGAATGATACCCAATCAAGGACCATGCATGGAGAGGATATTCTCCAAAACTCCAGCTCAGATGAAGCCCATAGACTCAGTCTCCAAAGGGTGCCAAGTAAGGAGAACAGGTGCTGTCTGTGACTTGAACTCAGTGGCAGGCTCTCTGATCACTGCCCCCTGAGGGGTACAATCTTGCCAGGCCACAGAGGAGGACAATGCAACCAGTGTTGATGAGACCTGATAGGCTAGGGCCAGATGGAAGAGGAGGATGTGTTTCTCTCAGTGGACTAGGGGAAGGGCACAGGAGAAGAAGAGGGAAGTAGGGTGGGATTGGGAGGAGATGAGGGAGGGGGCCACAGCCGGGATACAAATGAATCAATTGTAATAAACAATAATAATAATAAGAAGAAATTAAAAAACAAAAGTGTTGACTATGTTCTCCAGCTGGTGTTTCTGTCTCTGTAAGCCCCATGCATGGAATGGACCTAGGCCCACTACACATATGTAACTGATGGGCAGCTTGATCTTAATGTATGTTCCCTGGTTAGTTGAGCAGGTGCTGTCTATGACATGGATTCTGTTGCCTGCTTTTTGATCACTCCCCCATTAAGGGTCTGCCTTGCCTGGCCTCAGTGAGTGTAAATGAGCTCAATCCTGACATGACTAGAAGTACCCAGGCTAGGGCTCCTTTTTTCTAAAGGGAAAGGGAGCTTGGTTAGGGGGAAGAGGGATAAGGGGCGGAACCAGGAGGGAGGAGCCTATGATCAGATGTAAAGTGAACACATAAATTAAAAATAAAATTAAAAAAAATGAATGGACTTTGTATTGTTACAAGCAGGAAGGAATAGTTACCTCGAATGATGCATCAACATATTATTAAAGGTAAAACAAAACTTTATATATCAAAATTGTTTTCAAGGACAAAAACCTTATTATTTGTGTGAGAGAAACTTATTGGGTGAGCCAAGCACCTAAATAAAAATGGGGAATGTCCACTTTATCCTTCTTAGGAAATAAGTTAGGTGACACAGGAACCTCTCTGCCTCAATTTTCATATTGAAAGAATCTGGGAATGGGCTTTTATTATCTTATCAAGCTTTAAAGACGCCTTCGTGTGTACTGATGGTAATGGAGGCAGACAAGGAGGCTCGGGGCTCTAAACCTAGCACTTTGGAGGCAGAGGCAGGCAGAATTGAAGGACTGCTTGATGTAGGAACCCGTTGCAGGACAGCCAGCACTACACAGAAAAACCATATCTTGAATAACTAAAAATAAATAAATAAAATTAGACAATATAATTAAAATGTAGACATTCAATGTAAATAAAAACAATTTACTCTAAAATTATCTTTATTTTAAAGGTCATTTTGATCCATAAAAAACATTGTGGCTGACAACAATGAATGGGAAAGCAGTGATTGGTACTGTAATAGATTAAAAAAAAAACCTGTCATAAACACAATTGATTTTTATCCTTTTGGTTTTTCACTTTGTGTGAATTGTAATTTCCGACCATACTTGGAACTCATCATAAAAGAGCCCGATGCTTCCTCCAATTGGACCAAATAGTACTTCCTGCGTATTGAGAATCAAGCGCTTCTCATTGTTGGCACTATTCTTTTTAAGCGGAGCGCCTGAATATTACCTGTTCCTGACTTTGCGCTCTCTTTTTAAAATGATAGCTTGTACTTCTGAATGAAAACTATACAGACTGTAATTGGAGGAAGAATAGACAATTGTGTTCAGTTTTAGCAGTAGTATACAGTGAGTTTTAGGGGGAAAAAAAAGGACAAGAAGTCTTAAAATCTTTAAAATCTTAAGCTTTCGTTTCTTTCTGTACTTTATTCCTATGATGTTTATTTAAAATATATGCTATAAATTTCACTATATACTTTATGTATGTTGTCCTCAGAACATTCTCTCTATAAATTTAACTAGCATATGTAGTTCTTAGATTTTTGTTGAAAATGTGCCCCTAGAAACCAAATAAATACAAGAACACTATTCTACATAACAGTATTTACTGTTCTTCCTTGAGTATGTTAACTACACTTATTTTTCAAATATATTTGGAATAGAATTTGTATATCAGTTAGTGTTTAATGTCCAGGCACATGTAAAAATGTGAACCTTGTGTAGTTTTTATTCTTACCACAAACTCAGGATTCATAGGAAAAACGTACACATTGATAACAGGAGAAATTACTACGAATGGAAATACAAGTAACTGTAACACAAGAAATAAAAGGAAAAATAGAAGAAGAAAGAGAGGAGGGAAGGAAGAATGCTGCCCGCCCCAGGATCAGACCAGAAGGACTGTGGCAAGGACAACACGTGGACAGATTCTCTTTTGTTCTTCTAATACACAAGAATCCTGAGACCACATTCTTCTTAACCATCAACCTCTATGCACACTGTCATCCACCAGTTTATTTTCCTCAAAGCAAATTTTATTTGTCTTAACCATCAAAGTTAAGTTCCTTTTGCAGGTACTTAGTGTCTAGTCTTAGTAGTACGGTGTTTAGTCAGCAGCCTCTATGCGAACGAGAACACCACTTGGGTTAAGTTGGAAACCTGAAACTGACAGGGACGCTGTTCAAGGGCATGCGGTTAATCCAAGTTCCCTCAGCCTTCCAGTGGGTGTATGCCTTTATACTTCCTCTGTCTTTTTCTTTCCGTTGGCTGAACAACTCTTATCCTTATATTAGCATCCGTAAATATCTCTTTCCAAGAATTTATGGGACAGATCATGAATAAAATCGTAATCTCTCTTTTCCTTTATCATATTTTGTGTGTATCTCTGTCAGGGAATATTAACTAAGAGGCTGTTGTGTTGCTAGCAATGCCCCAAGAACAAAGGAGCATTTTAGCTTAAAAAACTAGGCTTTTTTATGCCTAAATTCAGAGCACAGACTAACTGGTTATTTATGGCTGGTGCTCACTCAGTGAGTCCTGTTCCCTCACTATAAGAGCTTGTATAATATTTTGCATGTCATTCTCTGCAACACATAAAGAATTCCTGTGCACTCTCAGAGATGCTGTGTACAGTTCCTTTCCTTTAATCTATACTGTTTCACATACTTAACAAATTCCTAGGTATAAAAGAAGCTTAGCTGTGTGTTTCCAATGGGCTGTGTGTCAGTTTGTTCTCTTCTTCCTGAAAAAGAGAATGGAAAGCACAGGACTAGAAGGACATACATACATACGGGGAAAGCAACTTGGGGAAGGCATCGACTACACAAAGTGAAGCATAGTTTTTGTTTGGTTATTATACTGAGATAAGCAATAGGTAGCAAGGGTTGAAAAGAATGTGATTCAATTTACAAGTCATCTCCACCTGGGAAGAAAAAAGAGAAAGGGGAGAAATAGAGAGACAGAGACATACACAGAGAGAGAGACAAACAGAGACAGAGAAAAACAAAGAGAGAGACAGAGAGAGAGACAGATAAAAAGCAAGATGAAAGGAAATTCTGTACCTGGAAACTACAATTGAGATACATACATTTAAAGTATATCAGCTCTTTATGTGGGTATGGAACAAAATATAAAATTTTTCTTTAGTTTTATTAAATAATCCTGGCATTTAAAATTATAGATTCCACAGACAAATCTACTCTGGGTGAATGTTTATCTCCTGTTTGAAGGAGCTGAGTAATTAGCTTTCTGGCTTGTGGTGTATCTCTGTGCACACACACTTTTGCTTAAAGAGATAAACACTGTTTATTGAGTACTTCAGAGGCTCTGCACTCTGAATTATGTGTTAATTAATGTGATTATCACAGCAGTCCTTTTCCAACTTACATGAGGAAACTGAGGCTTGCAGCCACTTCTTTGGTCCTGGTTACCCATGTGCTCTTTCACCCAGGTGGTCAGATCGGACTCAAGCCCTGTACAGTACCTTTACATGTCATTCACATTTACTGTCTATAGCGTTTTGTTAGTGGCAACGCTCTCTACAAAAGACCTGTTATGTTCCAGGTTTTCTATTGTAAATTATATAGCATGGAAGTGACAGTTTTGCTTTCTTCCTGGTACAAATAGAACTTCCTGTCATTGGAATGCTTCCTGTTGAAATATCAGTTTTTAACCCATTCTATTTTGTTTCCATTTCCTAACTATGACCAGTAATCTATGTTGATTCACAGAATGTGTGTAATTGTTAGTTATATAAGTCAGAAGAAATTGGCGTGGTATATTTGGTGTAGTTACATCAATGGTATCAAGTAGCTTTAAGAAACAGAAGTCCAGGGTTTCACATGCTACTTGCCCCCTTTGTCTCCTTTTCAGGTCTTTCTGGTCAAAAGCATAGATGAAGGAAACACAGAAACAATGTTTCCTCCCAGCTCCAAACAGACCAGCCTCAGCCTTCACCAGTAAAATGCTAGGGTGAAAGGTCATACACATTTCAGCAGAATAATTCACTTACACTCTACAGAGTCACTTAATTTTTAAGCTACTCAGGTCTTTGTGGCTTGAAACATTCAGAGAAATTTCTTGACATGGTGATTCAGAAGGACAGCTGTGTAGAGCTGACAGACAGAGTGCATTTCATATTAAAGTGCCTGACCTTGAGTTTCTTAATGTGCTTTTACAGTTAAGTGTTCATGCAGTCTCAGAAAATTTAAGAATGCATTTACAGGGCCTGCAAAATGGCTCAGCTGGTAAATAAAGTTAAGGGCACTCACCTTCAAGCCTGATGGCTTGAGTTTAATCTCCAGGACACACATGGTACAAAGTGTAAACTGAATTGTCCTCTGCCTTTTACTTGTGCACTGTGGTACACAGAGCATGTACACTCTTTCACACACATACACATACCAATAAGGGACTACAATTTTAATTATTTTTTTGACTCAACAACAACAAAAGAAAACTAGCAGAGTCAGATCTGTTGGATCCTGCCTATAATCCCAGTGTTTGCCAGGCTGGGTTCTAGGACCACCTAGTATACACAGTAAGACCAATTTTTAAAACAAAAATAAATCAAAGAAAAGCAGAGCTGGGGGTCGGGGGAGGAGCAGAAGTGAATCTAGCCCAGGTTATAGTCAGGTTTCTCAACCTGGTGAAGCAAAACAAAACAAAGCATCTCCATGTAGACTGAAACCAAGGCTCCAATTACTTTGTCAATTCTGGCAGCAAAGCAATAGGAAAAATCAACCCAAACACCTGCTGTGTATTTATGAAAATCAAGTTCTGGCAGGGCTATTTCTTCAAGATTTCCCTGGTAACCGCTGTACAGAAACTACAGCCTTGCAGTTACTACTGTACATCTAATTGGATCATCTTAAGATGTAGCCTTCTCACACTTATTAGAAGTCCAGTTCTCTTTGCTCCCAAATATTCAAATCCAAATCTCTACTCTTTCCCCATTCTTGTAACAAACATCCTCTAGAGTTCTTTTCAAACATTTTGAACATGGTAAATGGCAAATCAGGAATTGATTGTTTTCTTTCTGGGAGAGGTTAACCCACATTAACCATGAGTTCTCCATTAAGAAGAAGAAGAAGAAGAAGAAGAAGAAGAAGAAGAAGAAGAAGAAGAAGAAGAAGAAGAAGAAGAAGAAGAAGAAGAAGAAGAAGAAGAAAATCCATCCATGGTTTAAATGAAAAGCTACAAAGTTCATCTGAGTAGTAAAATATCAAGATGGTTTTACTTGCAATTTGGTTAATGTTTATGGAAAAATCTAGTAGAGTCTGGGTTATGTGATAAAAGAAGACAGTTGTAACATATTTTCTAGAGAAAAGGGAAATCTTTACAATTAAAATAAGTCTTTGCTTATTTGTCATAATATTATTACAGAAATTAAAAGTTTGCCACTTTTTCTTAATCTGTTACCAGTAGTTTATTTGCCTATATAAATATTTAGCTTAAATATAACTAAATTTTGTGGATCTGGTTGGCCATGTAATATATTGCTTTGGGAATGGGCCCACTGATTGTTGAACTTTTTATGTGTGTATTTTATTTCTTGTGTGCAGCTTTTTTAAAGAAAAATCTGGGAGATCTCAATTGTCTGAAAAATTTGGAAAACTGGGCTAGAATTTCTTCCATCTCTGAAATTAATTATTATTTTTTTCTAGCATAGTCCACTAAACAGACTTCCAATGAACATAAGGCTCCTTCAAAGAATGAGGTCATCAAGACTATTATAACCCTAAACCATATATATATAATTGTCCTTTACAACACAAACAAATTATCTCTGAAACTTGGTTCTACTTCACAGATCTTATTTTGCTCATAAAACCACAGGCCCCACCCGCATCATCCCACACCCCAAGCTCCATATTTAACTTGACCTATAATTACTTAGGCAGAACCAGCTCTACTTTATCCCAACTGTGCCACACCCAACAAAGACAGACACTCTTGCCAAAATGATTCCATATTCATCTTCAAACTGATTTCAAAATATATCTCTTGGCCTCCTGCTTGTTTCTTTTCTGAATGTACACTTTCATTCTTACAGATGTATCATGACTGGTTTAGAAGAGAAATAAATACTCGGTGTTACTAAGAGTCATAGAGAAAGGATAAATACCTTAGCTGGCCACTGAAAAGATCATATATTGAGGGAGGATGATATATAGAAACAAAATCTGTAGCATTTATAGGAAAAGGATATCAGACACAGATTAAATTCACATTAAATTTACCATTAAGTGTGCGAGTGTAAAGTACAGAAAAAAAAATATTAACCAAAAGAGATTCCAGAAGTGAGAAAAATTATTAAAGGAGCTCCAGGTATAGCAGTAGTTATATAGTTAGGGAAGAATGGAAAGTGCTCCGAGACAGAGGCCGGGCACAGTGTGAGCATACTTGGGAAGAGAAGGAAATTGCTGTGGGGCTGAAAAGAGTGTCATGTGCCAAGCTGTTTGGATAGAAGTGTTACAATCCACCTCTTGCACCCCTGACCAAAAAGCTTGCCTCCTGGTGTGAAAAAAGATTGCGTAAAGTTGTCAAACAAAAGACTATATTGTTGAAATTTTATGCAGCAATAATTTTTATGAACTGTGATAATTACCAGTTTAAGACAAAGAATCAAGTGTTTACACTGAGTACATGTGGTGCAGAGAGGATGCTGGCATTAATGACAGCAGAGCTGTGGCTGGGAGAAGATGAATGTGGAACCGAATTCACTCTCCACACAGATACCAGGCCTATCCCCAATAGGCCAAGGTCACAACAATGTCCCGCGCCTGTCTTCTTTTCCCTCTTAAACTTATGTTAGATTCCTTGAGGGTAGAAGTTTTATGAGTTATAATATGTACCAATTTTTCCCTGAGAAGAATTTGCTCTTGTGGCTTGAGTTCCTTAAAAGGTAAGAACTATACAGCTGAACAATCTAAGCTGATGATCCTTTTCTTTCGGGGGAAAAAATACAAAGAAAACTTGAGGTTTACAGGCAAATGGAATTCTTTGCATTTATTTCAACATATTTCCTTTTTATCAATAAAGCAAACCTGTTCCACAGACAGTCAAAGGACAGGAGCTGTGCATTCTGAGGGGAGCTGTAGATTTGTGGCTGGTACCCAACATCACCTGGCTCAATTAGGTTCTAAAACTAACGGAAACAAAACAAAACCATGCAAATCTACTCCTACACTTTCCACCGTTTCTCCTCAATTCAGGTGTCCACAAGAGAGATCTAATTAACACATTCCCCCCAACCCCTTTTACTTATTTTATCTTGTTTTTTTTTTCCTTTATTCCTTTTTTTATGTTTTCATTTTTTTTTTAGATGAGAGTTTCTTTCTGATGACTACAAACAACAGCTCAGTAGGTGACTTGGAGAACAAAATAAAAAAGAAAGTCTCCATAATGACAGCATCTCTGTATGAAATTTGAAAAGCTATTTAGGAATGCTCTATTTCATAACAGAGAGCCAGGTAGTTAATGAGTTAAATGGTACAATGCGGACCTTTCTTCACCACACAACCCTCCTATTTTTTCTTGATAATGATAAGAAATAATGGAAGCTGTCATGGGACATGACTAGCTAGAAAACTACCGCTTGCATGATAGCTAAGTAAAAAGATTAACCTTTCCCTCGAACTAATTTTGGGTAATTAACCCACATTCAGGAGTCAAGAGAAATTTTAGCATTTATATAGTAATTTAGAACCTATGTTGGAAATGACAGCCCCACTCTGTATTTCTGGCACCTGGCCATGCTCAGTGTATAACACCATTCAAGAAATGCTGGAGTGTCTGTAAAAATATGATTTAAGGGGGCAAAACTGAGGTAGAGGAGGCAAGTGGGAAGAAGTTGTAACCACAGAAAAGGAAAGAAAACTGTCATGGCTTAGCTGTACCAATCTCCCTCTCTCATAGTTACCCTTCGTAGACTGGATATGTGCAGAGGTTAGCATCTCTTCAGGCAGCTGCGGGGCAGTTGTTTGGCATAAGACTACTGACACCTGAGCTGCTGGTAAGGCTCACTGTAGAGATTCAGTGAGTTCTAGTCTTGGTGAACTGAGAGAGGGAGAGATCAGAACTTTAGGAAACAGGAAGGAGGGAAAGAGGGGGGAATAGAATTTACATCTCATTGAACCATCTCACATCATACAGCCTCCACTTCCAACCCCAAGTCTCCACCAAGATTTCTTTATAAAGGCCATAGGGAAGCATCCACACTAGAGACACTAGAGAGATCTAGGGCTACTTAACAGGAAACAAAACAAAACACCAATATTTCAACAATCATCTGAATCCATTTTTCTTCCCTTCATCACTAATACAGTATGGGGCTGTTCTTGGCCCAAGTAAACTCCTTATTGTTCAAGAAAGCTTTTACTTTTCTAGAGAATTTTGGAAACCTCCTGGTGTTTTCTTTCACCTTAGAAAACTACTAAATGCTCAAATGACTGTCAACAATACTCCCTGAAAATGGAACCTGTACCCATTTATTAGAGAGAATTATTTTCCTTGACTTCATGTGATGTACATTAGTTTGATATCACAAAAGTAAATATTTATTCAATCATTTACTCATTTACTTTTAGTGCTGAGCATATTCCTCTGGTGCTGCTTAGAATTGGTTCTCTTACTGTGTTGAAGGTGTACGTGAAATGCTCTTTGTTCTAAAAATTTAATTATTGAGAAATGTGTCAGTGCTTACTGTTCTTTGAAGTGGCCCTTGCCATTGCTACCTCACCCTGAGATGTTAGTCCTGGTAAAAATGTCAAAGCTCCCAAGGCTATCTTTGGGCTTTAACCCCAGACCCCTGCTGGTTTCTCAATTATGTTCTCCTATCCTCTTAGATCTCCGTAAATTGCTACCTCCTCAGGTGGGCATTTGCCTTACTTTGGAAGAATTTGCAGCTTTCATTGTATAGTTATTTATAAATGCTGTTTTCACTTGAAAATAAAGTTTTCTCTAGTCAAAACCTACCATTAGAGTTAGAGTACACTTTAAGACCAAAAATCGCCAGAACTGGAGCCCATGTATCAGCAACTGATTTGTACAAACTGCAAACTACAAGTTGTTTTATATCTACTTAGAATAAAACATCACAGGCCCACTCTGTAAGGACATGGCTACCAAAGGATTATTGCCTTGGTGATTTCAATCTCCACCACTGTGCTCTAGACTTCTACCCCCTCGAATGATGCTAGTGCTCTTGAAGAATGAGGAATTTTTAAATTTCTTTGTTCCTTCAGAGGGTATGGTGGTGCTGGCCTTTAATCTCAGCAGAACCAGGTAGATCTCTGTGACTTTGTGACCTACAGAGTAAGTTCTAGGACAGCCATGGATAAACAGAGGGGAGAGAAAAAAGAATAACAAGAACAACAAAACAATAACAAAAAGTGTGATAATTTTAACAAATGGGTAAATTTTAACATTAAAGACTTTAAATATAGTAAAACCACAAGGTCAAAAAACAAGCAGTCATGAATGTATGGTAGCTAAAAGCTTTCTGTTCATGAAGTTGTGAAGAACTCCCAGGTTATATTTCTGCCTGCCCTCTTATTTACAAATCAAAGCTAGGGTCTACTTAAGCAGTGCTAGGCTGTTTTGTCTGTCATCTCTGTTTGGTTCTAACTCATTTTATAATGAGAGACAAAGAGATTAAAAATCAGTGGATATTAAAGTTTAAGGTCTAAAGTAGTTGGGTGGAGGAGGAAAAAGCTCACCTTGCATTCTTTCCATGCTCACTGGAGATACAGTTGCTAGGAAACTGCCCCCCCCCCCCCAGCCAGGGATAATAGTTGATTGGCAGGTTTGGGAACCTCCCTATAGCCAATCAATTCAAAATATAGCATTTGCTTGCCGGGCAGGGAACGACCCCCTGCCCTGGGCATGCTGGGAAGGACAGAATCTTTAAATTAGCAAGCTTACCCTGAACACGTGTTCTTGGCTCACGCGGGCTGGGAACCCAAGCTGCAGCTTGTTAACTTATTAATAAACGGAAACCTCATGTATTTACAGAGGAGTCTATGGTTCCTGGTCTTTTGTGGTTTGTGCACCGGGCATAACAATATTATTATCATTTTATGAAAATTACACTTAAATGCTTCTCTCTGTCATTTTATTTTTTCTGTACTACTGACACTGTCCACCAAATAATATGCCCTCCTGCTTTCCAAGAAGTGTTCCCTGATGTGTTTGGCAGTCAGGGCAGTGGCAGCTTCCTTAATCAATGAGGATTATAAACTAATCTTCAGTAGACAAAATAAGATATTAGTTCCTTTTTCTTTTCTTGCCTTTCCTTTGCTCCCTTCCTCCCAGCCTCTGAGGAAAATTTGATGAGTATTCTAGTGCATGTAAGAAGGTTGTAGTTTATTAGAAACTTTGATCAAGAGCTTATCTTCAAAGACCCTAATGTGATCAGAAATTATCTGACTTACACTTATGTATCACATGATTTTTGTATGTCTGTTTCTTGTGGAAGTAATGCTTTAAACAGATCTGGGGTTCTTTATTGTGCTGCATAACTTCCCAGTTTTGACTCCTAGGGATCTTTAGCTGGTTCTCTGATTAAATTGTTTTATTTTTTCATCAATATTATTATTAGTAGTAGTATATTACTAAGGGCTTGAGAGATAGCACAATAGCTAAGCACAGTTCAACTCCAAGCACCTACAAGCCTTCTCACAAACCTCAATAACTGTTTCCATGGGACCCAACATCCTCTTCTGACCTCTGACACTAGGAATGCATGTAGTGCATAGACCTACATGCAAAACACTCACAAAACAAAATAATAAAATACATCTAAAATAAATAAATAAAATAGTTTTAAGAAATAAAGTTGATCTTTTCTGTGCATTTCATTTGAAATTGAATGCATGTTTTAGTTTCCATGGTAGAAAGTACAACATGTGCTCCAGTGTTAGAATGCATAAAGGTCTTTGTCATCATCCTAAATATTTCCCACTGGTTATTTTTCTACAATACTCTAAATTTCTTTGGTGGTTTAAAAATACAATAGTGAACTAAGAAATTATATATATATATATATATATATATATATATATATATATATATATGTGTGTGTGTACTGCCAAAATACTAGTGGGTTATTCCACAAGAGTTGTACTTCCTAAGAAACCTGGGTTTGGAGGAATCACAGAAGTATAAATTGGTTATGAGACTGAAATAGCTATCATATTATCCATAAGTTATTGAATGCTTTTGTCTCATTCCTAATGTGTTTGATGCTTTTCTTGTTATTAATTTATGTATATATATATATTAATTACAGGTTATTCACTTTGTATCCCAGCTGTAACCCCCTCCCTCATTCCCTCCCAATCCTACCCTCCCGCCCTCTTCTCCTCCCTGTCCCTTTCCAAGTCCACTGATAGGGGAGATCCTCTTTCCCTTCCATCTGATGCTTTTCTTAACAATGTCTATAACAAAATAGATCAAAAGCTTACAGGCTATGTGTGAATAGCTGCTGAAAATGATCTGCCCTTTTGGAAAATTATAAAAAACTTGGCATCTATTGTTATTAAGAAATCCTTCCCTAAAGTCAGGTCTGATTCCTTTCCAAATACTTAGTCTCCTAATGGCAACAAGTCACTAATTATTTACTATGTAGTTCTCTCCACTGAAATTTCTTATTACTTTTTTAAAATTTATTTTTTATTAATTACAGTTTTTCACTTCGTATCCCAACTGCAGCCCCCTCACTCACCCCCTCCCAAACTCACCCTCTCTGCCTTATCTCCTCCCTTGGGGAGGGTCACCTCCCCAAGTTAGGGGAAGTCCTCCTCCCCTTCCTTCTGACCCTAGCCTATCAGGTCTCATCAGAACTGGCTGCATTGTCTTCCTCTGTGGCCTGGTATGGCTGCTGCCCACTCAAAGGGAGGTGATCAAAGAGCCAGCCACCGAGTTCATGTCAGAGACAGTCCCTGATCCCTTTACTAGAGAATTCACTTGGAGACTGAGCTGCTATGGGCTACTGAGTGCAGGGATTCTAGGAGTTCTAGGTTATCTCCATGCATGGTCCTTGGTTGTAGTATCAGTCTCAGAAAAAGATGCCTATATCCAGATATTTTGGTTCTGTTGTTCTCCTTGTGGAACTTCTGTCCCCTCCAAGTCTTTCTAGCTCTCCCTTCTTTCATAAGATTTCCTGCACTCTGCCCAAAGTTTGGCTAAGTCTCAGCTTCTGCTTTGATTCCTTGCTGCATAGAGTCATTCAATGGCCCTCCTGAGTGAGGTATCCCAGAAGCCAAATGATACATATGCTATATACTGCCTTATAAGTAGATATTAGACATACAATATAGGATAAACATACTAAAATCTGTGCACCTAAAGAAACTAATCAAGAAGGAGAACCCTGGGTAAGATGCTCAATCCTCACTCAGAAAGACAAACAGGATGGACATCGGAAGAAGGAGAAAACAGGGAATGAGACAGGAGCCTACCACTGAAATTTTATTAAGGAGTTTATTTTAAAGTCAGGCCATGTGATCAAAGCACTTGAAAGGCAGAAGCAGAAAAATACCTGCCTGCATTACAGAGGAAGATTCTGTAAGAGCTCTTTGTAAGCCACAGTGAGATATTCTCAGAAGGTTTGTGTTTTGTGCACACTCATGTGTGTGTATGTGTTCATGCATATGTGAGCATACACATATGTGATATGTATGTATGTGTATACATGTGTGTGCATGAATGTGTTGGTACATAATTTTTATGTATGTATGTCCATGAATATTCACATGAGTGTATGTTCGTGTATGTGAATGTTTTATATTGAGTAATGATAAGAATAAGTGGGAAAGCAGAGATCTAGCTGAAAAATATTTAACTTTGAGTCTCTGCTGAATTATGTTTCCTTAGCTGAGTTACCAAAAATTTCTGAGCTGAGATTTTCTCACTTGAAAAAAAAAGTTTATTGGGATTATAATATTTACAAAGTTATTGAGAGTCTTAAAAGAAACATCTATTTCATTGCCTGGGAACATTTGGTAGTTAATGAATATGTTTTTTTTCTTCCCAATAAAATATGCGTCTTGTATCTTAACACTGTGTGTAACAAAATACATCAAGAACTAATTAACATACTACGTGTGTGAATGATGGCTGAATATTCAATATATTTTCTGTCTTTGATAAATAATAAAATTTTATTGTTCATTGAAGCTAAATAGAGGAATTGGAATTAAAATTCATACTTGAATAGAGAGAGAAATTAATTATTATCTCTAATATTAAAAATGATTTCATTTTAAAACAAAGTCACAAAGAAATCATTTCTAACTGTTGGCATGGATGATGAAAAATGTCATCAGATATCAGAACTAGTGACCCCTTAAAATTTATTTTGAAACTACCTATTATTAAAACTGGACCTCAGACTGATCATTTGTTGAATATTTTTCCCAAATAAGGAAGTGTTAAAGATGACACTGAACCCTATCATGGGACTGAGGGAGGGGCATAGGAGAAGAAGAAGAAGGATGGAGGGTGGGATTGAGAGGTGATGGGAGAGGGAACTACAGCTGGGATACAAAGTGAATACACTGTAATTAATATTAAAAATAGAAATTTAAAAAAGAAAGAGAAAGATGAGACTAGACAATGAAATGGTTAATAGTACACATTTCACTGACACTCGATTATCTTACAAATGGCATGCTTTTTCCAATACAATCTGAAAACTGTAAATGTATGTTTTTCCAATCACAGCAGGAATTTTTCTCTCTCCTGAGCATCATTCTTCTGCATGCTAATCTGACAGGCAGTATCACGGGATTAGGAATTACTGTCATTACTTTATTGCCTGACTACTGGCATTAGTGATTGTTTTACTTCCAGATATTTGATTTCCAGTTAGAATTAGAGAGCATTGAGTTCCAGGATGGTATCTCTACTGTTTGCCTCTCTTGTAAACATCATAAGCATGCATAAATTGAATTACTTTCTTCAAGACTGAGTTGATCAGTTTCTTCAGTAGCATGTGCACACTTTACACAAATTAAATACTCTAATACTTTCTAGCTATTTTTCCCCACAGGCTTCAAACTGATGTTTAATTTCCTATCTGATGATACACAACCTCACATGTTCCCTATGTGAAGACTTTGCTATAAAAGAATTACTGCCTTGGCGATTTCACAGTGTACACAGTGGTACTCTTGACCTCTCCCACTCGTAGAAGGGTGTTAGTGCTCTCAGCGAATAAGGAATTTTCTAATTTCTTTCACACATAAGAGATTCTTGCTTCAAGATATTCCAGCACTTCAATAACTACTGCATAAATCCTATATTAAATAATGTCAGGCATTAGTTATTAATATTTAAAATAGAACTTTCTACAAACAAAACACATTTTCTCAAGTTTAAAATTAACAGTTTAATCTTATAACAATTTCTAACTCATTAGGTCATTATTGAAATTAAAATATAACTAATCCTGGTTATTTTTTATAAGTGATAGATTTAAGTTTTAGGGAACAGCACAGGATTCTTTTCATGCTCAATATAATTTAGTTCAGATAATGATATGGAAAGGGAAAAATGGACTTCAACATTTGTATTCAATTTATTTATCTGTAATAAAACAAGCCTTGCAATGAAATCAAAATATCATGTCACATTCAAAAACAAATGATTTATTTGGTGCTGAGTTAGGAAAAAAACAATTTCTTTTTTATTATTATTAATTACCTTTTATTAACTCTGTATCCCAGGTGAATCCCACTCCCTCATTCCCTCCCAGTCCCACCCTCCCTCCCTTGTCTACTCCCTGCCCCTTTCCAAGTCCATTGATAGGGGAGGACCTCCTCCCTTTTCATCTGGCCCTGGTTTATCAGTTCTCTTCAGGACTGGCTTCAAAGTACTCTGTGGCCTAGAAAAAACCAATTCCTAATGCTTGTGTTTTAAATTGTGTATTTTCATTTTATGTCAAGGACATCTGCTCAACCTTGTTTGTAGCAGCTTTGTTTGTAAAAGCCAGAAGCTGGAAACAGCCCAAATGCCCAGATTGATACAGAAATTGTGGTACATCTACACAATGGAATACTATTCAGCAATAAAAAACAGGGAAATTATGAAATGAAATAATGAAATGGTGGGAACTGGAAAAGATCACCCTGAGTGAGGTATCCCAGAAGCAGAAAGACACACAGGGTGTACATTTACTCATAAGTGGATATTAGACATATAATATAGGATAAACATACTAAAATCTGTACACCTAAGGAAACTAATCAAGAAGGAGGACTCTGGCTAAGATGCACAATCCCCATTAAAAAGGCAAAGAGGATGGACATCCGAGGAGGGAAAAACAGGGAACAGGACAGGAGCTTTCCATAGAGGGCCTCTGAAAGGCTCTACCCAGCAGTGTATCAAAGCACATGCTGAGACTCAGACAAACTTTGTGCAGAGTGCAGGGAATCTTATGAAAAGAAGTGGGATATAGTTAAGACCTGGAGAGGACAGGAGCTCCACAAGGAGAGCAACAGATCCAAAAATTCTGATACTCCAGCCAAGGACCACTCATGGAGATGGCCTGGAACCCCTGCACAGAGGTAGCCCATGACAGTACAGTGTCCAAGCAGCTTCATAATAATGGGGACAGGGACAGTTTCTGACAGGAATTGATTGCCCTGCTCTTTGATCACCTTACCAGGGAGCAGCCTTACCAGGCTACAGAGGAGGACAATGCAGCCAGTCTTGATGAGATTTGATAATCTAGGATCAGAGGGAAGGGGAGGAGGACTTCCCTTATCAGAGAGGGGCACAGGTGGGGAAGAAGGAAGGAAGGTGGGATTGGGAGGGGAAGAGGGAGCTATGGGGGGATACAAAGTGAATAAACTGTAATTAATAAAAATAAAAATAATTTTAAAAAAATAACTTTCAAATTTTTAAGTAATTTTAAAATTTTATTAAAGGAAATCATGAAATTTGCAGACAAATGGATAGAATTAGAAAAGATTTTCCTGAGTGAGGTAATCCAGAAGCAGAGAGACAGGCATGGTATATACTCACTTATAAGTGGATATTAGTCATATTATATAGGATAAACATACTAAAACCTACAGATGCTATACAATAAGGAGCACTAGGGAAGATGTTTAATTTTTATTCAGAAGGGAAGACAGGATAGACACTGGAAGCAGCAGAACAGCGGAAAGAGGAAGGGGGCCTACCACAGATGTCCTCTAAAAGACTCCACCCAGCAGGGGATTGAAGCAACTGTGCAGACTCACAGCTAAACTTCGGACAAAGATCAGGGAGTCTTATGGAAGAAGGGGGGATGTAAGAGGACCTGGAGGGGAGGAGCCGCACAAAGAGACCACCACCACCAACAACAACAACAAAAGAGACCAGGGGGACTGCAGAGACTGATGCATCAACCAAAGACTGTACATACAGAGGACCTAGACCCCTTGCTCAGATGTAGCCCACAGACAGCTCAGTCTTCATGTGGGTTCCCTAGTAAGGGGAGAAGAGACTATCTCTGAAATGGTCTCGATTGCCTGCTCCTTGATCACTTCTCCCTGGTGGGATGAACTAGCCAGCCACAGAGGAGGAGGATCCAGGCAGTCTTTATTGGACCTGATAGGCTAGGGTCAGACAGTAAGGAGGGATGACTTCCCCTATCAGTGAACTAAGGAAGAGGGATAAGGGAGGAAGAGGAAAGGAGGTTGGGACCTGGAGGAGATGAGGGAAGGGCCTACAACCAGGATATGAATGAATTAATTGTAAAGAAGAAGAAGAAAAAAATTAAATTCAGTTCAGTTAATTTTATATATAAAAAGCATTAATTTATATTAAAATATGAATTTATTCACATTATATGCACTTTGTTGGTTTTAGTCATGAAAGATTAAAAACAAAATAAGGCTTTGATGGTTGAAAAAAAAACATCCCCTCTCCTTACCTTTTTGTCTTTACTCTTTGAAAATTATTATTAATGCCATTATCAATTACAAGGTCAATACTTTATTTAGAAGCCATTTTAGAGCCACCAAAGGTGTTGTCTTTTTTGAAGGCATTATTAAGTTTATTTACAGAGTATTTTTGCTGAGAAACATATTTGTTATTTCTATGTCCAGAATTTTTTAATAGATTTAGTTACAAGAGGAATGAATTTCATGTATAACAGAAGAAGACTGAAGTGAAGGAAAAATTATCACTTTTGTTTTTTGTAATATGCCTCTCACATTGAGCTATGTGCCTAGCAGCCCAAGGTCAAAGCAAATATTTTAGTCGAAATCAAATCAATTTTAGACAATAAAAGGCCTGTATCCCATCAGTGAATAAAATATAACCTCCTTAAAGATTCTCCTTTAAATTAATAGGACATATCAGTTTATGTATTATAATATAGTATTCAAGAATAATAAAAGTTTATGGTTCACCTTCACATTAACCTTGCTCTGAGAATGAAGTCATATGCCAGTGTTAGTCTGATAGGAAAACCCTTGTGCTACGTGTCAGTTTTTGCTCTTATTAAAAGCTCAACTTCATTTATTTTGGTCATATTTTAAGATTGTCAGCATTCATACATCATTTACATTAGAATGTATTAATCTTGCTGGGCAGGCTGTATCCCACATGTTTTGGTACATAGACTATTGGAAAAGATTGCAGTGAGATGGGAAGGAAAAAGTTTAAGTAGTAACACCTGTTGGCTGTACTAACATACTTCCAAAAATTATTGAAAATGGTTTTAGATGTTCCCAATAAAAACTGAGGCTGGAGAGATGGCTCAAAGGTTAAAAGCACCTACGGCTTTTGCAAAGGAACCACATTTGATTCCTAGAACTCACATGGCAGCCCACAATCATGGTAACTCCAGTTCCAGAGAATCCAGTGCCCTTTTTCGATCCAATGGGCACCAGCCTATGTATGATAAATATGCATATATTCAGGCAAACAGGACAATAACATAAGAATAAAAATAAATCTTAGAAAATGGTAACCATGTGACAATTCAAATATTATTTAATTGAATTGATCTTTTTCATTATATGTGCATATTTCAAAAACCTGTCTCACATGAAAACATAAACATTATTAATGAAGGATTTAAAAATCAGTTATATAGTTATATTTATATCATATATAAATTATATACATGTACATAAATATATAAAAGTATAAAGTAGAGAAATATATCATAAATGCATATAGATTGTAATATTTATAGATATGTATATATATGTAATATATATATATATATGAATTGGTTAAAGAAATAAAGAAAGGCGACACCCTGGGGGCAGTGGTGCACAGTGAACAGTAAGAGGAAATAGGTTGAGTACAAAGGTCATTCTGCAACGCTTTCATTTTATTCATGTTTTCCTTATCTTTTCTTTTGTTCTCAGATAGCAGTAGCACCATTTTCTTCAGGCTGGCCTCAGACTACAGATCCTTCTGTCTCCTACTCAAGTCAGCGTGCTAGGATTTTTCTTTTTTTTTTTTTACGATTTATTCATTTTAAATCCCAATTGCAGCTCTCTTCCTTATCTCCTCCCTGTCCCACCCTTCCTCCTTCTTCTTCCCTTCTCCTCTTCCCCTGGGATTAAGGGATTTATGCTCAACCTTCTTGAAGGAATTTCAAAAGCATTGTCAGCAAACTTTCCTCTTTAACTTCTCTTCCAGTTTCCCTCACCTCCCTTTCCCTTTCTTAACCCACTTTTGCTGGCTGCTCCACTTGTTACCTGGTGTTTCAATTTAAGATTCTTTTTTTATTTTATTTTAAATGTTCATTTTTATTTATTTTTATTTATTTTTTATTTTTTTGTTATCAATCACAGGTTAGATACTTTGCATCCCAAGAGTAGCCCCCTCCCTCATTCCCTCCCACCCTCCCCAACCCTCCCTTCATCTCCTCCCCGCCCCCTCCAAGTCCACCAACAGGGGAGGACCTCCTCCCCTTCCATCCAACCCCAGCTCATCCTGTCTCCTCAGGGTTGGCTGCAATGTCCTCCTCTGGGATGTAACCAGTCTGTCACTCCCCGGCTTGTATGGGGGAGGGTCAAAGAGTCAGCCATCAAGTTCAAGACTGAAACAGTCCCTGTTTCCCTCACTTCAAGATTCTTAACTGTGCCCTGCCCCTCCGTACTTCTCTCCCAGGATGTAGGGTTTTGGCCCTGCTGGAACACGACACTGAGACCTGGGTTCATCTGCTGAAAATACATATCATGTCTCCCTCCGATCCAAGTTTGATATAATATTTCACAACTTGAAATCCTCAGAGTAAGAATAAAACCAGAAAAGACCCCCGTGCCCAGATATAGTTGGTCCTTGTGGCACTCCTGTACTCTCCAGGTCTTATTAACTCTCTCTTCTTTCATACGATTCCCTGCATTCTGCCCAAGGTTTGGTTATGAGTCTCAGCATCTTCTTTGATACACTACTAGATTCAGTCTTTCAGGGGCCCTCTGTGGTAGGCACCTGTCTTGTTATTTGTTTTCTTCTACTGGACTTAGGGCCAGGGAAGAGATGAGGGAGGGAAGGTGGGATTGGGAAGGAATGAGGGAGGAGGCTACAGTTGGGTTACAAATTAAATAAACTGTAACTAATATTAAAAAATAAAAATTTAATTAAAAAAATAAGAGCAGCCACATCATGCATAGAATATCTTATAGCGTGTCGGATTGATACGTTTTATTTTTCAGCTCTGTGACTGACCCTGGTGCATCTAACGTTAACAGGCAGTCTTCAGTTGTTCCCGCCATTCTTTCTCATGTGCTTTTTAACTTCTCCAATACCAGAGTAACACTCAGCTCTGTGTCTCATAGGACTGGGAGCCATTACTTCGGTGCAATATAAACGTTGGGTTCTGGACTTTAGAGGTGATTAAGTGTTATAATTTCATTGTTTAAACACTGAACATAGCAACTAGAATCTTACAGATCCATTATCTGTTCTTTCTTCAAAATTCAACTTTTCATTTAGAAAAAGGAAATTGACAACTGATCTCTTGCTTCTTGGTAATAAGCAGGCAAGAGCTGCAGGGATCGTGTGACTTGCTTTAGTTGTTATTCCTACATAACATATCAAATTGGAGTTACAGATATAATAACAATTTGGAAAAAACAAATACTTAAATTCTCACACACATATGTATATCTGCATGTATATATACATACATGTATTTACATTTTATGTCATCTAAAAATTCTGTTCAATATTGTTGTTGTGGTTATTTTTATTCATTGAGACAAAATGTCACTGTCTGCCTCTGGCTGATATTGAACTCTTTTTGTAGACCAGGCTGGGTTTGAACTCATAGAGATAAGCCTGCCTCTGCAATTATACTAAATTGTATGTACCAGGAAATAAATAATGTCTGAACAATAATGAAAATCAATTTTCATGAAATTAAGAGAGCAGTTTGATGTAAAGTCAGAACATTTAACTTTCAATTCAACCATCACAACCTCAATAAAAAGTTTACAATAATTTATAGAATGTAAGGTAGCAACCACAATAACAAACACAGCAAAACAGCTGTTTGTTTTCAGTGTTTGAAATACAAACCCTAACTGAATTTGTATTTTCAAAAATAAAAAGAAAACAAACATTAGGAGGACAAACTTCTGAAGAACTAAAATAGTAACTATTAAGAACTAAAATAATAACTATTTAGTCCTCAGGAGATTAGTGTATAGTCACTTATGACTTTATTTTTTTACTAACTTGCATTGGGCATTGTGTTTGAAGTATTTGGTTTTTTTTCAATTTTTTTATTTATTTTAATTTATTCACTTTGTATCCCAGCTGTAGCCCCCTCCCAATCCTGCCCTTCCTCCCTCTTCTCCTCCCATGACCCTCCCCAGTCCACTAATAGGGAAGGTCCTCCTCTCCTTCTATCTGACCCTAACCTATCAGATCTCATCAGGACTGGCTAAATTGTAGTATTTCTTAACTCCTAAAATGTTAACAGAACATTTTGTCTAAATGTACATGCTTTAGGACAAATCAAGTGACCATGATCAGTATGCATTTCTTGTAGAAAGAAAACCTAAGTGACATTTTGAAATATTTTAATTGTGTGTTCAGAAGTGCTAGTGGATATACCAAAGTGAAAATGGTTCCTGAAACTAATTAACATGGCTTCATTTATCAAAAGCTCTGGAGCTCTTATAAGTACTAACAACAGTGTAATGGTACATTTCTGTTTGTCTGTTGAAACTCAATACTGTCATAGTTCCCCACACCACTGAGTTCAAGCAACCTTTGTGTGGCTTTAACAAAAAGTCTCAGACCTTTTGCAAGGAGGCTTCTTCATATTTCATTGGTATACATGTTGCTGATGTTATTGATTTGAATCAAACAAGTATGGTCATTGTTAACAGAGATGGAAAATTGAAGGAATCAGTAAGACAAATTCCAAGTACAACTACATTAACACTAATCTGTAAAATGCTAAAAAAACATGGTATTAAAATCAGTAATTTGGGGAGTAAACACAAGCTGAGGGCAGGGGACAGCATGTATGGGTTAGTTTTAACACAAAGACTTGCTCCATAATTTGACTCTATATTAAAACAAATGCTTCGAAGTTACAGTACAGAATAACAGCATGACCTTCATTTGTCATCTCTAAGATTTGTAGAATTTGGGGATCTATGCAATGGGTATGTACGCTTGGTGACGAATGAAAAAGTACGAAAACATTTCATTAGGAACTCTACATTTGTTCTTGAATTGACCATATCTAATTGACTGTTGTAAACCATTTTATTTCTCTTCAGTTTTGTTTTACATAGATATGTGAGACTTGGGCACACTAATATTACGTTCTCTTTAGGCAGCTCCAAACATAACTTTGGGATTTAGTACCAAAGGAGGAACAGTGAAGCAAAGAAAGAACACAGCAACAGAAGTGCTTTATGATTAAGTAATATAGCCATAAACTTATTAATAAGAAATTCTACAAATTCATTTTGGATTCCCATGATTCATCCCTAAAGACAAAGAGTTTGCTTACTTCTAAAATAATAACACTTGTATTTCTGGTCAAATACAATGTGGGTCAACTGCCACAAGACAATTCAAATAGAATGTGGCCAAAGCACGTTCCATTAAGATTGAGCCAGAACAAAGAGAAATGTGTCCTAAATGTAAGTGAGCTCTACCTGTTTATGGCATCAAAATGGCAAGTTCAGCATTACCATTAAATGAAAAAAAGTGGCATATCGTGTACTTTTTTACATGCAGCTTTGCCTAGAAACTTCATGGGCCTCTGTTTTGAAGCCCAAGTTAAGCTAATTGTATATTGAATAGTGGGTTTCTTTTCAGGAAATGCTGTAGAGTATGATGTTCAGTGTTTTAACAAATGTCATTCCAGGGTAGATGAGTTCTAAAATAGGATTAGGTTTTAGCTATTTTAACAGCAACCAAAATGGAAAGAGCATTCATTATGGACTTGGGCTTTAGTAATGCTTACCCATGAAGCTAACACTGTGACTTTGGGAAATTTGCATAGTCTTCTGGAAGGTTATTTTTGTTGTTGTTCTTTTTTTTTTTTCATTTGAAAACTTATAATAAAAACCCTGACTTCTAAAGCTGTGTCAGAGAGAGGTTCAAGCAATGCATATGAATGGTGTGGAAGTGTCCAAGCAAGAGGGAGTCTTCTCAGTCAGTATGTGATTTACCTTAAATTTTTGTATACCTGGAAAAGAGCAAAGTATTCAGATATGGAATTTGTACAATTGTGTTGGATCCTTATTTTGATGCTGGGCTTGTGACCTAAGTAATCCATGCCCTCCAGGACCCCAGGGTGAGCATAAGTGAAAGTGAGGGACTGAGCTAAATAAGGTTAAATACTCCGCAATCCTTTCATCAACTTCTATTTCTTCTGCTCAGTTTGGTTTTTAAGAACAACAATAAAGAGATTTGCTACAATTTCCTGACCTGTGTCAACCTAAAATGACTTTGATAAACCATATCACAACATAGGAATATACTAATTTTTTGTGGACTTCCAGAAGCCTAGTTCTCTTTATGAATCAGCTAGCTGAGCTTGGAGAAATGGAAAAGATATTGCTTCCTCTCTCTTAAAAGTAAGAATAACATGGATATTTAGAACTTTAGCTGAGAATTTCTTTCTAATATTGAATTTTAATATGTAAGTTACAATTTCTTTGGCCTGCAATTGATTTCTCCTTTTCTGCTAAATGACAGCTACTGATTACATTAATATTCAAATTTGTCCTGTCCAAATGTCCAAGAGGTCATTTAAAAAGAATAGCCCTTGTTCTTCCAAGAATAGAATTACTTTATCTCCCATAAAGATGATTTGTAGATGTCAATTTTTTTTACAATTTTTTTTCATCTTTTTACAAAAGATGATTTGTAGATGTCAATAGTTTCATCAGGTAACTTACTGTTTTACAGAGATTGGAGCAAATACACAATGCTATGTCCATGAAATCTACAGATGAATCTCCTTTGAACCTACCCTCTCACCAAACCAAAAACCAAAACAAAACAAAAACCCAACCAAACAACAACAAAAAATGAGTAAGTCTACAAATCTGTTATGAAGAAATGGTTGAACTATGACAAAGGTGATCTTTGCACAAATCACTTTCTTAATAAAATTAGATTTTCTTTTAGTATAATCAGAATACGTTTGACATTATCTTCATTTTTAGGTGTAACCATCTTAAATTACACTGACATAGTTCAAAACTTAAAAAGAAATTACCATTGGAGTAAAGGACGGGTTAGAGAAAGTTATTGATTTTATTAGTGAGAACTCTAATTAATGTTATTCTTCTGCAGGCCTAGAAAATATTTCTCTTTATCCTCCTTGAGAGAAATTCTAACAACTAGCAACTAAACCAAAACACAATAGAAGTGTAAGAACTGTCCCACTAAATGAAGGCTGCATTCCTTATATTGCCTGATCAACCCTCTCTGAGTGTCACTCATTTAACTCATAGACCCTCTAGGATTAGAAGGAATTGATAATCCATACCTGTTTTTTTTTTTTCCTATAACCTGTATTTGAAAGATTCTTTTTGTCTCTTTCCTTTTTCCTTACATGTCTGTCCTTGTAAAAGCATCCTCCTATGATCTCTAAGCTTCCACTTTAGGAAGCCAAATTACCTCTCTCTACAAGTCTCACTTGAAGCTATAAAATGTGGAGGACTTTATGGATGTCATGTCTAGGGAATTTAGCCACTAATAATAATTGAATTGTGCTATATAATTTAAAATAATGTAAGCGACTTGCAGAGTTTCACTTATTTTCTATATAAGTAATTATATAGAATTAAGAAATTAAATAGATTTAAATGTACTTATATGTTTTAGAAGGATCTTGAAATGTAATAATAATATAAGTACATATTTGACTTCAAAGATGAGATACAATAAGAAACTTTTAACAAATTATGAGATAATAAAGAAAGGAAGTACTTATTAAGGAAATCCGGAGTCTGTACCTGGGAGCAAAAACTATTATCAGGGAACATATGATTTCCAAGATGTACACTAAAGAGTAGTGCTCATTCACTAAGTCACCATTGGGATGAGATGGATCTATTGTAGGAATCTGAATAATTCTAAAGGTCAGGTTTACATTTGTGAAAACATGCTCTTCCTTGGGGAACTCTCAGGCATGAGTTCCGTAAAATACCAATTCATAAAACTTCTGTGTTTCACCTAGTTCAGCCATACGAATCACCACATGAGAAGCGTTAGCCATCCTTCTAAGCAGATGGAAACTGCATGATAATAGCATGTGATTAAAAATGAGTGAGCTGCTTGTGGAATTCACATTATTTTGCAATGTTTGCCCACAAGCACATCAGCTCCACTTCACTGCCCCATATGCTAACAACTGACAATAGCTACACTCTGAATATTGGAATCTGAAAGTTAGGTGGACAGATAAGTGGATAAAATAGAATGCTCGCCAACAAATTCCTAACAATAACCAGTTATCTACACTATACTCTGATTTAGTGTAAACAGAGTTCTCAGTTCACGAGAAGCCTAACATTTTCCATATGCACTGTCATATTTCATTTTCTTTCTCTAATATTCATTTTTCATTAACAGCCCAAAGGCCTTGATTTTCTTGAAAAAAATATGAATTTATGCCATTTTTATATTTGTGACTAATATGTGATTTAAGTTACTACCAAGGCCTTTGTTAGTGTGTTTAAGACACTAAATTTATAAAATCCCTCCTCTTATTTTTTATATGCAAATATTTCTTTTGATGTGATAACAATTCATATTGAAGTTTGCAACATGAATTGCTAATGCTAATTTGATTACTTTCATATTAGTGTTGAGTACCTCAAAATTAGCAGGAGATGGTTTAAGATGTGAAACTGGGAATGGAAGAGCTCTCTCTCTGCAGCGATGTGAGTGTGAGTGCATGCTGTGACGCTTATTCCTCATGAAGCAATGAATGCAATTTTGATGGCAAACAAGTCGGGACTTTTTGAAAATCTGACAGCTTGATTTCTTTATTTCAACGGTGATTATCACAAGCCCTCTGTCTACTTTTTAATAAATCACAGAGGTCAATTATATGTAAAATATTCGTTGCAGACTATTTTGAATATCATTTGTTTCAGCAGTCAAATGTCTCTTACTATAGCACAGCCATAGTATACAAATATAGTATAGCTAAGGGAACTAAATTGCTAACTTTCTATTTTGGAGGGCAGAAATATATCAAGTTGATTTTTTTTTTAATTTTCTTCTGAATATACTTGGTTTTCAATTATTTTATTTGTTTTATAAAAAAGATTTCTAACAACTTGTAAGAGCAAGGATAGTAGAAATATATGCTTGCAAGCTAACCTAAGACAGGTGCACCTAAAGACAACGGAAATATGATTTCACTTTTTTCAAAAATATTGCTTGAAAATGGTATCTCACCAAGCATATTTCTCCTGGAAATATAAACTGTCTGTAGAACATCGCAATGGTAAGGCTGCAGGAAGACCAACCACCCATAGTGTGCCTGCAGCTTGCATGTTGCTTGTCTCTTCACTGAAACAATGCCTGTGGACGGTGTCTGTAATTTACATTTTGCCTTAAAGTCTCTATGCTCATTAACATTTTACAGGTGCTGCACCATTCCGTGGAGCTGCGGATACTAAACGAATGGGCAGTAGCTATAATGACAAAGCAGGGGCAGCACACTTGAGAGCTAACCTGTTTCTGGCACATCCCTGGGCAGTGTTTGATAGAGGGCTCAATGAGTTAGATATTCATGACCAACTTCGGAAAGTAGAACAGAGCTATTCTTTGAATGAGGGCCATGTTAGCCTGTTGAGTATTGGAGATGTAATTATTTCCAGTTACCTTGAGAACACTTCCCTCTGAGAGAGAGAGAGAGAGAGAGAGAGAGAGAGAGAGAGAGAGAGAGAGAGAGAGAGAGAGAAGTGAGGGCGGCAATGGGCCAGTAATTATTTAGGTATAAATCACCAAAAAATTTTTCTCAAGATGTGAGTAGAAAATTTAATCACATGCTGTTTTTTTAAAAACAGTTTTCAATAATATATATGCTCCATGGAAATATAGTATAAAAGTTCATGAGGTTATATATTGATGGATAGAGGCTAATAGGCAAAAATTGAAAAACAAAATTAATTATACCACATGAATTGTAGTAGATTGATTCTCTTTATAATTAAATAGGAATTTAAATGTAATGTTGCAATTAAATGGGAACATTTATCATTGCTTTGTATTTTCTTTTATTAATAAAATGCATGCATTTTGTAACTAAGGGAAAAAATCAGAAATTGTAGGCATGTATGTTGTCACATAACTCAAAGGCTTGGGATGGCACATGCTTTTATATTTATCATTAATATGTCTATTTATCTATCATCTATCAACTATCTACCAACTGTCATCTATCTATCTATCTATCTATCTATCTATCTATCTATCTATCAATCATCTGTATCATCTATCAGCTATCTTTACCTATCAACCAATCATCTAGTCTTAAATTCAATGTTGAAAGAAAAAAATTCCCAAACTTTCCAGGCAGTGCATGAAAATATTTTTATTTTTCAATATGTCATCACTACTTTACCTATCTGCTCTTTTATTTACAGTACAGTGTTTGTTCGTTTGGATTTTAAGGACATGGTTTCTTTGTGTAGCCCTAGCTGTCCTTTGTTTTGTAGAGCATGCTGGCTTAGAAGTCAACAGCGATTTGCCTGCCTCTACCTCCTGAGAACTGGGATTAAAGTCATGGACTGCCATTGCCAACACAATACAGGGTTTAAGGAACATAGAAATCTATCCAAGTAAATCTTTATTGAATGAATACTAACAGACTTGGGCAAAGCAATCATGTAAACCACCAAAAATTATTTAGTCAATGAAAGCTACTGTCATTGTGATTATCATTAACGCTATTAAAAATAGTGATGACAATGATTAAAGCCACTTAAAGGACTAGACACTGAGCAAAGCATCAGATGAATTTGCTTTGTCTACTCAGTTGTGTTACAATGTAAAATACTGCCCAGTTGAATTTCTCATTTTATTCAAACTTTCATGTGTTTCATTCAAGCTATTAACATTAATAATCCCTTCCCATCTTAATAATGACAGCAAAATAGTTGTCCATAATCTTTGCATTAACTATGAAGGGAAATTTAAGTTGAATACAAACAGAAAGGAAGGTGTCCTATCTTCCTTACTTTAAGGAAATTGTTCTGTAGAGATAAATTCTAATTGCTGTGTTTATCTTCACTCTACCTCACAGTTTTTCTTTCAATGCAGATATACATTTAAATCCAATTAAAAACTTCTACAGTCTAACCTGTCACCTCAATAGTGTTTAAAGTCTTAAATATTATATATCTTGAAATATGACATTAGCTTATTTTAACTCCTCAACCCAATTTAGGGCTCTGTTTCTCCTTTGGATTTATACTGAGTAGATGCCTGCTGGTGGTCAGTGGATAACATAGTGTACCTTCTTGCTAAGAGTAGAGTTGTGAGGTAGAGAACAAGTGAAGAAGCTGTAAGTGGGATGTCTCAGGGTAATGTCATTGACGAAGTAACATTAAGTTCTTAGTTCCATTTAGATCAATGCAGCTACTTCAGGGACTGAGGAACTAATTTTGCTCAGATTATATTTAATCATAATTTGCATATAAATAGCAATATTGGGTAGTGGTTATCATATTGAACACTCCAGATTCAGATGTTTATGCTCTCATTTTATGTTACAGGAAGATGGTTAAAAGTTTCCTATTTAGTATGTTTCTCCTGTATTATATGTCTAATATCCACTTGTGAGTGAGCATATACCATGTGTGTCTTTCTGTTTCTGGGATACCTCACTCAAGATGATCTTTTCTATTTTCCAACATTTGCCTGCAAAATTTCATGATTTCCTTGTTTTTAATAGCTGAGAAGTATTCCATTGTGTAAATGTACCACAATTTCTGTATCCATTCCTCTGCTGAAGGACATCTAGGTTGTTTCTAGCTTCTGACTATTACAAATATAGCTGCTACAAACATGATTGAGCAACTGTCCTTGTTGTCCTTGTAGTTGAGCATATTTTGGATATATGCCTCAGAGTGGTATAGCTGGATCTTAAAGAAGCTAAACAACAAGGAAGACCCTAGGGAAGGTTCTTAGTCCTTATTCAGGAGGACAAATGGGATAGTCATCAGAAGCAGGAGAAGATAGGGAACAGAACAGCAGCCTACCACAAGGGCCTCTGAAAGACTCTATTGATGGAGGTATCGAAGCAGAGGCTGAGACTCATAACCAAACTTTGAACAGAATGAATGGAATTTTGTGAAAGGAAGGGGAGACAGAAAGTCCTGGAGGAGCTCCAAAAGGAGACCAACAGAGCCAAAAAATCTGAGCCCTGGATACCCTGAAGAGAATGATATCGTAATCAGGGACAATGCATGGAGAGGACCTAAAATTTCTGCTTAGATGTAGTCCATAGACTCAGTCTCCAAGCAGGTACCCTAGTAAGGGGAACAGGGACTGTCTCCAACTCAGTGAACTCAGTGTCAGGCTCTCTGATCACCTCCCCCTGTCGGGTGCAGCCTTGCCAGGCCACAGAGGAAGACAATGAAACCACTGTTGATGAGACCAGATAGGCTAGGGTCAGATAGAAGGGGAGGAGGACCTCCTCTATCAGTGGATTAGGGGAGGGGCATAGGAGGAGAGGATTAGAAGGGAGGGTGGGATTAGGAGGAGATGAGGGAAGGGGCCACAGGTGGGATACATATTGAATAAAATTTAATAAATGATAATAATAGAAAAGAAAAATATAAAAGGTTAATTCTACACTTGAAAAAAAAAGTTTTCTATTTAACATTAGAAATAGACACCAAAGAGCAAAACTGGTCATCATGAAGTTGACATAAAATTACTCCTCTGTGGTGGCTAGGGCTGTCTCATTGAGTCAGATACAACATAGAGTTCTAGTTTTGTGGAAAAAAAAATGTCACCTTGGGCAAAGAGCTAAGCTTTCCAAGATACATGATTCCTTTCCAATATCTAAAGATGATTGTGCTTCATACATTGCAGAAATTTGTATTGACAATTAAATGCGACAGTGCTGAAGAGCATGTGGCATCATACTGCTTGGCTCTTGATATTAGCTAAGCAGATTGCAATATGCCTGTTAATCATATTCCTAAGGTTGTATAAAGGGTTATTTGAGTTCATTATGTCCTTAAAACAAATATTTTGCATTTGTACTCCTTTTAGTGCTTGGCAATAAAAATTTCCAACATAGATGAATATAAACAATGTCAATCAATTTTATCATGCCTGTTGCTCGTATGAAAAGATCTGGAATGGTTTTATCTTGTACCATAAAATAATAAAATTCTAGTATAATTTGGGGAACAACATATTACTTCCAAGTGTTCAGTCACCTGTTGCATTGAAAGAGAATTCTTTTTTTTTCTTCACTTTTTATTAATTAAGATATTTATTTACATTCTTTTTTATTTTATTTTATTTTTTTATTAATTAATTTATTTTTATATCAATCACAGGTTAGGTACTTTGCATCCCAGGCATAGCCTCCTCCCTCATTCCCTCCCACCCTCCCTAATCCTCCCTCATCTCCTCCCCACCCCCTCCAAGTCCACCAACAGGGGAGGACCTCCTCCCCTTCCATGCAACCCCAGCTCATCCTGTCTCCTCAGGGCTGGCTGCAATGTCCTCCCCTGGGATCTAGCCAGTCTGTCACTCCCCAGCATGTATGGGGGAGGGTCAAAGAGTCAGCCATCAAGATCATGACTGAAACAGTCCCTGTTTCCCTCACTAGAGTCTTCAGTCCTACACTGAGCTATCATGAGCCCCACTGAGCGGGGGTTCCAGGCCACATCCACACATGGTCCTTGATTATAGAAACCTTCTCTTACAAGACCCCTGTGCCCTGCTCAGTTTGGTCTTTGTGGAGCTCTTGTTCTCCCCAAGTCTCACCAACCTCCCCCAGATCTATCATTACTTCTCGCCCTCTGCCAGAGGCTTGATCGCGAGTGTTAATATCTGCTCTGATACATCGCTACATTGACCTCCCCAGAGGACCTCTTTGGCATGCTCCTGTCCTGTTGCTTGTTTTCTCCTCCACTCAATGTCCATCCCATTTGTTCATTCAAACAAGCATTGATCATACCAACCTGAGTCCCCTTCCTGTATATCCTCTCTAGGTGTGTAGATGAAAGAGAATTCTATGATCACTCTTTCTCATGAACTTCTAATTGTTTCATTTGATGGTAAATTAAGTTATCAAAATAGTCAATAGGTTAATTGTGAAAACTAAACATTTGAAACATGGCTGTAACTTTTAAAAACACATAAAATTTAAAACTAAAAAATACAAAATATCTCATGGTATCACATGGATAACTCACATATTGCATTGAATGAAGTGCAGTTGAATTAATGTCACTTTTATTGACTGACTTCTGATTTCTTAAACATTGTTACAATGGTATGTTATCATATCTTTGTGGTTCTTATTTGTGGTTTTCATTGTATGTATGTTAATTGATACAGATAGCAATTAAAGATTCAAAGTTAAGCAAAACTTTCTAGATCAATGATAACAAATCCCCACATAGTTACTGTCTTAACACAACAATAAGTTGTTATCTTACTTTTTCTTCAGTACAGAAACCTAAAGTGAATCCCACTGTGCTGAAATCACTGTGTCAGCATAGCTATGTTCCCTTTGAAGAAATTAGGGAGAATCTTTTTATTGCCGTCCCACTATCCTCTACTTAGGGTTTTATTCATCTTCAAAGCAACATTGGAATCAGCACTTTTGCACTATTATTTCTCTGATAGTCTCTTGTGCTTCTTATATAATAAAATGCCCCAGTGATTACAATACCTGTAACTAGACAAACCAGAATAGTCTCCCATTTCAGGATCAACTGATCTGCTGCTTTGGTTCTCCCTTGTCACATAAGCTAATTTAGTCACAGGTTCCTAGGATTAGAATGAAAGTATATGTAGCTTTCTGTTGATCAACTTACCACAATGTTTAAACATATATTTTATTTAATCTGAATAATAAGAATATACAATTCATCTATCATATATTTGTGTATATTTAATCTATTATTTAGATCTATGTAGTTTTTTCTTTCTCACAAAAACCTTCATTATCTCTCATTAAACTTGCTTTCATTACTTCATGGTATTTAATTATTTTCTTATCATCTACTTATATACATGCTTCAGAAAGTTTTCATCTCACCCAACAAATCATAGAACATGTTAGACCAGAGTAACATTAAAAAATAAGTTTTCATTTTTAATTCTTTTGTTCTGACTAGAGAAAAATCTATCCAAGTTTGCTGTTGTTTGCTTTGTTACTCAGGTAGATTAATAAATGCCACATAGGGGAAAAATGTGTTCTCCAATGGCAGAGCACATATTTCAGCATGGGAAAATCGGTCAACCTTTTATGAAAAAGAAAAGGCTTTGAGACAAAAGCAAATAAAGAAAAGGAGAAAACTATTTTTCTCTTTAAGAGACTTGGTTATTTGAACACACATGTTCAGACTTTTTGAGATTATCCTGGGACATACTACTATTGAATCAAAGTTTACCACAAGGGTAGAGAAATGTGGCAGATGTTCGGCAATACATGATTTAACCTTCAGATATTGGGAATGTCAACATTTACTGTGTTAGATGCAGTCTTCATCTGAATCTAATATGGCATTTTTAACCTATTATTTTTTTTTTACAGTTTATTTACTTTGTATCCCAATTGTAGCCCCTTCCCTCATCTCCTGGTCTTACCAGCCCTCCCTCTTTCTCCCGTGTATATCTCCCCTAGTCCACTGATAGAGGAAGACCTCTGCCTCTACTGTTTGACCCTAACCTATCAGGTTCCATCACGACTACCTGAATCCTCTTCCTTTGTAGGCTGGCTAGGTAGCCATACCAGGAGAAGTGACCAAGGAACAGGCAACCGAGTTCATGTCAGAGATTGTCTCTTCTCCTTTAACTAGGGAACCCAAATGGAGACTGAGCTGTCTATGGGCTACATCTGGACAAGGGGTCTATGTCCTCTTTTTGCATGGTCTTAGGTTGATGAATCATTTTCTGTAGGCCCCCCTGGACCCAGAATTTTTGGCTTTGTTATTCTCTTGTGTTGCTCCTGTCCCCTCCAGGATGTTTTATATACCACTTCTTCCCTATGACTCCCTGTGCTCTTTCCAAAGTTTGGTTGTGTGTCTCTGCATCTGCTTCAATCTTCTGCTGATTGAAATCCTTTAGAGGACATCTGTGGCAGGCTTCAGTCCTGTTCCCTCTATTCTACCACTTCCTGTGTTAATGCTGTTTTCCCTTCTGAATGAGGATTAAGCATCTTACCTAGAGTCCTCTTTGTTGTAAAGCTTCATAGGTCTGTAGGTTTTAGTATGTTTATCGTGTATTATATGTCTAAAATCCACTTATAAGTGAGTATATACCATGTGTGTCTTTTTGCTTCTTGGATACCTCACTCAGGATGATCTTTTCTAGTTCCATCCATTTGACTGCAAATTTCATGATTTCCTTGTTTTTAATAGCTAAGTAGAATTCCATTGTGTAAATAAACCACAATTTCTGTATCCATTTTCCATTGGGGGACATCTAGGTTATTTCCAGATTCTGGCTATTATGAATAAAGCTGCTATGATCATAGTTGAGCAAATGTCCTTGATGTATGGTTGAACATCTATTGGATATATGCTCAGGAGTAGTATAGCTGGGTCTTGAGGTAGAACTATTTCTAATATTCTGATAAAGTACCAGACTGATCTCCAAAGGGTTTGTGCAAGTTTACATTTCTACCAGCAATGGAGGAGTGTTCCTCTTTCTCCACATCCTCTCCAGCATGTGTTGTAACTTGAGTTTTTGATCTTAGCCATTCTGATGGGTGTGAGATAGAATCTCAGAGTCATTTTGATTTACATTTTCTTAATGACTAAGGATGTTGAGCATTTCTTTAAGTATTTTTCTGTCATTCTATATTCCTCTATTGAGAATTTTCTGTTTTCCCCATTTACCCCATTTTTAATTGTATTATTTGGTTTGTTGGTGCTTAATGTCTTCAGTTCTTTATATATTCTGGATATTAGCCCTCTATCAGATGTAGGGTTGCTGAATATTTTTTCACAGTTTGTGGGCTGTCGTTTTGTTTTGTTGACTATGTCTTTTGCATTACAGAAGATTTTCAGTTTCAGGAGGTCCCGTTTATTGATTGTTGATCTTAGAGCCTCTGCTTTTGGTGTTCTGTTTAGGAAGTTGTGTCCTGGGCCAAGGAGTTAGAGGCTCTTCCTCACTTTTTCTTTTCATAGATTTAGTGTGTCTGGTTTTATGTTGAGATCTTTGATCCACTTGGACTTTACTTTTGTACTTTTGTGTACAGGTCTATTTGCATTTTCTACATGTAGACATCCAGTTAGACCAGCACCGTTTGTTGAGAATGATATCTTTACTCCATTGCATGGATTTGCTTCTTTATCAAAACATAAGGTTGGCCAAGTTCAGTACAGCATGAAAGATTTTATCACTTTCTTTTTCAAGCAAGCACTATTGTGATAGCAGCATAGAGGAAGACTTGGCCTTATTTGACTGTTTGTAATACACAACCATTCTGCATATGCTGGCATGCTTACTCCTCTTGGAACTCGGTTGCAGGGCAATTTCACATCTCCCATCATGGTTCGCTTGGCAGGGTTGACTCCTACCTCTCAGACAGTCAGAGTAATGCAGGGCTCTATCTTTATCTACCGTGCTTACCACTGAATCCTTCTCTTTGGGTCTGATAGACAGGCTCTGGGCTGGTGGCTGTGACCACTCCTTGTTCCTGGGCTACATCTTGGTACCAAATAGGCTGTGAGCTATATAAACAAGCCCTACATATTTCATACTATCATATAATGGAAAATCACACACAACATGCTCTCAGATGATGACATCCAGCTTTAGACTTAATCTTTTAAAAGCTTAATCTTTTCATCTGTTTTATCATTTATCCCTTCCAAGAACTACTGTTGAGGCTTTATTGCCTTCTAAAAGCTCACTAGAACAAAACTACCTCTGACATTTTTTCCTCACTGAAATTATGGCTTAATATAAATCTTGTGATATTTGTTTTTAGGGAAAAGATAGGTATCATTGTTACCTTCCTTGCTTGCTTGCTTGCTTGTTTTTTGTTTGTTTTCTTCTTTTTTTATCTTGAATATTTTGGCTACTTACTAACCTGGTTTAAACAGAGGTCTAAATTGTTCATATTGTCTGAAGCTCTTGCTCACATAACCATCACCCCCTCAAATACACAATGTTGCTTAGCAAAGCCATTAGAACTCCATAGGAGTCCTGGGGATTTGTTGCTCCCCCACCCCATTAAATATCAGTGCAGGCAGTGCATTCTGGCCAGGTGAAATGGACACTCATCTCCATTGCTCATAATCTGAGTATACTCAGTATGTTCATCTTTCTTTTATTCTCTTCTACTAATGATATTCATGTGAACTTTAGCTAGTGATAAGCAACTTCTCTTAGAGCGCACATAAGCCATTCTATCAGTAACTGGTTTCCATGGTGTTGTCTTCGGTCATGCAGCCCTTGTCTCAAGGATAGATTAGTGGTAACAGTATCTACCAATCCAAGGCACTCTCCAGAACTCTGACCCTTCTCTGTTCCACAGCCTCACAAACAAGGCTCATTTTAAAACATATCTACCCAATCACCCTTTAGAATCATAGACGTTCCCTTTCGCTGTAGTAAAGGTCAGATTGGTGTGTATCTTAGATAATTTCTACTTTCACCATACTCACTGCCTGATTTGTATGATGGGTTCTAAGGTTTTCAATTCCAGGAAGGGTTCTTTGGCACATGAAACTAATCTGTATTTTTTCTCTTGTCTCTTGCCAGTAGTAAAAAAACCCAGCAAGCTCATAGTTCCTTCTCTCTTATCCCCTTCTTTCTCCACCTTTCATTTTAATTCAGAAAACAAAGCAGATATAGCATCTACATGTCTTTTTTCCCCCCATTGTAATACCTCCATTGTGTAGATATGTTCTTTCTGGGTAGATGACTGAGCTCCATTTCCATGTCTCATTGCTCATAGCAAAGTCTGCTCTTCCACTTTATGTTCAGAAATCACAGTATATGCTCTCATATGTCAGCTACTTGGGGGTCATTCCTGTACTCATCTATTAGGTCCCTTTAACTAAGTAGGCCTGGTTCATAAAGGAAGGTAGCCACTGAATTTCTCTGTTGACCAAACTTAATTATGTGTCTGATTACTCATAGCAGAGATCATGCAACTGCTGCCACAGCAGGGAGGTATAACTTACTCTTCTTATTATTTTATTAATTGTACTTTATTCACTTTGTATCCCCCACAAACCCCTTCCTCCTCCTCTCCCAATCCCACCTTACCTCCTCCTTCTCCACACCTGCCCCTCCCCAAGTCCACTGAGAGGGGAGGTCTTCCTCTCCTGCCTTCTGATCCTAGTTTATCAGCTCTCATCAGGAGTGGCTGCCTTGCCTTTCTCTGTGGCCTAGTAAGGCTGCTCCCCCATTAGGGGGAGGTGATCAAAGAGCAGGCCAATCAGTTCATGTCAGAGGCAGTCCCTGTTCCTATTATTATGGAACCCACTTGGACACTGAACTGCCATGGGCTACATCTGTGCAGGGGTTCTAGGTTTTCTCCATGCCTGCTACTTAGTTAGAGTATGAGTCTCAGGAAAGACCCCTGTGCTCAGATTTTTTAGTTCTGTTGCTCTCCTTGTGGAGCTCTTGTCTTTTCCTGATCTTACTATTTCCTAAATCTTCCATAAGATTCCATACACTCTGCCCAACAGTTGGCCATAAGTCTCAGCATCTGCTTTGATAGTCTGCAGGGCAGAGCCTTTCAGAGGCCCTCTGTGACAGGCTCCTAACTTGTTTCCTGTTTTCTTCTTCTTCTGATGTCCATCCTCTTTGCATTTCAGGATGGGGATTGAGCATTTTAGCCAGAGTCCTCGATCTTGATTAGTTTCTTTAGGTGTACAGATTTTAGTAGGTTTATCATATATTATATGTCTATATGAGTGAGTATATAGCATGTGTGTTTATGCTTCTGGACTAGCACACTTAGGATGATCTTTTCCAGTTCCCACCATTTACTAGCAAATTCCATGATTTTCTCACTTTTTATTGCTGAGTAGTATTCCATTGTGTAGATGTACCACAATTTCTGTATCCATTCCTCAGTTGAGGGGCATCTGGATTGTTTCCAGCTTCTGGCTATTACAAATAAAGCTGCTACAAACATGGTTGAGCAAATGTATTTATTGTGTACTTGAGCATATTTTGGATATATGCCTAGAAGTGGTATAGCTGGATCTTGAGGAAGCACTATTCCTAGTTATCTGAGGAAGTGCCAGATTGATTTCCAGAGTGGTTGTACAACTTTACATTCCCACCAGCGGTGGAGGAGGGTTACCCTTTTCCCACAACCTCTCCAGCATGTGTTATCAGTTGGTGGATCAATGGAACTGAATAGAAGACCCAGAAATAAACCCACATACTTATGGATACCTGATTTTTGACAAAGATGCCAAAACCATACAATGGAAGAAAGATAACCTCTTCAACAAATGGTGCTGGTCTAACTGGATGTCTACATGTAGAAAAATGCAAATAGATTCATACTTATCACCCTACACAAAACTAATGTCCAAGTGGATCAAAGACCTCAACATAAAACCAGACACATTAAATCTGTTAGAAGAAAAAGTGAGGAAGTGCCTTGAACTCATTGGCACAGGAGATAACTTCCTGAACAGATCACCAACAGCACAGGCTCTAAGAGCAACAATCAATAAATGGGACCTCATGAAACTGAAAAGCTTCTGTAAAGCAAAGGATACTGTCATCAAAACAAAACAAATGCCTATAGATTGGGAAAGAATCTTCACCAACCCTCTATCTGACAGAGGGCTAATATCCAGTATATATAAAGAACTACAGAAGTTGAAAAGCAACAAAACAAGTAATCGAATTAAAAAATGGGGTATGGAGCTAAACAGAGAACTCTTGATAGAGGAATAGTGAATGGCAGAGAAACACTTAAAGAAATGTTCAACATCATTAGCCATCAGGGAAATGCAAATCAAAATGACCCTGAGATTTCACCTTACACACATCAGAATGGCCAAGATAAAAAACTCAAGTGAGGCATAACTTTTCATAGCACAAGTTGAAAGGTAGCCAGACATACAGAGACTTTTCCACAGATGGTTTTGTGTCATATGAATCCACTTCAGTTATTTGTCTTAATGCCCTTTGAGGGGTCATGAGACTGCTCCTCTCTAATATTTTGTTCCTATGGCATCTCTATCGGGTTACCAGCGATGTGAATTTCCTATGAAGTTATAATGTCTGGTCACCTCATTTAGGACACAGGTTACTGATCTTTCAAGTCCATCTAAATAAGGCAGTGAATTTAATGGGATCACTTAAAGGAGCATGGATAACTCTCAGGTACCTAAAACTACCGCAAAGCTGATACAGTGTGGATGATGACTCTCAAATGTTAAATCCCTAATTTCTTTGTCCAACCAGCAGGAAATTCTACCAGAGTCTTTTCTTCCTCACCAGCTGTTTGCTGGGCAGAAGGCCACATGAATTAGATAACATTTTAGAGTTTCCTGATCCTTATCATTTTAGAGAGTTGTAAATATTATGAGTTCTCCAGTTCCTTCAGGAGGAAATGTTTTACTCAGGGAAAAATAGTCACATGTCAAGAGGGTTACACATGGCATCGGCATACCAAAGTTTCTGTTTTGAGTGCTTGTATGGAGAAGAAATGATAAGAGCTCAATTAAGTAGTTTGTTTGTTTGATAAGGCAAAAAGTAAAATGATCCACAAAGAGAATACTTCCCCCAACTAAGGTCAATGAATCAGAGACATTGATATTACCCAGAGGCTGCCCAAAATTATCAAATGCCTGGAGCTCATGGTAGATATATGGAATTAAAAACAAACAAATAAATAAAAATAAGCAAACAACCCCCATCCAGAGTATGGAGTTAAACAATCTGTGTAGTAGGTTCTCTCTGGAATATATAGAGACAAGTTCCTTAGAGATGTATTTCCAAAGCAGAATCAAATTTGAAAATAATAAAGGCAGCGTAATTAAGAACGGCTATTTTTTTATAAGTTGAAGATAACATTTAAATGAGATATGAAACATAAGCAAATTGGTTGTTTTGGCAAAAGTATAGTGATTTTGAAATTAAGCAACTGGAAAAGAGTTTGTCAGTCAAAGCAAAATTGTAGGTCTCTGGTCAATCGTCTGGAACTGTCTGTGATAAATTTGCTTAATTGAATCAGAAAATGGGTTCTTGTGTTCATGAGGCACTTCAATAAAGGACTCTGAATAGAAGCTTAGATGCCATTAAAATATGTCATATAGCTCAAAGAATCCTGGGGCCTGGGCTCAGCTGTACATTTGTAACTTCTCTTTCATCTTGGAAAATCAATTCACGCCTTAGATGCCTAGAATTGTTGTTGTTGTTGTTTTATGCCAAGCCTCCTCCCCCATTCCTGGAATTAAGATAAAAAGAACACTGCTCATACTTTATAGTTATTGCTAGTATTGTATCTAGGGCTGGTGGTACACACTTGAGCTCTTAGGACTAGGGAAGATGAGGCAGGAAGATTTAAGTTTGAGGCCACCTTAGACTGTTTAGTAGGACACTATCTCAAAAACAGAATAATGGAAAACAAAAGAAAAGAAAAAAACAAAATGTGAGTGTGTGACAACACACAAGTCACTATTAATAAGAAGCTTTGAATGTAAGATAAATTAATCCTTCCTAGATTTTAATTACTTATAATTTACAGTTATCAAAAAAACAAGAAGTTGGAAAAACAATAAATACACGAGGAAAAGAGGAAAGGGAATCACTTTTAAGGATATTTCTGAACATGCAGAGGAAGTCAAGAGTAAATATTTACTTGAAAGCTCATCTGAACAGAGCACCTCTACCTCCCATAATAAATGTCTTGCAAGGAGTTATTGAACAATGCATCGAACACTGAATATTTACCGAGGAAACACGGAAACAAATGAGTATGGTTCCACTTTGAGAGATGTGGGACCAAAAGATATATTATGTTTCAAATATAAGATTGTAATTCGTTGAGCTGTTTTGCTATCAGCTACACCAATTAATGCAGATGATGCTAATTAAAAATAAATTTAGAGAGTGATTAGGTTTTCTTGCCATTGTTAGGGAGAATTGATTCTTCTATAGATCTAATATGGTAAAGTAAGAAGTTAATGATATATTGATGTATTTTAAAGCACCTAATTTAGACAATAATTCTGAGGAAAACATTTGTGTTAATACTAAATATTAAATGACAAATGTTTTCTCCTGGAAAAGGAATGGCACTGTATTAGGACCCCTGGAGCAACACACATGTTGATGATCCAAGTAAGTTATTGCATATGGCTGTATCATCCCAATTTTTAGTTTTACAAAACTTCTAATACAAAAATTCTTTTGCACATGTGTTCCTTTCTATGGCAGTTTACAGCTGTGCAGAGCATAATAACTTTAATGAACAAAATTATGTGCTGTGGAACTTGATACAAAATTTCACAGTTCCATCTGGACTACCTTTCAAATTGAAGAGGCTGAAGTGGGAGAGATTTGACTAGATTATGGAAATCATCGAGAGATTTTCTCTGTCAGTTTCAAGAATTTGCAAATAAGTTCAATAAGTAGTAAAGCTAGAATTATGTCCTTTGCACACTGAAAGAAATTTCTATTTGTAATAAAGCTTCTCTCCTCTTAAAAAGATACCTACAGACAAAGAGCTAGCTCATGTTCAAGGAACAAGTTTTGGAAAACCTTCAAACAAGCAAACAAACAAGTTGAGTTTTAAATATATAATACTGTATTTTACTAACCTAAAAAGCGCAGCTCTCTGCTTTTCTGTAGTTGTCTGAGGACTTACATTTGTGAAATTTTGTGTAACATTTAAATATGTACTGTTTGTCATTTTTAGAGGAAAACAGGAAAGCAGCTTAAGAAGTATGGGATAGATTACAGACTAAGAGCAGACAGGCTCACTCGCTGTTTCTTCTGTTTTTACTTCAATATCTCTTTTGCTTCCATTCCTTATACTCACTTTTATTTTCTTTTCATACAAAGCATATTACATAAAGAAAAATGCATGCAATATAAGGAAAATAAAAAACAAATTATTGATTTACCAGTGTATGCAAAAAAAACCTGTCTAACACAAAACAAAAAACAAACAAACAAAAGAAGTGGGCTTTTAAAAGGTGTTCTTTTTCTTATGACATAACATGACAAATAAAAATAAAAACATTATTATTTGTAAGAATAACTGCCAGAATCTGAAAACAACCCAGATGGCCCTCATTTGAGGATTGGATACAGAAATTGTGGTGCATTTTCACAATGTGGGATCAGAAAAGATCATACTCAGTAAGGTATCCCAGAAGCAAAAAGACCTATATGGTATATATTCACTTATAAGTAGATACTAGACATATAATATAAATAAGCATACGAAAATTTGTACACATAAAGAAGCTAAGCAAGAAAGAGAACCCTGGGTAAGATGATCAGTTCGCACTCAGAAAGGCAAATTGGATAGAGGTTGGAAGATGGAAAAAACAGGGAACACGACAGGGGCCTACCACAGAGGGCCTCTGAAAGACTCTACCCACCATGGTATCAAAGCAAAAGCTGAGACTCATAGCCAAACTTTGGGCAGAGTGCAGGGAGTCTTGTGAAAGAAAGGGGCAATAGAAAGACCTGAAGGGGACAGAACCTGGAGAGCAACAGAACCAAAAATCTGGTCACAGGGGCTTTTCTGAGACTGATACTCCAACCAAAGACCATGCATGGAGATAACCTAGAACCCCTGTACAGATGTAGCCCATGGCAGCTCAGTCTTCAAGTGGGTTCCCTAGTAAGGGGAACAGGGACTGTCTCTGACATAAACTCAGTGGCTGACTCTTTGATCACCTCCCTTTGAGTAGGGAGCAGCCTTACCAGGCGACAGAAGAAGACAATCTAGCCAGTCCTGATGAAACTTGATAAGCTAGGGTTAGAAGGAAGGGGAAGAAGATCTCTCCTATCATTTGACTTGGGGAAGGGCATGGTAAATGAGGAAGGGAGAATGTGATTGGGAGGTGACGAGGGGAGGGGGATACAGCTGTGATACAAAGTGAATAAACTGTAATTAATAAAAAATAATTTATTTTTTATTTTGTTTTATTCATTATTATATGACAGTATATTCTATTTAGTCAAGATAAATGTATAAACATATATTCTCATGTGTAAAAAACAAGGACTCAAAAATATATGAATTCGGTGGTGTAATTAGAACTTTGTCACATATGTAGGGGAAAATTACATTGTTGATAAAAATGTTTGCCTAAGCTGGGTGTTGTGGCATATTTCGTTGATCCCAATATACCAGAAGGCAGAGTCAGGTGGATAACTGTGAGTTAGAGGCCAGTCTAGTCTACAAAAGTGAGTCACAGACAGCCAAGGCTACACAGAAAAACCCAGTCTCAAATAAACAAGTAAACAAACAAAAAAGTGACCCTAAAAGTGCTCAAGCTCAATATAAATCTAATTTTCATATATTAAGGTAAACTGTGTTGGCTAAATTCTGAAGATCTGTGACAACAGCCTTTTGGTAAAACAAAAAGATCAAAAACTGTCCCTAAGTTCTGTTTATATATACTAATTAAAAATATTTCAGTCAAGATCAGGCAATATATTTTCATTCTAAAAACATAAAATATTAAGATAAATATTGTTCCAGTGTGAGTATGAGTGTTAAAATTGTTCTCAGAATTCATTTTTAAGTAGTTTAGATGCAAGCTACTTGCTTTCTTACTAAAGGAGTGAACACATACACAAGTATAATTAGTAGAAAGAGCATACAGTGAACTACAGTGAACTAATCTCTATGTGGAAAAATTGCAAAAAGGAGAATCTCAAATTTCTCTCTTTGTATCGCTGGACTTAGTTCACATCGAATGTGCATGATGACTGTTAGCACAACCACACCCACAAAATCAAATGGATAAGGACGTGCCTAGTTGTGTTCCCCTGAAAACACTTCATTCACACAGTTGTCAGCATGGACTTACATTTCAAAAGCAAATTGAACAGCATACCTGCTAACATAGTCTTCAAATCACGAGGTAAAGAAAGTGAGCCAAGACCTGATTATAGAGAATCCATTTGGAACAGTAACTTTTGTTGTTATTTTTATTGTTGGAAATAGTTACATAGATTAAGAAAAAATTCAATATTATGTTCATATTTTGTATTAGGAACAAAAATATTTACCCTTACTTTTATGATCAACAAAGTAATTATTTCCTTAACAAGTATGATATTTAAGCCAAATTAACCAATTACAAACAACAACAAAACAACAAAAGCATCATTTGGACAGCACTTTTGAAATTAATTATAAACACCTTAAAATAGCGAGTATGCTGAGCCAACATAATACGATATAGCTATTTTTTAAATATATATATAAAACCAGCAACCTCTCTGTTAGAAGAAAACACAAGCAAACATTCCATTCCATGCCAATCTTCCTTTTCCTCAACTTCAGTGGGAATTTTCATCATGCTTTTAAAGTGCACATAATTGAAACACAGTAACTGGAAAATAGATGTACTGCTCTTAGCTTAAGCAGCACAGGCAAAGAGAGCGGCCACACCGTGAGGGGAAAGTTAATTCCAGGTCTGTGTTAGCCTCTCCAGGGGACAGAGTGATCAACATCCAAGCACCATGGCTTCACCAGCAGTACATGTTCACACAGTTCTAAATGAGACACATCATTTCTATTTCAAGCAATGTGCACGATTTAATAGCCTTTAATAGCCCAGCAGTTTCACTGTACTATTCAAAGTGCTCCAATACATTTAATGTAGACTGGGTTTTAAAGTAAATTGGCATAAATAAGCTCGATAGCATTACAGGCTCTACTTAGAAGACTCTTGGGTAAAAGGGGTGACTTTTTCTTTTTCAGTCTTAGTAACAAAATTAGTTTCTGATGCATGACTTGAGTAGGAATAAAGATATAAGCCAAGAAAACTGAAAAATGAAGTCTGTAAGCCAATAAAGTCAGATATTTCTTTAAATAAAACTATGCTTCTAGTAATTAATGCAAATTTTACTGGAATTTTGGCATGAAATAATTATTCCTTGAGGTACTGTTCTCAGCTTAACTTAATAGAAAACTAAAATGGGATAATGATGTGCCTGCCTGTTCTATTGATTTTGTATCTACAACCCCAAATATTTTGACACACGCATTCCTATAGTATCCAAAGCTCCCTGCCATTTACAATTATAATTCGTCTATAGAGATAAGGTTTATACTGATGCCAGCTTGTGATGCTCTCCTGGAGGTCAGAAAAAAAAAGTAACATATATTTTAATTAGTCTAAACTTTAGCTGTGGGTAGACCACTTTATCTAATCTTTAGTACTTCCACAGACAAATGCACTCTTTAATAAAACAACAACTCTTTTCCAAGAATGGGCAGGTTTTGGAAAAGGCACAGCTGATCTAGAATCATGTTTGTTTTAACATTTCTTTAATAATGCTTACCAAGTGCTTATTTGTTTCAAGCTTGCTGATCACCTCCCAGCCTCTCCACTGTAAACAGCCTTTTATGTAAATATATCACTTTTGGACTCTTCTTGGCAGACTCTCCAACAGGAAAATTTTGCTTCTGTTGAAAATGAATATGTACAGAGTGAATTTTAAGGAAGTACGAGCATACATACTAAGCAATTATGAGGGTGAGTAAGGAGTCTGGAGAGGAATGGAACCTGAAAGACTTTTCTGGTGTATACTCATTTACTTAAAAAAAAATAAGTTCTTTACTCCAGCAGTATCATCAGCACTCTCTTGGCACTGATCATCACTTCTTTCTCCATTCTAACTAACATTAGCAAAATAGGATTTTGTAACAAACAAGCATTCATGTTTCAGGTTGCACAAGTAACTTACTGTCAATTTCCTCTAAGTCTTTTGATACTTGGGAGAGTGACCAATCATATAAATACTGCCAAGGTTTTAAAAGAAGAGGTAACTTTAGGCTCTTAGTGAATTACTTTTGTCATCAAATATCCCATTTTATGATATCCAGAGAAAACCTTCTCAGCTACAGAATATAAATATTATAGAGATATATTTGATTTCATTGTGTATACAATTGGTGGTCATATCCCAGATATTGCATTTTCCCAAGTTATAAAGACCAAGGAAGAAGGAGAAAGAAAGAGACAGAGGAAGAGAGCTGTGCATTCAGAAAGTATAAGAAATGAGGAGAAGTAGAGGGTAGAACCTAAAATGTAACTGAAAAAAAAACATATATACTTGTCATAACTAATTAACAATATAGGACAATGTATGTTTTATTTACTACGAAAAGGTAACTGAATAAGATAAATAACACTGGTACCATTTTTTTCTGTAGAATATCTACTTATTCAAGCCAGGTACTGTTAAAAGCATTATCTATTCACTCCATATTTCATCATTCCCTGCATATCCAGGTGGAATCATGTTGTTCCCATTTTAATGAGAAAACAGAGCACAGAGCAATCAGTCAATGTATCCAAGACTATACTGCTGAATGGCTAAGACAGCAATTAAAAATCAGAATGAGCATCTAATTTCAGAGTACATGGGATAAATTAATGTCAGCAGAGCTCAGATGAAATAAACATAAGCCAAAAATATTTGTTGGCGATTTTAATTTATGAAATAACATTTCTGGAAAACTTTTCACAAGTCAACTGTCTTGGTTTAACTTTCTATTCTTGAAAAGACGGAGGGGCCAGACTGAAGGTAAGAACTGGACAGGAAGAAGGATGATGAAATACAGTCATCTGCAAATGATATAAGCTCAACAGTCATGGATTCACGGCAGCTTCAGTTGCCTGTACATTGTTGGTCCTTCTGTCAGTCAAACCTGGATTACTAACGATTTCCAAAGTCCTAATCTTTCATGCTGAACTACTGGCTACTGGAGGACTATGGTAGCCATGCAGTCATTGTCCTGAGTTTGTATGCTCAAAAACGATGCCATCAGATTCCAATGGAAATTTGGAATCCATACCTCCCAATTAAACAGTGGGCCCTGGCTAAACTTAGTGGCACACCAAACAGAAGGACCCAAATATGAGAAAGGTACTTGTAGGGAATTGTAGTACTTGGCAGGCATGTGAAGGAGACAGGGAAGATCTGGATGAAAGTCAGCAAATGCATTATAAGCATGCGTGAGATGTCAAAGAAAAAAATTTATAGATATTACAAGAACTGAAAAAGAAGACACATGGTTTGCAGTGTAGAATTTTAAATTATTTGTCTTTTAAAGGACCTACTGATATGCCAGTCATTAAGCAAGGCTTACTTTTTTATCTGTGTCTGAAGTTTTAAAAATGAGCATTTGCTTAAGTGTCTAAAAAAAATTGGGAATATTTGGTGTCTGGAGATGTGTATCCAGAATTAAGAGCAGATTTCTCATAGGAACTATGTTCTGTTTCCAGGACCCACATAGGTTGGCTCACAATTGCCTGTAACTCCACTGACAGGATCAAATGTCTTCTGATTTCTGTGAGCAACCACATATATGTGGCATACAGATGCCAAGACATCTGAACATACACAGGACTAAAAAACAAATACAATTTTAAGATGAAAAGGGATGGTTTGTTAAGGTGATTTTTCCCATAATCAGAACACTAACTATGAGTAAAAATAGGCTGAGTACATATTTTTAAAAATACAAGGCCAAGCAGACAGGAGCAATTAACTATGTCAAGTCCTATATTTGTGAGATTTGATGTACATTACCAGGGATACAATGTTAACTCTATTAAAGATTTTGCTTTGTTTTTTTGTTATTTCCTTTGAAAAAACTTAGGAAGGCTATGAGTCAGTCCTCTAGTATCTAAATTCAAGGGATAAAGATGGAATATATGCTAATGGGATTACTTAGGTTCTAAGTCTCAGAGAAACCTGAGTAAATCTAGTAGCTGCGTGCCATCTGTAGTAATGAAATTAGATAGTGCACTTAGACTGATCCAATAATTAAATATGTATTTATTAAATCGTTTTAATAGCTTTAGTATATGGTTTCAGGATTCAAAGGCAACCTCCTTGTGATTATCCTTGAAGCTTCATTGAAGAGCGAATTACAGAGTCAGCATTCTCTCACCGTGTGAACAGGCTCTACCTGGAAACTTCATGATTAAAGAAAGTCATCTGTTACAACCCCTGCACATGATTTAATCGCTGCTGCATGACACAAGGTGGCAGTTGCAGGCAATGGGGAGAATGTCATGAGAAGTTGACAGTAAATATGAGCCATCAAGCTATTACCTGTGGGAAAAGGCAGATGTCGTGACATCAAGACAGAAGGCCAAGTATCTGCTCAGCAGCTGGAGAGGAGAAACAGGGACAGTACTCAAATGAATTATTAAAACCTGGGATTTAATGTCACAAAGGTGATGACATTTGATTCATAAAATGGACATTTTGAGTTTTCAATGTACATTTAGTTCCAGTACTTTTTTGTTGTTAATGGTGGACTCTGTGGAAGCAAACTGACTTTTAGCTTTGAGGAAGCATAGGGTACGAAAGGGATTAGTTGGAATGATCCTGTGGTTCCTATAATACAGAATTATTTTGAGCGTCTAACAAGATTTTCAAATTATGTGCAAAAATTTGCTTCTTTAATACACCAGTTATAAGTTAGGATGAGATTTGTGAGCTGTTGTTTATTTTGCATCTCAGGTATTCTGAGAAATTTGGTAAAAATTGAAAGACTGCTGAAATTGTAAAAGAATAGTTATGCTGCTTTTCATTCCAACCCTTTCCTTGCAGATTTGCAAGGTATCCTTTTTAAAAGCAACAGTTTCAAAACATCACTTCTGGCTCCATTTTTAAAATTTTAATTTTGTATTAATTACAGTTTATTCATTTTGTAACCTTGCTGTAGCCCCCTCTCTCTTTACCTTACAATGCCATCCTCCCTCATCTCCTCCCTGCCCCTCTTCAAGTCCACTGATAGGGGAGGTTCTTCTCCCCTTCCATCTGACCCTACAGGCTCTATTTTTAAGATGTCTGTTCTATTTTATAAAACTAAGTAGACAAAGTTGCAGTATTCTAATGTTTGCATCCAGAGTGACTGCTAGGTCGTTTGTACATTCTTCTTTGTTTCTTCCAATAGTTTGGTCCAATTTGTCCAAGATAATCCCTTCAAAATGTACTTTTAAAGATTAAGTTTTAATGTTTACATTGTCTTTATTTCTTTGACTTCCAACTTCAGATTTCCCATCCACTGCATTCTCAAACTTTTGAGAAATGTAATTTTATACAAATCCCCTGGCAATTGCCTGCCATAGTCATGTTTTATGTTCCATCGTATGATACACCCAATCTTCAGGCTGGAGAGTATATCTCTGAGTGGCTCAGTTATTAAAAACACTGAACTGCTCTTGCAGAGAACCTGGGTTTCAGTTTCCAACACTGACATTGTGGGCTCCAACTACCTGTAAGGATCTTATATCTGTTTCTGGTGGCCATAGGTTCCCACATGCATAAAATGCACATAAACTCATGATCTCTCTCTCTGTGTCATGCACACATGCATCATCATCATGCATGCACAGTACATTAAAATCTTTAAAAGGTACACTAATCTCTACACCTATGAAAAGTTCCAATTAATAATCAAATAAAGAGGAATTTGGAAATCCATTAACACAATTAAACAGAATTAAAAATAAACACTGTCTCTGTTTACTGAAATAATTTAAATCTGAAGTATTGCCTGAGTTTATAATACTAGATATATAACATGACAGACCAGCCTTATTCCAGGACAGAATTGCCATGTATACCAGTTTATTCAATATACTTCTAAAAGCCCACTTTTACAGCCCACATTTCTTTTGGGATCCTTTGTTCCACCTGTCTCCAATTTTTGTCAGCGGAAACTACAGTCAAATAAGTGGAAATGAAACAGCTGTCAGTCAATGTTTTCTTTTCTTTCCTTTTCCTTTGTTTGTGGAGAACCAGTAACTGATTCATATTATGATATAAAGTAGACACAGATGTACAGAGACTCATTTTAAATTACTATCAGCATAAATAAATTCAAAGTTTGAATATCTGTCAGTAGTCATAGCAAAGTAGTAGCTATTCTGACTTTGAGTAGTAACAAGTTCTAACACATTATAATCAAGCAATGTTCTAATGACTTCACTGAATATAGTCGGAGACATAGCAATTTGCCATTCATTTTCAGCCAATTATTTTGCTATTGGAATGTATTTCATTCCGTCTACATATGTTCGGCATTCTGTCTCTGCCTATATAAGCAACTGTTTGTGGACAGCTTTCAGAATACTTATTTTGAGCTCAGTTCCTCTATAACCAGCCATAATAATGTCCTTTATGCTGAAAAGGCTCTAGTTTTCATTTGGTCTCAAGTGCACTGTTGATGGTGCTAAACACGGCAATGGAAGTGAACACGTGTTTTCTAGGAAACCTCCAGAAACAAACTGAAAAAGGTTAATTTTCAAAGCATCTCAATGATTTCTTTTTGTTATATCTGATACTATATTTTAATTACAACATTTCCCCCTTCTTTTTCCTTCCACCACTCTCTCCAACATACTGTACCTCCCACTCTCCTTTAATAACATGGCTTTTTTTTCATCCATTGTTATTGCATGTATATGTATATATATATATATATATATATATATATATATATATATATATATATATATATATATTCCTAAATACAACCTGCTACATACACGCAATATGTTTGCTTTCAGTGTTGACCATTTGACACTGGATCATCAATTGATGTGCTCTTTCCTGCTCCCAGCTTTACTCAGTTGCCTGTTGTTCTTTGTGGAGGCTAACGTTCTTGTGGGCTTTTCTCCATCTAGTTCAGCATGGTGTGGTGCCTGTTTTCAGCTCACATTTGGGCATTCATGTTGGAGAGCCTTAATGGGCAGAGCTCCTGATGTTTTAGGAGATACAACCTGACAGCAAAGCCCTTGATCATCGGGCTCTTAAACCTCTTCTGCCCTTTGTTCTGCAATGATCCCTGAGCCTTAGACACAAAAGTATTTGCACATGTATCCACTAGGAATGGCTTCACAATTCTGTATGTATATATTTTGGAGGAACTTACAGAAAACAAGGCTCCTCACTTTTGAGTTATATACGAGGCAGAAGGAGGAAACAAATGGGTCCCTACTGGGCCATGAAACTATAGCAACTTGTTGTTGCTGCAAGAAACCCCAGGATGAGAATATTGTTGTTACTTTGTGAGAAGTGTGCTGAGAGCAAACACAGCCAATGCTAACATTTATGAAGATGGAAGAATGCATACCATTGATCCATTTTCTGCCTGTTTACACTTTCTGGTCTGGAGTTCCCTTAAGACCAGGAAACTTAAGGTTAATCTAAAGTTTACACGTAAAAAAACATTTTGTCAAAAACCTTTCTCTAGGCTAAAAATAATTTATAACTTGTGTGCTCTGTATTTCCTGTCCCTTTCTTTAATATATATAATGAGTAAATGCAAGCTATACCTTTCTTAAGAATTGTGACCATTTGACTACCTGGGGAAATGTAAGGCTGTATGAGGTATATCAATAATAATCAACTTTACTTAATCTGATTACCCCTACTTTGTCATAGCCCTGAAAAGAAATCAATGACATTGTTAGAACTGCTCACCAAGCACTTTGGATCTTAAAAACATATTTTAGTTCATTTGATCATGAAACATTATTAAGATATTTTGGAAGAAAATTGGACCACATATTAACATGTTAGAATTTTAGTTCTTATCAAATATTCTTACATAAAAGAATCAGTCTTTAAGTGAGGCAGCAAAGAGCATGTTTAATTAAAACTATCTAAAAAATAAGGAAAAAATGTCAAAGTTATTGAAATATTCAAGCCTCATTCTCATCTATGTTTCTGAAAAGTAAAATGATATTTATAATTTCAGCCTTTCAAGCAATTTTGAATGCAAATATATTTTATTTACCTGATAGGAAATACATGCTCATCTATTTTCCTCTCATATATCAATTAAAGTATGGTTTCTCAGTTCACAGAAATAGAACATTTCTTTCTTGTCTTTATTGGCACAGAAATTAATGGCATCATCTTTCTGTGGGTTCTTATAATACTAATATAATATCCTTCAATTAACTGTTGTGGTAAAAATAAGTCAAAGCAAATAACAGACACTAGTTCCATTAACCAAAGAAACCACAAGGTTACAATTTTGCAGCAGGTGTGGATTTACAGTCAGGTTGATCACAAAAGAAATGAAATAAAAAGATGTCCAATGCATCAATCCATTTAATAAGAAGATCTTAAAGAACTGGCCTGCTATAAGAGGGTCCTTCAAATTGCTTTTTTATTCACTATGCCAAGTGAAGTGAGGACATTACTCTTGGAACTTGTTCTGTGTGTAAAATTCAACATAGATTTTTTTTTTTATTCCTGATAGTTGGCTCCTTTCCAGACATGTAAGTGTCTAGAGTAATATCTTGAATTACAAGCTAATAACTAATACTGATAAATGTCGTAGGTTTTCCAACCATGTTTTACTTCTCTCTTCTCTTTTTCTCTCTGCAATGCAATGAAGACACATTTTAATGTTTTTTCACATAATTATTTATTTTTCTTTACTTCAAGAAGTATCAACACACACTAGGTCACATTAGATTCCTTGACTTCTTTCTATGTTCCACTTCTTTTTTAATTATTTTTTATTTTTATATTAATTACAGTTTATTCATTTTCTATACCTGCTGTACCACCTCCCTCATTTCCTCCCCATCCCACCCTCCCTTCCTCATCCTCTCCCATGTCCTTCTCCAAGTCCACTGATAGGGAAGGTCCTCCTCCCCTTCCATCTGATCCTTGCCTATCAGTTTTCATCAGGAATGGCTTTATTGTCTTCCTCTGTGGCCTGGTGTGGCTGCTCCATCATCAGGGAGAGGTGAGCAAAGAGCCAGGCACTGTCAGAGACAGTCCCTGTTCCCATTACTAGGGAACCCACTTGAATACTGAGCTGCCATGAGCTACATCTGAGCAAGGGTTCTAGGTAATATCTAGGTAATATCCTTGGTTGGAGTATCAGTCTCAGAAAAGACCCCTGTGGCCAGCATTTTTAGTTTTGTTGCTCTTTTTGTGGAGCTCCTGTCCTCTCCAGATCTTACTATCGCCCCCTTCTTTTCTAAGATTTGCTACACTCTGCCCAAAGTTTGGTTATGAGTCTCAGCATCTGCTTTGATGTACTTCTGGGTAGAGTCTTTCAGAGGCCCTCTGTGGTAGGCTCCTGTCTTGTTTCCTGTTTTCATCTTCTTCCAATGTCCATCTCATTTGTCTTTCTGAGTGAGGACTAATCATCTTATCCAGGGTCCTCTTTCTTGCTTAGCTTCTTTAGGTGTACAGATTTTAGTATGTTTATCCTATATTATATGTCTAATATTCTCTTGTAAGTGAGCATATACCATGGGTGTCTTTCTGCTCCTGGGATACCTCACTGAGGATGATCTTTTCTAGATTCCATCATTTGCCTGCAAGTTTCATAATTTCCTTGTTTTTAATTATTGAGTAGCATTCCATTGTGTAAATGTACCACAATATCTTTATCCATTCCTCAGTTGAGGGGAATCTGCATTGTTTCCAGGTTCTGGCTATTGTAAATAAAGCTGCTATGAACATGGTTGAGCAAATGTCCGTTGGAACTCATTAGCACCGGAAACAACTTCCTGAACAGAACACCAAGAGCACAGGCTCTAAGATCAACAATCAATAAATGGGACCTAATGAAACTGAAAACCTTCTGTAAAGCAAAGGACATTGTCATCAGAACTAAACGACAGCCTACAGACTGGAAACGGATCTTCACCAACCCTATATTTGACAGAGGGCTAATATCCAGAATATATAAAGAACTCAAGCAGTTAAAAAGCAACAAATCACACAATCAAATTTGAAGATGGGGTATGGAGCTAAACAAAGAATTCTCTGAGGAGGAATATAGAATGGCAAAGAAACACTTAAAGAAATGCTCAAAATCCTTAGTCATCAGGGAAATGCAAATCAAAACGACCCTGAGATTTCACCTTGCAACCATCAGAATGGCTAAGATCAAAAACTCAAGTGACAACACATGCTGGAGAAGATGTGGGGAAAGGGGAACCCTCCTCCATTGCTGGTGGGAATGTAAACTTGTTCAACCACTTTGGAAATCAATTTGGCGCTTTCTCAGATAATTAGAAATAACGCTACCTCAAGATTCAACTATAGCACTCCTAGGCACATATCCAAAAGATGTTCAAGTATACAACAGGGACATTTGCTCAACTATATTCCACTTCTAAATCCTCATTTCCACCCACATAATTTTCACTGTAATAGAAAAGACATCTCCACACACACACACATTTGGAGGGCCAGAAGTGTGGTTTTGTGCGCACTTTATACCTGGTCCTGAACCTGGCGCCTATGTGGAATAGATTAAACATCAAGCAGAATTCATTTCTTGAATTAGAGATGAATTATTGCTTTGAATGTGTTGCAGATTTTAATACAAACTCTGTATTGGGATGATGTGAGACTCATGCTACAAACACTCTCAAGAAGTTTCCGTAGCAAGAGAGACTTCACTAGTAATGCTAGTCCAACTGAATATCTGTATGCAGAAAAATGAAAATAGATCCATATTTATCACCTTGCACAAAGCTAAAGTCCAAGTGGATCAAAGTCCTCAACATAAAACCAGACACACTAAACCGGTTAGAAGAAAAAGTGGGAAACACCCTAGAACTCATTGAATAGAACACCAACAGCACAGGCTCTAAGATCAACAATCAGTAAGTGGGACCTCATGAAGCTGAAAATCTTCTGTAAAGCAAAGGACACTGTCATCTGAACGAAACGACAGCCAACAGATTGGGAAAGGATCATTACCAATCCTACTTCTGACAGAGGGCTAATATCCAGTATATATAAAGAACTCAAGAAGTTAAAAAGCAAGAAACCAAATAATCCAATTAAAAAATGGGGTATGGAACTAAAAAGAGATATTTTTGAAGTAGGTATTGGTAGTTTTTGGCGAATTAGTTGTTAAAACTAAAGTAAGCAGATCTTACAAATATATTTACTTGTCTTATTTATTCTGAAGTCTGTATTGCTATAAAAAGGGAAGTGGCTTTTCAATTGCTTTTTGCAAAATATAAACAGATGGTGAAAATAGAGAGAAAAAGAATATACATTTGTAAAAATTCTTGAAATGATAAAATTAAAAACAAAAACAAACCCATAAACAAATACAGGCACTTACTATGGGGCCTGGTTGGTTGACTAGAATTTGCTATGTAGACCATACTGGCTTCATGTACGCCAAGATATCTGTCTGCCTGCCTCAGCCTCCCAAGTGCTGGGGTTAAATGAATATGCACCACGCAGGCTGAAATGACATTGTTAAGGAATTCAATATAGAGAAATTCAACTTGTTAATCCTAAAACTGAGGCACTTAATGAAGAAATATACTTGAGTTCTTAAGCTTTTCCCCTGGAATAATTTCTCTGCCCTTAACATGTTAATAACAATGCACTTTGAAACTGTTGCTTTTAACTATTTCTCTTTTTTTTTTCTTTTGTAAGTGTTTTACACGAAACCTAATAAAGGTGTATATAGAGAAAGAGAAGTGTGTACAGGGATTAAGAGGTATGGGTAAGGAGGAGAGTGAGTGGGAAGGGGCATGGAGAACAGCAGGGTAATGAGAGAAAGGGAAGAAAGAACAGAAGGGAAGGTAAGAAAGGGGGAATGAGATCCCAGGCATCATCTGTTAGTTACAGAAGTACATTTCTCACCCTAGCAATATTGATCTTTCTGAACAAAATTTTATTGCCAATATGTTAAGTGAGAAAACACCATTTTCTGTCTCCTCTTTGTCATTTTGATAAAGATGTAAAATCTTATATGAATAACTGATTCTATAAAATACACGCCTATATGTTTAAGTGATTTCATTGGAAATTGCTGCATGCATTAGAGTACTGTTGTTTTATTGAGGACTCTAGCCTCTCATCCACCTCCTTTCACAGGAAATTTTGCAGAAAATACAATACCTGTTTCTTATGTGTGCCCCATTACTAGAATGTAAACTACGGTAGGAGTAGAGAAACTGTCCTATGTGACACATCAAAGACCTTGTCTGAGTTAAGAGAAGGATGGATGTGTAGTTTTAATCTCCTGAAGTTGCTTTTTAATAAAATCGTGGTGGGTTTTTTGTTTTGTTGTTTTGTTTTCATTCTCTTCAATGCTGATGATTTCATGACTCCATAGTGTATCTAAGACACAGCGATGGCTATGAATGCCTTATTTATGACTGTACTCTTTTAAAGACTTGTATCTGTTATTTTACATAATAGAATCAACTCTACTTCATGGTTTGTATTTTCTATCTAAGCATCAGTATACACATACTAAACAAACTGCTGCTGGCTTTATTGTGCAAATAAACAGAGTGCAGCTTTTTTGGACCTTAGTCCATGCTTTATGATGAAACGCCAAGTCCATAAGTGCTGGACAGCAAAGTTTTACAGAGGTGTACTCTAAATACCCATGTGTTGATTCCCAGTGAGTTTTGTAAGGTTTATTGACATAATAAAATGTCTTTCAAAAAGAAACCACACAACATAAATAATAATAACTTGGTTTCTGTCAGTCAAAATTTGTCATAAAAATTCGGTTAAAAAGGATGTTCTATAGTCATGGCATTAAAAATCCTTATTCATCAAAATAGGTACAAAATCTACCTCTTCAATTAATTCTTCTACAGTGCTACACAACTCAGAATCTGCCTCCTAAACTCTTCATATGGCTTTATTTATAACTATTAAATATAAGACAACACATTTTTCTAGTACAGAAAAATTATTAATCTATGAGCCTTGACTGTAAGTAGCCACATACTTCTATATACTCATAGAGATTTTAACAATATTGAATTGTCTTTGAACTTTCTAAGGTGCCTAGGATAATGCTTTATCCACATTATTACTTATTCAGAGATTTAATTGAATTTACATCACATATGTAAGGACACACTTTAGTTAATGCAAAAAATTATCAAAATCCAACTTAAATTCATTTTGGAATTAAAGATTTAATTATGTCTCTATATATTGATTAATGTATACAGAATCGTTTTGTAGTATGATTACTGAGGTATACAGCTTCTGGTAATAGGGAAAGAATGGATGAGATGGTATGTGTGTGTAATACAATCTATTCTATTTATGCAATTAAAGTATTCAAGGCCAGCATCCCTCCTGCCAAATGCAGCCAATTATCACAAAAATATAATGAAGTGGCTTCAAAATATCCAAGGACATTAAAGTAATACCTACTAATGGCCAATGTTCAGGTTCTTACATTTTCAAGTTAATGTGAAGGGCATGATTAAATTTCCAAATGAGTAAAGGAAAATACATACTTGTATGTGTGCAAATGGCAATGTAATATCCACACATTAGCAATTATGAGATTACAAGTGTAATATGAATATGGAAAGACACTGTGAAGATAGTACTTTAAGGAGTCAGCCAATTTTAAAGCATACTTTTGCATGTTTCTGAATAATTCCTTCTCAAAGTAGACTCGATATTTTTATAAGCACACAATGACTGTAACAGCTAGCTGAGAGCTAGCAGAGGAAGGATTTCAGAAGACAATTAATATTTCAAGCAAATTTATTTGGCAGAACACCACCACTGATTTTATTAGGTGGAAGAAAAGAAAGCAACAGCACCAGGGTGGTCATAGGTACTGCTTTGAACAAATTCAAGGGAAGCCACTTACCTCAAGTCACAGTGGGAAAAATGGTGAGCAATTCAGAAATTTTGATAACAAGTAGAGGGCTATAAGAAGCAACTTCATACTAAGTTTGAGATGATTAAGGAAATAATCATTTTATTGTATGTTCATATAAAATTAAATGGAAAAAAAACTAGCATAGGATAATTTTACTTAAAAACTCTCTGGTTTACACCATATCAACAATGTCTTAAAGCAATAAAGGAATGTAAGGATGGTTTTAGGAAGAGAATGGTGGGAATAGAGTGGGAAGTTATATTCTTCATGTTTACAACCTCAAGTTTTGAATTACGTGGAGGATTTGGGTGTTGTAAATGTTAGAATTTAATTTTTTAAGTGGCTTGACATTTTGGTATGCAGTGAAGAAGCAGACCTCGGGGCTGACTCTGAGACTTGTCCACCTGTCCACAGACTTAGAATGCTTCTTTCTTGGAAGCCAAATTCAAGTCTTACTACTGTCTTCCACAACTTCTGCTTTCAAATAGCTTTTTCATCATTTGTTTGTCTTGAAATGTACTTTTGTGATTACTATAAAATTAATTGATGCTTGTCCTGTTACTTGTTTTCTCCTACATCCAATGTCCATCCAATTTGACTTTCTAAGTGAGGATTAATCCTCTTACCCCAGGTCCTCTTTCTTGTTTATCTTCTTTAGGTGTATAGATTTCAGTATGTTTATCCTATCTTATAGCTCTATATAAGTGAGTATATACCAGTATGGGGAACAGGGACTATTTTGGACATGAAGCCAATGGCTGGCTCTTTGACCTCCCGGCCTCCCGAGGGAGGAGCAGCCCTGCTAGGCCACAGAAGAGGACATTGCAGCTACTCCTGAAGAGACCTGATAAGCTAGAGTTAGATGGAAGGGGAGGAGGTCCTCCCCTATCAATGGACTTGGAAAGGGGCAGGGAGGAGATGAGGGAGGGGAGGGTGGGATAGGGAGGAAATGGAGGAGGGGGCTACGGCTGGGATACAAAGTACATAACCTGTGATTAATATAAAATAAAAATGTTAAAATTTTAAAAAAAGAAAAAAAATTGAATTGAGTTATTCTTATTTGCATTTTAGATGCACTTTGTGCACAGCATTGTGGTATAAACGATAACCCCAGCAAAGACAAGATGCTCGTCCATGTTTATGCTGGCCTGATGCAGGTGGAAAGGTACAAACAGTTCTCAGAGCATATGAAAAATAGGCACTCTGAGTGAGCTGTTTGCTAAATGTGGATATCCTGAGTAGAGAAAATTAAAGAGAACACTCATGACACCAATGGAATGACATTCAGGTATTTATTTAGGCACACCCACTGCTAGCCTAGCCACCATGCTCACCACAAACACTACCATAGAACAGTAACAGCAACAGTTGTATATGACATCAGTACCATCTAGCTGGTCAAATGATGCAGAGAAAACAAAAAAGAAATTGAAGTTGAAGAGCTTGCTTTGAGTCAAGTGTTTGCTGAGTCTGGCTTATACTGTAAGACCAATGATGATTGAGATAGAGTAAATTCAGGACAATAGTGTTATTATTATTACTAACATTTCTTCTTATTAAATATAAATACTATGATATCCCTTTTCTCTAGTATTATCGCAATAAAACATCCTACTTACCTGAACATTTCAAAACCACTCTCACATTTTTAATGTAATTTTATTTATATAGTTATTTATCATAATTTATTAACTTTGTTTCCCTTCTGCAGCCCCCTCCCTCCTCTCCTCCCAGCACCACACACTCTCTCTTTTTCTCCCCCTATGCCCTTTCCCTAGTCCACTGATAAAGGAGAACCTCCTCCCCTTCTATCTGACCCTTGCTTATCAGGTCTCATCAAGGCTGGCTGCATCATCTTCCTCTGTGGCCTGGCAAGGCTGTACCCCCTTCCCACCCCCAAAAGGAGATGATCAGAGAGCCAGCCACTGAGTTCATGTCAGAGACTGAGCAGCCAATGGGCTTCCTTTCAACATGGGTTCTAGGTCCTCTCCATACACGGTCCTTAGTTGGAATATCAGTCTCTGCAGACCCACCTGGGCCCAGATATTTTGGCTCTGTTGTTATCCTTGTGGACTTCCTGTCCCCTCCAGGTCTTTCTATTTCCCTCTTCTTTTGTAAAGATTCCAGCATTCTGCCCAAACTTTGGCAATGAGACTCAGTATCTCCTTCAATACCCTGGTGGGGCAGAGTCTTTCAGAGGTCCTCTGTGGAAGGTTCCTTTCCTGTTCCTTGTCTTCTCCTACTTCTGATGTCTATCCTGTTTGCCTTTCTGAATGAGGATTAAGCATATTCCCTCCTAGGGCCCTCCTTGTTGTTTAGTTTCTTTAGATGTACAGATTTTAATATGTTTATCCTATATTGTATGTCTAATATCCACTTATAAGGGAGTCTCACATTTTTTTAAAGTTAGCTTTAATAATTTCCTCACTTATAGCTCCAAAGTACAGAACATTATTTTTCAAACAACTGGCATTTTTCATCCTCATGAATATATGGAAATCTTAATTAACTTAGAAGAAACGCTAAAAAAGAAGACTGTCAACAAGTGGTGATTGACAGGGTAATAAAATTTTCTCCTGCAAAATTCTGAAGCGTTTAGCTTGGCTTGATTTTCCATTTGTATCATCAGCTAGCTCTCTTTTGTTTTTAATCCAACTGAATCAGTAAGAAGAAAATATTCACCAGTGTAATTTGTGAAGCAATTCAGACCATAGAGCAGAGACCATCAGACGTAACCAGAATTTCATGCAGAGACAGAGTGCCGTGTACAAGACGACATGTATGAGTCTCTTAAACGATTTTCCTGTTTGCTATCTACAATATATTTCATTTTCAGCTTGCTTGGTTTTCATATACCTTCATGTCATGACACTTTACACGAACTTCAGTTCAGAACAGGTAATCCTCCCTTCCTCTGAACACTACAAACCCACAAATAAGAGCTAAGCTTTGATGCTATACTCACAATGTTCTGCTTTTCCACATGATTTCAGCTCAAGCTTCTGTACCAAGATACATATGTAATAACTACAATTTTAAGCTAAAATTCACCATAATTTTCTATCGTAATTCCACTGACAATTTATACCATTTCATTTATTGAATTTGATAAGAATTGAAATAATTTAGATAAACTCTGCCCACCTCTGCCTCCTGAGTGCTGGGATTAAACGTGTGTATCACCACGACGCAGTGAAATATGTGAAATACAAAGTTTAATTTATTGTATAAGAAAAGATTTTAAAATATTTAAAAGCATAATCATTTGTCATTTATTGAGAACAGAAAAATGTCGGCTGGTATTTAAAAATATTTACCTATTCTGGATATTATACAAAGTAAATAACCAGTGATTAATATAAAAAAATAAAAATTATTTTAAAATATTTACTTAGGTATGTATGTATATATGTATATATACATGTGTATATGCTTTGTCTATATTTTTGCTTGTGAATCCTGTGCAAGTCTGTTGCCTCTGTAAGTCCAGAATATGGAGTTACAGTTTTGAGCTGACATGTGGGTGCTGGGAATTGAACCTAGGTCCTCTGGAAGAATAACCGTGCTCTTAACTTCTGAACCATCCCTCTAGCCCCACATGTTGACTGATCTTTATCTTGAGCAAGGACAGACAGGTGTTACACTCCTGAGGATAAAATGGTGATAGAGCACTCCTGGAGCTCATGGCTAAGTGAAAAACACTTCCATGAGCCATAGGCACACTGGACACACCTCAAAATAAACAGAACCACTTATAAAAAGGCTATTAATCATGGACTACATATTCTGTTTTTTCTACCTTTTTGGGTTTTATGTCTAATTGTGTAAGTATATGTGTGACAAAGTGCGTGCATGTATGTGCATTTTGTGTGTGACATGAGTATTTTAAAGACATAGTGAAGTAGCTTGCAAATCAAATTCAAATTCACAATTTAACAGTATACTTGGGATTCATTGCTGTTGTTAAACCCTCTTCAACTCTACAACAGCCAGTTCTGGCTGACAGCACAATGAGAAAAACTGAAATCCAGGGATATACTTCAGGACAGGTACGCTAGACCACATGAGTTCATAACCTTAGTTCTTCAGGGTGTTATAAATTGACAAGCTGATCCAGCAATCCCGATTTAGGAAATCAACTGTGGGGTTTTCTCTTCGTTAATACAAATGTAATCCAGGCTTCATTATGACCATTCACAGCATTGCTGGCCATTTGTTCAGTAAGGAAGGGCTATATAAATTCACACTGTGAAATCCAGTTCTGATCAGGATTCACATTGATTTCTACCTACTGACTGTGCACAAGGATTGTCTCCTAAATTGTTTTTCTCCCCTTCTTATCATTCCTTATTTTGCTGTGTGAATAGGACTTATGATACTTCTGTGCTATGGAAAATATTTTTCTGGGCTTATGTAAAAATAAAAATAATGTATTGGGAAGACTTTGTTAGCAATGCAGGGAAGGAATATTTCATATATATAATTGGTTTATTAGATAAAATCATTCCTTGCAAATATATTTGAATTTGACAGTTCTGTCTGATTAAATAATGGGCTAAGGATCTCGAATGGCACAGGGCCCAGAGTAGTAGATTACATTACTCTTGATTCATTAAGACACCTTCAATAGGCTCCTTAACTGGGTTCTTGGCGCCCCCAGGGAAATGCATTTCCGAACTAGAGAAAGTAGATTCATCACTCTAAAACAAAACCCTTCAAATCACTGCTTCCCTTTCAAACCTTCTGGAGCATTATCTCTATACAAAATAAGTCAGGGTACCATCCTACCCAAACAAAAAGACCGGTTTTCTTTTTGAAAAAAGCATTTCTGAAACTCTATCGGTCAACTTCGGGTGGCTGTAATAAACAACGGCAGAGTTACAGTGGTTAGCACAATAAGCACTGGCTTTTGTTTACGTAATGAGTGGGTGTGGACGATGGCTTTCTGGCAGGGCTGCTACCAACTTAGAATTCCTGCCCCTGAGACTTGCAGCCCTTTTAATTCTAGAGGGAGATGACAGGGAAAAAAAAAAAAAAAGAGCAGCTCTGTTTGCTCTTTTATGGGCCAGACCTAGATGTAAATAACATCACTAGGACTCAGTCATTACTGTATCTCCTTTCATCAGGAGGAGATGAAATACAATCTAGTGTGAATCCCTGAAAGAGGCACAAATAGTTAAGTGGACATATAGACACTGCAATTACCAAGTGGGATTTGTTGAGGGACATATTTTCTATTTAATAGAAATAAGAAGTCTTGATAGCAACACAAATCTTAATGGGCAACTTTGTGTCTTTTAAATGACTAGAAACGATACAAATAAAAAATTCCTTGGATCAGGACATGTATACATCCTATTTTTCTTGAAGTTCTGGAGAGAATTGCTTGTGTATCAAGAAGTGAAACAAAATTTCCTTAGAATTACCTCTGACACAACTTGAAACTGCAAAGGCTCTGTTATGGTTAACAGTAAGGAACCTTTGGATTTTCTGAAACAACAAACTCTGCTTGCAACTGATTGTATGCAGGTGCCCTTCGGGGATTAATAATAATTTTACAAATCTCATGTGTTCCACTTGGAAAACAACCCCCAGGTTTGCTGATAAAAGTCTCCCTGGCACTGTGGAGATTTGTGATTTTACACAGTTGATGATGATTGTTCCTAATGGTAGAGTAGGTAATGACTTTAAAAATCACACTATAAGCTCTGAAATTCCTAGTGCTTAGTTTTATTGTGCATAATTTTGCTTACTGTATCATTAAACCTATTTAGGTAATGAGGCAAAACATTTTCTAAAGCATGGTGCGAAAGTAGAAAAATACATTTAAAGCAATGCCTGACTGAATTTTTTGTATTTTTGAATGAGTTTGCTTAATAAAAACTTGTTCTTGGATCAGAAGTAAACCAACAAGATGTTTGGAATCTATTTCAACCTAAATGTTTCAGCTATAAATTAGATATATTATCTTCTATTACAAATAGGACTTGTAATTTCTAGTTCTTTCTAGGTCCGGTTTTTAATTGAAGAGAGCTTGTAAATATTTAATTCATCTTTACTTTGTTAAGTGTTGATTGGAACAAGTGTAGGTCAGGAAACCCATCAGGCTATGAGAGAAACAGCTGTAAGTCATATGTAGACCTTGCCTTTATGTGAAGGGATACATATCATATATAACATTTAAGCTTCTGCATGAGGAGGAATGTGAGAATGATGATAAGGAAAATGGGGACCAACAAACCCGGAGTTAAGGCATATTATGGCAGGAAAGATAACAGAAAACTCCAAGAGATAAGGTGAATTCGAGGTGACAAGGAAATGGAAATGAGATAATCAGGTCAACGTGACAGACATGGTGTTTAAGGCATAGGGCGTTAGTAAGTAGGTACAGGAACGGAGGAAGGGAAGCTGACAAAGCCTCAGAGTGGACATTGAGACAAAGGTTAGGAAATGTTAGAAGTGTGACAGAACTTAAAGAGATTGTGGACCAGGGGTCCGGGTCTGCCGGCAGAACAGGAACCGGTCTTGCTGTTGTGGTGCAATCGTTGAGACTTTGAGACTCAGCGGTTAGATCGGTTGGTTGCAGAAGCCAGGCTTTGTTACCGTGTGCTGTAAACTTGTTTTGCTTTAAACTGCTTAGAGGTTTAAAAACAGACAGGAGAACTCAGATGAGTCTCCTGTGAGTCTTAGGTATTTCATGAAGCCTATTTTTACCTGGACACCTAAACTCCCCCAGGAGAATTGCTGATAGCGAAAGTTTCACCCTCAGACCTGTATCAAATTCCTGTCCTATCTCACATTCACAGTATATGGGGCGACTCTTTATCTGCAATTTTACTTTCTGAGATTTCAGTTATTCTAAGTCAACCCATTGTCTGAAAATACAAAATGGAGAATTCAGGAAAAAAAATACATAATTCATGAGCTTTAGTGTGTGCAGTTCTAAGAAATGTGATGAAATCCTTCACATCAGCTTTTCTCCCACCGGGTTGGTCACAAATGATCCTTTTATCTGGCACAGTTTATACATTGCACAACTGACAAGCAGCTCCCCCTGTTTTCACGTTCAGCCAATTTGCTGAGTTTCACATTGCTTCTCTTCAACAGGTGACCCCTATTTTATTTAATAGTCATCCCAAATTACTAAAGTCAAAATGGTGGGAATTTGAATAGGCCAAAGAGTAGCAATAAAATATCTGAAACTGAAAAGGTGAAAGTTCTCTGGTTAATAAGGAGAAGGGGGAAGAAAAAACAAGCATGCAGGCCTACAAAGTTTCAGGATCTACAATAAGCATAAATCTGCTGGCCATTAGTTTGTGGGCAAGAAAAATAAATAAATCTGTGCTAGATTTTTAAATGAAAATTTATATTCTGAAAGACGAAACAAAAACTGCTTGATGTCTCCTGAAGAACTCACTAATATTTCAAGAGACCATATATTTAGATTTGCTATTAGTATAGCATCCTGTCACATTTTATTCAACAGTAAGCACTGTTGGTAATATCTTACTTAGCCAATTCATAAATTAAAATTTAACAGAGGTGGACAGATGCAGTGACATGCACATATTGCTTGCTATTATTTGTCATTTTAGGATCCATGGGAGTTCTAAAAATGTAACCCACATAGATAAACACTGGTCAGTGGAGCAACTGGGATTTTTTTCTCTTTCTTTTTTTGAATCTAAAATTACTCTTATGTAAAACTGAGTAGAACCACTCATTTATAGAACTATTGCCAGAAGTGAATGAAATAACACATCAGATAAGATTCTACAAGAATAAAAATGCAGTATAATCATCCATTCCCTTGCTTATGTATTTCATGGACAGACACGTGTTTTGCTTCATTACAGTCTCCCTACCTTTCTTTTCTATAATTTTATTTTAGAGCTGTAGTAGGTCTGCTGTGTTGTAATAAAAAAAGGGATGATACAATGCCTGTGCCTTACCTTACATTGCAGGAAAGAAAGCTTGAATTCCAAACAAACTTCCCAGAAATCACAGTCAGGAGGAGATGAACATACAAGAAATGATCAGGGCATGCAAAGGATCAGGAATGTCAAAGTCGGGGCAGGTAATGATGCGTGACTCAGGGGAGCACAGTCAAAAGCTTTGAGACCCTGAGATCCACTTGTGTAGAAGCCTAGACTGATGTTCATTAGTAACAATGGAATTATAAAATTAGGCATGGTAATTTCTGTGGTGTGGACGGATGCTTATCTGACTGCAGAGTATTCTGTGTATGTAGATATGTAGACTTTAGGAAACTAAAGTGTAGTAGAGAACTGGGAGAGGGAAATTATTTGGGGAAAATGAGATTCATTTCACGGGATCTTGATATTCCTCTGCCACTTGAACGAACCTCCAAGCTTGATATTATTTATACTTTGGTTTATTATTATTATTATTTTGCTTCTGCTTACACATCTGTTGGAAACTGGAATAATAAGAATAATAAGGGGTTGAATAGGATTATCAGAAATGTCAGAGGAGCGTCTGCAGTGTACCCAGAGCAAAGCTTGAAAGAGAGCATGCTCTCAGCAATAATATCTGTTATAATAAATTTTATCATTTTTACTTAAGAAATAGAGACTGGGGATGTGGAGATTGTATAAATTAAAATCATGGCATAAATTAGTGCCTACATATTTTTCTATAACCTCTGCACTCTATATGTCTTACCACTTTGCTTTTTACATATTAGACTTTCATAAACCATTTAGTCTTTAAAACTACAATACTCAACTATTATTCAGAGGAAAATATGTTTCTTACTTAACAATTGTCACACCTTTCTAGTATATACCTAATTTTCTGTGATGTAAAAAAATCTTTTGAATCCTAAGTAATATAAATTCTTACTGAGAAGTTGTGTAGCTGCATATGGTGGTGATATCTGCTACTGCTTTTGAATCGCTCCTCGAAATGCACAATTTTATGTAAGTTTTATTTTAAGAAGAATAAAAAAAGAAAAGGTAAACAAGAGCTTCACAAGATATTCAGAGGATTTGCCTTGCATTTAGAACACATGGCATTTGCCATCTTGTATAGCATCTGCCCTTAATTTTCAGCTAAATGAAATGGCCATTAGTGTACAAACAGCATTAAGAGAGTGACTTGTTTCTTAATGCAGTTCTACTGAGAGTTGGAAGGAATCCCAACTCCGGCAAAGAATTTTTTAAGTAATTTGGAGAAATTTAGCGATTGCTTGTCACTCTACGGAAATATTTTGATCATACTTAATAACAATTTTGAGTCTTGTATTATTCCTGAAGTGTCAAATATGATCTATGTGATTGTTTCAAGTAGATGATTTATTTTCTAATTATCATAGGTAGTTAGCTTATGAATGAAAGGAATTCTTCCATTTGCCTATTACATAAAATTCTCTAAAATCTCTCTCATGTTACACACAGCCCAAATGTGAATTTAAAGTTGTTCATGTTCTGTCTCAAATGTAACAAAGGCAGTGTTCTCATCATTTTACAGTTCTGAACCTCATGAATTATTATTCATGCTCCATTTTGGAAGTCTAGTCTTTATAAAGACACGTCTTGTAAAATATATTTCTTGATACCCACGAAAAATATGATTATAACAAAAATACATTGTAAGAACCTTTGTGACAGCTGCCAGAATTTAAAGGATATATTGAATGAAATTAGAGAAATGATGTTTAGTACTTAAGATCAGTTTTTAGACATCTAGTGTTTTGTATGCATTCCCAGATGACTTTACAATGTCGTCATCTTTCATATATATGAAGAATTATAGTAATAACTATGTCACTTTATATCACTGTTATTGAGTAATTGCAAATTATACTGTATTTTAATTATTTAATTATTTATCAATTTATTTATTTATTTGTATTTTAGAAAAGGTCTGTCTATGTAGCCCTGGCTGGCCTGGGATTCACTATTTAGACCCAGGCTAGCCTTGAACCCACAAGAGATCTAGCAACATTTGCCTCCCAAGTGTTGGGATAAAAGGCCTGCACCACACACTGGTCTTCATAGACGTTTTACTAACCTGGCCTTAGTCGGCTTTTGTCAGGGAACTCCTGACTTCATGCCTTTTTTTCCTCTTCTGCACATTTCTCTTCTCTAAGTTCCTTTCAAATCACAGAAATTTCACGTTATCTCTGTGACTGGTGTCATTCCCTTCTAATTTTGCTCAAGCTGTACCTTCAATGTATTAAAGTCTGCATTTTTGATGTGGAAGAAAAGTAACGAGGAATCCTGAGGCTGCGATCTGAACGACAGCAGCCAGGCTAGCAGCAAAAGAAGTTAACAACAGTGGGCATACCCAAATGAACATACTGTGAAGACGCATGTTCCTAGTTTTATGAACATATTATGGAACTGACAGATGCTATGATAAATTTGTATAAAGATATTGTCTGCAGCATAATTTTTGTGTATTCGCTTGAAGCTGCAAGTGTATGTGTCTGTGAGCAAATATGTGTTAGCATCCGTGCCTTTCTGCCTGCCTCATATTCTTTCTACAAAATGCAACATTCTGCCACATTGGCATCTCATGAAATTGAAACATTCCTACACGCCATTGGTACTCACAGAACCTAACATTTTTGGCCGTAAAACCATTTTGCTTTACTTTACTTTCATTTGCAGAATGACAGAAAATGAAAAGTCAATGGTATTCATAAAGAGCACTTTGTGATTTGCCCTGGAGGCTCATTCTCAGAGCCCAGTTTAAGACTGCATGACCACTGCTTTGAAAGCACAACATGTACCCATAGAGCCAGCTGGCTACTGTTGATCTACAAATTGGCTAATGGTTAATTAATAAAACTAATCTGCACAGAAGTATTGTTTCAAGGATGTCAAATCACTGCATTTCAAAAAAGAAAAAGCAAGGCCTTAGCATCTATCTCTAAGCTTTTATTTTAAGCTAACTGAATGCAGTTCTGGCAGTAGAACTTTGTAACCAAGTCCATAGCTAGTCATGAGCTCCCATGAGGAAGCGGTGCCCCATGGCTGCTGATATGAATCCCGGGACCAGCAGCAACTTGCTGTCTCTCTGCTGAGTCTGGATAAAGTAGCGAATTCATCTCTACAAGGACTCTAAATCACCAGCTGAGCTTCCTTAGAACCTCGACACACAAGGCACTTTGCTGTGTGTAGGGGGATGTTTGCTTTACGTCTGATCAAACACCTAAGTCTTTTGAGTGCTGGATATACTCTTCTAGATGGTTCTTTCTAGTATTCTACATTATTTTTTATAAGAATCCTGAAATTTCCTACATTTATATAAATATATATGCACACAGGCTATTTTTATGCACTTAATTTTGTATAACTAGTTACCTGATATATGGCAGGCGTGATAACATAATGTAGAATTCAAAACTGGTTAAGTCTCTGTCTTCTGATTCTACTGAAATTTTTTAACGGTATTTTGTTAGTGGAAACAAAACCCTGTTTTATCAACGCTGCTTATCTTTCATTGGTGTCTTATTAATTAAATATGGAAAAGCTTCAGTTTCAAGTGAAAATTAACCATTTGAATGTAATCTATAACAACATTCTTGTATATATTTACTTTATTAATGTCCATGACCATATAATGCTTTCTTTAGCTTTATGTTCAGTTTAAAAAAATGTCTTTTAAGCCAAACATAATGGCCCATGCCTTTTATCTGAGTATTTGGGAGGTAGACAGAGGTAGGTAAATCTCTATGAGTTTGAGGCCAGCCTGATCTTCATAGTGATTTTCAGGACATCCAACTTACATAGTGAGACTCTGTTTCTAAAACCAAAAGAAAAGAAACTCATACCAAAAACTGAAACTCTTTTAAATATAAGAATCTTTTTGAGAAAAAAGTATTCTCAGATATGCCAAGTTATTTTTACATAAAACTTTCTATGAGAAGCTTGAATAACCTGTACTATCATGACATCATACATAAAATACTTATGAAGTGTTATACATATAAGAGTTTACATATTTTTAACAGGACTGATTTTATTGTTGCATGTGAGAAATGTGTTGCTAACAGAGGGGAAAACATGAATTTCATTGCAAAATTCCTAGGGTTAAAGATTAGTAGTTTAGGAGTCTACCAGCCTGTTTTAACTTATTCTTCCTGTTGAATAAAGTATGTGATAGACAGCACCAAGGAAAGTTAATCTTACAACAAGACACTTCGGTCACTTACTTCAGGAAAACTTGAAGCATTAACAAGTATAAAAGGTGTGGGAACATTTTTGTGTCACAAAGGTGTCTACTTCAGTGGGAGAAGAAGCCTCAACTGACGGGTGGCTTTGATTTGTTTTGATGTCTGACTGTATCCAGTACAGCTAATTAAGTGAGGCTGTGGAAATGTGATTTGATACACTGCTAGTAATTTTCAGAGACTATTATAAATTTTTATCCTGTACATCCTGAAATGTACTTAATGCTAAATATAGCTTAGATTTTGAAGGCTTGCTTGATTTCTTTTGCTGCTAATCATTCATGTGCGTTTGTGACCAGGAAAACACTTAAGGATATTAATTCATCACTGGCAACTTTGCCCAAATCAAATGCATCTATGTCTGCTTATTTCTTGTGCGGGTCCTGTGCCAACCTTAGTTAATGCTCAATCAACTTAGCACACATTTAAAATGTGTTTCTTCATTTCAAAGTCTGTCCTAAACATCCAGATATCCAGGGCAGATCTAAGACAGTGATATTTAGAGGAAAGCAGTTAATTAAGTGATGAGTTAAGGGCCCTTGACAGAACTTTATACCTGCATTTTCACTTACACCTCTGCAGTATATATACTTCTATGTGTATGAACTTGGAGACTCACAGCTCTAGCAGTGAACTTCACTGCAGGTTTTAAAGTGAAACTCACTTGCATTTGTATCTTTCCTATTCCACTCACTATATATCCATATTATGTCTTACATAAAGCAGAGCCAACTTCCAGGATGTGACTGGAAAGCCAGATCTGGAATCCCAGGTAGACAAATAAGGCACACAATGAAAATCTGTTACTAAGAACTGGATTCTAAGGAAGGAGCTCATCTAAACAAGATAGACTTAAGAGTCATGTGTTAATCTAGGGACTAATTTTTTTTTTCAGGTAGTTTATAGAGAAAGCAAAGACTAAGAACAACCAAGGTTAGTGTTAGGAGCTGGTAATGTAGTTCATTGGGAGCATTTCTGCTTATCATCCAGGAGACTCTGGGATCAGCCTTTAGCACTACTGAATATGCAAGCAAAAATAAAAAGTCATATTAAAACAGAACAAACCCAGTGCTCTTAAGGATAGGTCATTTTAGGTCTTGGATATTATTAATCTCTTCAAAACCCAATCCTGAGCTGCAGTCTAAGTTTGTAGCGTTGCTGTCCTTAGTAACCCTGTGACTGAATGGATAAACTATTCAGCTTGGGTACATTTTAGGAGATGGAAGAGTGTGTTTAGTGGCAAGACTGTCAATTGTATTCACTTGTCCTATAAGACATAGCTTTGTCATCAGCTCAGAAACCTTATTTATTTTTTGTAAGCCTAAATTTGTTCTCTTATGGCCTGTTTCAGAACTAGTGAACTAGACTCTTTCATGTATTAATTTTAGTGCTGGGAGGGGGCTGAAAATAGTTCTGTGCCAGGGCACCACTCTTTTCAGAATTCTGTGACGACTTGTTTTCCATTAGAGATTTCATTCATTGTTCTTTCCTTTTAGACTTTAGTTCAACAGTGTGCTATTAGGTTGCCATCCTTTCTAACAAATAATAGAGCCAGACGTGTTTATCCACCCATCTACCATTAGTCTAGAAAAGTTTCTCACTTAAAACTGCTCTCCAAAACAAGCCAGGCTTAACTGTGAGAGATAGAGAGGGAAAAGGAGAAAGGGAAGAATAAACACACACACATGTACGCACGCACGAAAGGGGTGTTGTTTTAACTTTGTTATCCAAAGTTTTACCATCAGTCTAAGAGCCAAGTTGTATTTTTTATTCATGTGTTTTGTAAATCATAAACAGTATAATTTCATCTTACTTTAAATTATTGGTACTTAGAAAAGAACAACTATGAACAAAAGGCTGTGAAAGTTTTAGCAGCGGGGATTGAACAGCTAATTTGTTTAGTAATGCACTTTATCTGCAAAGAGAAAAAGAAACATGACTATGACTGGATTGAACATCAAGACTCATTCTACAATTTCAAGCAACAGAAAAGCAGAACTAGTCTGCACTATCCCTAGATTGCTAAACATTAATCATTTCTCACTTTTTCAAAAACTACAGAACATGCAGTGACATGAAGTCAGAGTACCTGTGGATTATAATATTATAAAATTATAACAACTGAGGAAAATTTATCTAATATATATTTTTACCAAACAAGCATTATGAGGTCCTGGATCAGAAAAGCTCCCATGGATATAAGAAGGAAGTATGTGGTCATTGCTTTCAGCTAGATTTTCTTTTATGGGTGTAGATAGAATGTGCTCAAAATCATATGTAACATACATACATGAGTTGCCTTTAGAAGACAGAGTCCATTTAGTACTTTGACGTGGTAATGTTGTGGTTTTAATGTGAAAGGTCCTCTACAGGTTCAGGTTTTCGTAAAAAGTGAAAGATAGATAGGATCTAAAGAGAAACCATCTTGTGTTGAAACCATCTGATAGTGCTGTTTCAAGATTGTGGAACTGTTAAAGAGGCAGGGTCTAGCTAGAAAAAAAGTGAGTCACTAGAAGGCAGGTCTAGAGTTGTATAGCTTCTCATGCAAAGTAGAGAACTTTCTCTACTTCTTGATCTGCGTAGCTCTGATCAAGTGCCCCCTGACACAGTCTTGAGTTCATCATGCTGCCATGCTTTCCTTGACTGGGAAGGACTGTGTTAACTCAAACCTGGAGCCAAAATGTGTACTTTTTTCTTTATTGTGTTTCTGTTAGATATTTTACTATAGCAACAAGAAAAGTAAATAATACATTAAAAGACTTTTGTTTTATTTCTGTGAGATATAAGTGCATAATCTTTTACCAAGCATGGATGAACATTTTAAACAATGGCATCCTCTGTGGGAAACTTTGCCATCCAGCATCTTCCAGGGAGCATTATTAATGTCTGTGGACATTTTTTGTCATGGCAGGTGGGATGGAGCTGTGGATGTTGCTAAATATCCTTCCCTTTATGATGTCATCCCAGTAAACAGAGTAATCCAGCCCAGCTGTCAATCATATCAGCACAGGAAGCCAAATGTAGGGTTTGTGGTGATTATCACAGCACTTGGGAGGAGTTCAGTGAGCCTGTGGTTAGCTTTTGCTACATATCTGACCAACAAGGTATAACTAGTAAGATTCTCACATCCAACAATCAAATAAATAAGAACGGCCAAGCCTGATAGTTATCTCAAGTAGGAGAAGGCTATTTTGAGACGTTTGTGGAAAGTGTTTAGGTATATTTTTCTAGAAGTACTGATTATGTGAAAGAACATAAAGTAGGCGGGACTCAAAGATAAGTTATGACCAAACATGGGCATATTTTATGTCAAATTAAAGAATTTCTATTTCTTAGTTACTGCCCATTTTATATTCTTCTAACAAAAAATTGAATTAAAAAACATTTTTATTCAAACTATTATGTGAAGTATGCAATGGGATTTTTGTTCCTTTCAAATGTATTTTTTCTCTTGATGCAAAAAAAATTAACAGAGAATTTTGGAAACATATTCAAGTAACTGCTCAGAAAAGTATTCTTTTTATCTGACAATTTTCTTTCAATGTATCTATGAAGAAAAAGATTACTTCCTTAGATAAGTTCTGGAATTCTAACTTCAGGCTTTCAGAATTCTGACAGAATATTCCTCCATTACCTATTTAATTGTTCTTATGACATTTTGTGATTATTTTAATTATACATAAGTAGTGTGCACTCTATATACTAGGATAACTAGCTTCATTGCTCAGCCTACGTAAGAATCAAGATAAAATGTATATTTATTTATGTCACTTTTAATTAACTTTTTAAAAACTTTACTTGCCTTAGTAAAATTATTTGCTTATAATTACATGCATGTGTCACACCATGATAAGCAACTCCTTAAGATCAGAGAAGCCTTTGTTCTTATCAGATTAAACACCTTTCATAAAAGGGTTGGACTCTAATTGTCAAATTGCATGTGTAGAAATTATATGTGAAGTCATATATCTAAAGAAGTTTCAAGTAACTCATGTAGCATCTTTATTCTTATGTTATAGACTTTAATTTAAGAATATCACATTGTCACTTTTGAACATTTAACAAACAATGTTCATTACAACATGTTATCCTAAAACTAAAATCCATATGATAAAATCTATTATATAGTGAAAATGTTAAAATCTGAATTTTTGCCATGAAATAATGTCTTCACTTAGTACCCAGAAGCATAGATATTTTGTTTTGTATGACTTTGCTTTTGATTCTTATTTCCCTTGTTTGTAGTTCAGCATCTTTTTGTTAGAGGTTCAATTTGGATTGAACGCATAGTGATAGGCTGGGGAGATGGTCCATCACTAAAGGGTACTGTCACCAAGCCTACTACAAGAGTTCAGTTTTTGGAAGACCCGTTGTGGGGGCATTTGACACAGCAGGTTGTTCTTTTGCCTCCGCATATACAGCATGGTTTGTGGTTGGGGGGGGAGGGTTGTGTGTGTGCGTGTGCAAGTGGGCTCACAAATGCACTTGCATATGTGTGTCTGTATCTCTGTGTGCTCATATCACAAACACACATACACACACAGTTACAATGTTAAAACTAGTCCCTTCTTTCATAAGATTCCCTGTACTCTGCCCAAACTTTGGCAATGAGTCTCAGCCTCTGCTTTGATACACACTGGGTAGAGTCTTTCAGAGGCCCTCTGTGGTAGGCTCCTGTCCTGTTCCATCTTCTCCTGCTTCTGATATCTATCGCGTTTGTCCTTCTGAAAGAGGATTGAACATCTTCCCTAGGGTCTTCCTTGTTGTTTAGCTTCTTCAGGAGGATAGATTTTAGTATGATTTTCCTATGTTATGTTTCTAATATCCCCTTATGAGTGAGTATATACCATGTGTGTCTTTCTGCTTCTAGGATACCTCACTCAGGATGATCTTTTCTAGTTCCCATCATTTGCCTGCAAAATTTCATGATTTCCTTGTTTTTAATTGCTGAGTAGTATTCCATTGTGCAAATGTACCACAATTTCTGTATCCATTCTTCCATTGAGGGCCATTTGGTTGTTTCCAGCTTCTGACTATTACGAATAGAGCTGCTATGAACATGGTTGAGCAAATGTCCTAGTTGTATAGTTGAACATATTTTGGATATATGACTAGGAGTGGTATAGCTGGATCTTGAGATAGCACTATTCCTAATTTTCTGAGAAAGCTCCAGGTTGATTTCCAGTCCACATAAGAAGACAATGCAACCAGTCCTGATGAGACCTGATAGGATAGGGTCAGAGGGAAGGAGAGGAGGACTGCCCCTATCAGTGGACTAAAGGAGGGGCATAGGGGGAGAAGAAGGAGGGATGGTGGGATTGTAAGCAGACAAGGGAGGAGGCCATAGCCAGGATATAAATTGAATAAGTTGTAATAAATGAAAATAATTATAAAAAGGTAAAAGAAAAATCAAACTAATCCCATCCAGCAAAAACCTAACGTTCTGTCTTGACTCATCTGTCTTCATCCTGAAATGTTCCTCCTTCTTATTAACATCCTTCTATGTCCCCTTCATCCTGTTCCTACTTCATCCTCAGAAGCACATGAAAATACTTCCCTTCACAATAAATTGCCTAATCTCCTACATAACATCTATACCCACACCAAATTGCACAGCTATAAAGGAAACAATTTTGTTCATCATCATTATTACATTTTAACAATAATTACTGTGTAAAGAACAGTAATTTGTATTCTAATGTTCAAATGTTTGGTTTTAGAATTTCCTATAATGTTAGCATAGGCAATACACTTTAAAAATGAGGACAGCTAAGAAAAACCTCACTGCTAACTGCTCAGTACCTTCTCAGAAATTTCAAATAAACTTTTGAAATTAGAAATTGCTGCTATCAAAATCATATTTGCTGATTTGTAATGCTACTACAGAAATTTTTCACGTGGGTGAAAGCTACTGTGATTTCTCTGTCTGTTCATTCTGCATTCATTCTGTAATCTCGCCATCTGTTTCACTTGAAATGGCAGGGACTCTGAGGGCAGGGAGCACATCTTATCTATGAGATGCTATATGTAAGTGTGGATTCTCTGTCAGCATCTAAAAAATAACAGAACTTCAAATAGGGTTGATTTAAGCCTCCCTAGTCAGCAGTTAGCCTTGGCGATAGGAATCACTCTTTCAAATGGTAATTTGCACCTGTTACCTTTATCCACAGGTTGGAAAGTACTGGCACTTTAATTAATTACACCCCTGTGACTTGCGAGAATGTATTTTCAACCCTGAGACAAGGAGGCTGGGACATAGAACATAAACAGTTTTTCTGATTTTTTCAAAGCAGAATTTTTGGAGGAAGGAATTACAATTCAGGTTACTTTTTGTAAGGAGATTGATGTTCTTTAGAATCCAAGTCTCTCATGACCCCAAACATGGTGAAGGCATGCCTTTTAGTAAAAGATGTGCTTGTCCTTAGCTTATTCTGGAAACATCAATCTGATACAACCTCAGAGAGTATCTCTGATTCTTAATAATGTTCTTGCTCCCTGTTTCAGCAGTGGCTGACATCATCTCAAAACCCAGAAGCTGGTGGCATGCAAATTTGTTCTAGGTGCTTATGACAGTAGCCTGTTAATCCCCCAAATAGTAGCGCTGCCATGTAATTAAGCTGCAGCTAAGTGGCACAGATCTGACATCAGATAATCATTTAATAAAGGAAAATAAGAGGTGGTTCGTTATTTTAAACCGTGTTTTTTAAGGTTCCTTAAGGATGTGGAAGGGTTTTCTTAGCATTTGTATGATCTCAAAATGTTGTGTATAATTATTTGTTGGCAGGTGTAGTGAAATGTTTCTGATAATGGTAAGTGTTTCCTTGGCAGACATCATTAGTTGTTCATAAGAAGTGTAAGTGGACTTTCACCTTTGATTTTTTTCACTGTCAGAGAACATGCTGCCTGAATTTATATGCTTTTTGTGATTTGGAAATGAAACAGAACCATAGGAAATGCTAGGCAGAAACTTCATAAGTTATAGTAAATATGCAGTTTTCATTGTTTTAGTAATGCCATAGCTCACTCTGAATTTGGCTAAGTGCTGTATGTTCTTTTTTTTTCTCCCCCACTGAAAGTAAAAGTTAGAAAACTATTGTCCTTTGTTCTGCAGGTACAGAGACAATAACTTATTTATATCACAGGGTACTCTAAACATATTTTAAATCATAAATGAGGTGAATTTTGTTAAATCAGAAAGAGTAAATTGAGCTAGGAAAGAGTCATGTGGCTGCTCAGTCTGCCACTGAAAGTGATTCTTGCAGTCTATTAAAAGCGAAGTGCTCCACCGGCTTAGCAACACCTTCCACGGTGTTCACACGTAAGAGTCAGAAACCGTCTAAGCTCTCAGACGTTACTGTATTTTTTACTTCTCCATCACCAGCTCCTGACTAACAGCTCTGCTTCCTCTAGTTTCAGTTACCAACACCCATGTTGCTCTTGCTTACAACTGCCTACAACTCCTCCTCCTTGGGATCGAACACCTCTGATCTCTCTGGACATTATAATCACGTGAACATACCCACCTTGCCACGTACTCACATAATTTAAAATAATAAAAAATTTTGAAAATACCATTTACTGTTAGGGTTATTGGTGGCCATGTGACTGTGTGCTTGTGAGATCCCTGGTCGCTTCTCCCTGGTGTGGAGACCTAGCCAGCCCACAGAGGAAGAGGAGTCAGACAGTCCTGATGGGACCTGATAGGCTAGAGTCAGATAGTAGGGAGGAGGTCTTTCCCAGCAGTGGTCTAGGGAAGAGGGATAGGGGAGGAAGAGACGTGGAGGGTGGAAATGGGAGGAGTTGGGGGGGGGGCGGGGCGCTACAACTGGGATACAAAGTGAATAAACTGTAAAAAAGAAAAAAGGCAATCTTGTTGCTTTTCAATACTCTGACTTCCAGGGCTCCTAGAGCATGATTCAATCTCATCCACCCATATGATGCAGCCATAAGTAGACAATTTTTTACTATCTTTCTCCTCAGACATCAAATGCTTCCCACCCCAAATGCAGCCCAAGAGACTGTACTATCAGAGTACAAATGTTTTTTCCCCCCGTAGGAAAAACTGAAAATTAGTCTGTGGTCTCCCAAGATCTCACACATACATACACGAGCCCTGTTTTGTTTTGTTTTAAATTAAATTGATTACATTTTAATTATCTCTTATCATGTCTTCACTTTTTATGAAAATTTATTTTATGTGTGTGAGTCAGTAAGAAATGTCACTCCTGTTTCTTTCAATGACTGAAACATTTAAGACTCTCTAAACTTTTGCCAAGCAAGTGACTGAAGAAATGTTCTGGGGAGACCATGAATATTTGTGAATATTTTGTCTTTTCATACAAACATGGTCTTGAGAATGTATTCTGGAGAATATTTAGGCAGGTTTCACTTCTCTCTGTCATGGGATAAGAGTTAGTAGCATGAAGTTTACTTTAAATGTTGAAAACAAATAATGATGGCAATAGAATTAGGGAAGCAAGTAACTGACACAAGAACGTATGACAGCAGTTAGTCTAGGCCCAGCCCAACACTTCAGAGAACAGCTTTTCATACAGTTTTCAAAATGTAGCCAAAGCAGACTATAGCTATAATATATATATCTGTGTGTGTGTGTGTGATATGGAAGGTAGATGTTCTCAAGTTTAGCCAAGCTAATCTGTCCTGTAGAAAAGTTCAGAGGAAATTGCTTGATCACTAGTCTAATATCCCACATGCTTTTTAAAAAGTCCAGTTGCTTAGTATTTTTAAACTTTTGTTTACATATTAAAATCCTACTAGTTATTAAAATAAACTAAAGTATCTATGGATATTAGAGATATGATTATAGGATAAACATACTAAAATCTGTACACCTAAAGAAGCTAAGCAAGAAGGAGGACCCTGGGAAAGATGATCAATCCTCACTCAGAAAAGCAAATGGGACAGGCATCAGAAGAGGGAGAAAACAGAGAACAGGACAGGAGCCTGCCACAGAGGGCTTCTGAAAGACTCTACCCAGCAGGATATCAAAGGAGATCCTGAAACTCATAACAAAACTTTGGGCAGAGTGCAGGGAATCTTATGAAAGAAGGGAGAGAGAAAGACCTGGAGGGGACAGCAGCTCCACAAAGAGCAACAGAACCAGTCTTTTCTGAGCCTGATACTCCAACCAAGGACCATGCATGGAGATAACCTAGAACCCCTGCACAGATGTAGACCATGGCAGCTCAGTCTCCAAGTGGGTACCCTAGTAAAGAGAACAGGGACTGTCTCTGACATCAACTCAGTGGCAGGCTCTTTGATCACCTCCCTGTGAGGTGGGAGCAGCCTTACCAGCCCATAGAGGTAGACAGTGCAGCCAGTCCTGATGAGACCTGATAGGCTAGGGTCAGAAGGAAGGGGAGGAAGACCTCTCCTATCAATGGACTTGAGGAAGGACATGGGAGGAGATGAGGGAAAGTGTAAGAGTGGGTTTGGGAAGGGATGAGGGAGGGTGCTATAGCTGGGGTACAAAGTGAATAAACTCTAATTAATAAAAAATAATAAGTAACAGGACAGAGGGCCTCTGAAAGACTCTACCTAGCAGTATATCAAAGCAGATGCTGAAACTCATAACTAAACCTTGGGCAGAGTGACCTTGGGCAGAGTGCAGGGAATCATATGAAAGAAGGGGGAGTTAGTATGGCCTGGAGAGGACAGGAGCTCCACAAGGACCAAATATATCTGGGCACAGGAGTCTTTTATGAGACTGTATCTCCAATCAAAGACCATGCATGGATATAACCTAGAACTCCTGTTTGGATATAGCCCATGGCAGCTCGCTATCCATGTGGGTACCCTACTAAGAGGAACAGGGACTGTTTCTGACATGAACTCAATGGCTAATTCTTTGACCTCCCCATCCCCCCAAGGAAGGAGCAGCCTTGCTAGGCCACAGAAGAGGACTTTGCAGTCAGTCCTGAAGAGACCTAATAAGCTAGGGTCAGAAGGAAGGGGAGGAGGCAGAAGGAAGGGGAGGAGGACCTCCCCTGTCAGTGGACTTAGAGACCAGCAAGGAGGACATGAGGAAGGAAGGGTGGGATTGGGAGGGAATGAAGGAGGGGGCTACAGTTGGGACAAAGTAAATAAACTGTAACTAATACAAAAAACATAAAAATTTAATTAAAAAATAAAAATAAAAATAAATTTAAAAAGATTAAAAAAAACATTCTACGATACTCAGAAAACAAGTAAACCAAACCACAAATAATAATTTTTCTATAGGGGCTGATAAAATTTACTAGAAAACAAACGTAAACAAATCTAGTTAGCAGACTACTGGAGATGGAGTTGAAAGTTTTAATCCAAGTGTGTTAATATGTTCCCCATAGTGGATGATGTATGGTGACTACAAATTTGAACTGGGAGTTATGTTTCTTGTTGATGGAACAAAATACTTGAAAGAAACAAGTTGAAGAAAAAAAAAGGTTTATTTCAGGTCATGGTTTGAAAGAGTATAATCTAGGTCTGGCATGGTAGCCTGAGAATGAGGTGGGAATTGATTTCATTTCTACAGACCGAAATGAATGCTGGTCTTTCTTTCTTTTTTTAAAAAAAATTACAATTATTTATTACAATTTATTCACTTTGAATCCTGGCTGTATCTCTCTCCTTTGCCTCCTCTAGACCCACCATCCCTACTCTCTATTCTTTCCCCCAGTCCATTCATAAGTGAGGTCTTCCTTCCCTACTCTCTGACTCTAGCCTATCAGGTCTCATAAGGACCATCTGGATCCTCTTTCTCTGTGGCCTAATAAGGCCTCCTCACCAGGGGAAGGTGATCAAATAGCAGGCAACTAAGTTCATGTCAGAGACTGACTCTTCTCTTTTGTACCCACATGAAAACTGACCTGCCCATGGGCTATATCTGAGTAGGAGGTCTAGGTAGGTCCTCGACATGCATAGTCCTTGGTTAATTCATCAGTCTCTGCAGATCCCCCTAGATCCAGATTATTTGTTTTCTCCAGGTCTTTCTATCTCTCCCTTCTTCAATAAGTTTCCCTGCTCTCTGTCCAAAGTTTGGCTTTGAGTCTCAGCATCTGCTTCGATACACTGCTGGGTAGAGTCCTAAAACAGCTAATCACAAGGAGGAATGCTTGCTTTCTTTTTGAGTTTTGCTGTTGTTGTTGTTTTTGTTTATGAGATTAACTAATGTTGTTTATGCATCTCTCTTCAACTGGATGGAGTGTGTTATGACTGCCTGCGTGAGAGTGTGTTTATCAGTTTTTTTTATCCTCAACCTTCATTAGGATGTTTTCAATGCTTGCCTGTAGCTGCTTTGCTCCTCTGTACTCTCCTTCATTTTAAAATCCTACTCTACTACAAATGTGGAACTCACTTTGGATAAACTCTTCAGTAGCTTAACATGGAAGATGCATGTGTGCCATATATGAATGACTTTATGTCTTCCAGCAGTGCATATCTTACCTAGAATAGTGTCTTTTCCAAGTATCCCACCAGCATTGTTAGTGTTAATCAGAAGCTGCTAATCCCTTTTGGTGAAGATCATTAACTCTGTAGATGGTCAGATACTGACATTTATATGTTCCTAGTCAACCATAAAAGAAGAAAATCATTAACTTAATTGATATAACTGGTCAATATTTTAGAATTCACTCTAGGTTTTTGAAAACATGAAGATATTTGAGTGTTCACTGGAACTCCGCCTACATTCAGATGTGGGTGTTATAGTTTCCAAGGCTCAAAGCCATCGAACAGAATTTTCCCCTCCAGAAAAGGGGAAAAGTTTGGAATTTGGATGACTCTTCTTTACCCTATTCAAATATAACTCCTAATTTCCTGTGCTTCATGGGCCTTATTGTCATCACTACACTAATACAAAAGAATTCTCTTGGCTCTTGCACAGTCTTTTTCTAAATGGTCTTTTTCAAATTCTCCCTTGAGCACCCACTTTTTTCTCTCCTCTCCTTCTGCCCCTCCCTCCCTTCCCTCTTCCATCCTTCTGACTCCACCCTCTTCCTTCAAGCGAATATATATTAAACCTCATCGTTTTTAATACCTTATAAAAAAAGAAAAGAATATAGATACAGGACAAAACAAACAACAAAACAAAACAACAACAACAAAACATTCTAGCTTTAGAAAAAAAGGAAATTCTACATGGACCCCTTTGTAGAGCCTGAAAAGCTAAAGGATTTGCCCTTGAGGGGAACATGGCAGCCCGGTTTTCATTCCCTCCTTAGCTTCTTGTCTCATCGTATAAGTGGTTTTGTCTTCTGCCAATTTTTATTCTGGCATTCCAAGCTTCGCTTGAGGACCCAAGAGCAACCTTGGGCTGGAGCTTCTAACTCCATGATCCAAATAAACCCTTCTCATTTGTAAGTTAATTGCCTCAGTTATTTCATTACAGTGATGGAAAAGAATACAACTAATTTAGTCAGTGTTTGTTTTTTTCTTTTGATGTTTCATTTTTATCTTGCTTTCTTCTACCCACAGCAAGTATCCTTCTTGTATTAAGAATGTTGAAATCAACATCTAATTTTGTCCACAGTTTCTGACTTCAAAAATGTGAATCAAATTACAAACTCCTGATTGCTAGAAGCAGTGCAATTCTAGACAAAGTTTTGATGGAGCACAGTGCAGCATACCAATCAAATCAGGCCACCACCTTGACTTGAACAGTCTTGCAAGGAAGAGACAAGTAACTGTTGTTGTTGTTGTTGTTTTGTTTTGTTTTTGGTTAGTATTGCTTTGCTGGTTTCTCACTCTCATTTTCTGTTGGTCAGTGCAATTTTCCCTCAAACAGGTTGTCCCAATTTGCTCATACAGGTTTCTAGTCAAATCAATATGCTGTCTCATGCTGAAGTTAAAGAAACGCCACCAACCGAGTTGGATTATTCTTAAAATGATAATGTTGTTCTTCCAAAGCATGTTTTAATATCTCTAAGAATCAATAGACTCTGTCTAAAGGGTATAAAACAGAGAGAGGATTTTAAAAATCTACACATGGAACTGAGCACATTTTTTCCTTTAGGAGAATTGTGTACAACAGGGACAACTGGCAGCAACGGGAGAGGGAAAGGTAATCATGCAGGAAATCATGTGAATCCAAGCAGCATTCCCTCTGCAGCAGGCAGCTAGTGTTTCTGATCGACAGGCTGTTCTGAAAGTCACTGTTCAGTACATTAGGCACCTTGGTTTTCTTCAGCTGTGTCTGCAGCCTTGCTCAGTGATGTACTGTAGAATGCTCAGTCTTCATGGTATTTCGACATACACAAGTGTTCCCAGGCTTGTTTTTATTCATTTATTTACTTGTGATGCCCATTTTTCTCTTTTTTATTTTCTCTGTTTCCTAGGTTAGATAGGATAACAATGATTAACAATGCATCTTCTGATAGCTATTAAACCATGGAAATCATGGTATGGAGTCACATATCTGTGTTTACAAACACCAATGATAATATTTTGCTTGAAAAAAATAAGTCCAATCACCTTTGAATTTTTCCATGTTATATTAAAGATTATTTACATGAGCATACATACTAGATTTCTGATGGAGAAATTAATTTATTGTAATTCATCAGAAACACAATGTAAGCTTATGTGAATATATGTATGTGCATATGTGTGTGTGCATGCCTATATTAATGGCCAGCTTATTCAGATTGCTTCAAGTAAAAGGAGATTTGTTAAAACTCAGTTTATTATTTTTGTAGCTAAACACTAAGCCTTGGGAAAGGATCATGATATATGGAAGTTAACCTCAAGAATTTTACCTCTAAGCAAGAGAAAAATAGCAGAAAAGTAAATTAGATAGAGTAAACTACAATAGCTATCACAAGGCCACAAGGGAAATAAAACAATATTCAGTGGATAAGATGAAAAAGGAAATCACTTTCAACAAAATAATACACACACAAAAAAGTTAGTAGCACTGCAGGATATACTGTTTCACTGTCAGGCTTCTCACCAGGCATCATAGCATAGGAAACACATACATGGTGGGTGGTGGGGAGGCTGGGGAGAGAAGACAATAGAATGTTGTTACATTGTCATTGAAGAGTGCCATCCAGTAGGTAGGGATATTCTGGGGAAATAGTCAAAGAAAAGAAAACGGAACACTCAACCCATGTCACCCAATATTACAATGCATGAGTATAGAGCATTGCAAAATACTGGAATGGAAAGGTGGTACTAAGGCAAGGTCTTAGAATGTAGATGAACAATAGGACCTAAAACCTTGTACAGGACATAATGTATACTTTCAGCTTTGAAAGCCTAATCCGACAGCAACAGATTTAAGTAAAAGAAAATAGCAGAAGTCATCTGTTGCAATGCCATGGGAGGAAGGTCTAGTCTGTAAAACAGACTTAGCAGTTCAAACATTGAGGATGCTGCCTATAGCATACACAGTGTGATAGGCACTTTGGTGAGAATGACCAGTAGGACAGTGTGTCTGGATCCATTAGCTGTTTAAAGAACAGAGAATCCGAGTATGACTTATGGAGGCAGGCTGGTGTATTGATTTAGATATAATTTTGTTTTGTTTGGGAGTTTGTTTATGTTTTATCTTGTCCCTTCTTTCTGAAATAGGCCTCACTGTGTAGCCCTGGCTAGCCTGTAAATCAGCTTGCAGACCAGGCTGGCCTCCGATTCATATAGATCTGTCTGCCTCTATTTCAGTCTCTACCTCCTAAGTGATAGGATTAAAGGTATGCACAGTCACACCCAGCCTAGATGACATCTTTGAAGTTCTTCAAATATTTTAAAAGTGCAGAGATGAACAACAACAAAAAATGATCAACCAATAAGGGATAGAGATTTGGAATCTTACACAAAGATAAGTTTAGAAGTGCATCTATATTCAAACCATTATCATAGAAGTGTTATTTGAAGCCATGGCATTGTTGAGAAAGATGAAGAGAACAGGGGAAAAGAAGTCATAGAGAGCAAGTAAGCTTAGTGGGGGAGAGCTAGGGTCTGAGTCCAAGAACTCCCCACTTGTCTCAGGAATTTCCAGAATTCCTATAGGAAGTGGTCTGGGGCTATTGGATTTACAGAGAAGATCTTTGTAAACTTTCACAATGTCTCTGGGATGATGAAGGTATGAATTAAAGAGAAAAGTGGAGGAAGTTGGATGGGATCAAAAAGTAGGGATTCTTAAAAGTGACCCCAAGAACATCTAATCTTTATGGAGAATGGGAATAGAACAGCTACAAGTACAATTCGTGTGTGAAAGTGGCACTTTCTACAATAGGAAATTTCTATATATTTAAATGAATAAACAGATAAGTAAATAGTAACATTGCTTGCCATTAAGACAAAAGATTGAAGTTTAGCAACTGCTACATTTGAGAGTGGCAAAAAATTAGGCTGTACAGAAGGCCAGTCTAAAGACTGAGAAAATGGATAAACGGATTCAGGGATTTCTGTGCAAGCCCACGGAAACAGCCCAACCTCTGATGTTTTGTCATCTGCATTCATATATATTTTGTTCCCCAGTCAACATTCCCATAAAAATAATAGCACTATATGAACAATATAGTTATTGTCTTTTCATGTTCTCTAAATATGTAGTTATCATCTATGAGAATCTGTAAAACATGGATTCCGTTTTGATAATTTGTTGATTGGAATTTTTCATTTCCTCACTTCAGGGAGTCAGTGACACTATTTTTATCCTTTTACGTATTTAAAAATACATTAATGATTTAATACTTGCAGGACAATGAATTACCACCATCCTTTCATGTGACAACCATTACTGACTATGAAAGAGTAAAACAAAAGAAAAAAATGAGTGTTTCTGGTAATATAATTGGATGTTTTAAGAAACAATTATGAGAATACACAGGAAATTAACTGGTTAATTTTAGTAAGTTTGAAATCACTTTATGGAAAATTAATATGAGATCCACTGGGCTTTCCAGGCTTTGGGGAGAATGGGGAAATGTATTCTGTGAATTTTCCTTGAGTTGAGACAGATGAACAGGGTACGGGAAATGGTGTTTTGGTCATTACTTTCCCTCAGGTTAGTGTCTAGATAGCAATAGTGAGAGTGTCTTTCCTGAGTACATTTCATTTTTGTTTTCCCCTTTTTCCATTATTCTTCTGTGTCCTGCAAGAAATACAAACACACACATTATAGATTCTTCAGAAGGCAAAGCCGTCTACGAAGGAATGACTGTAATTTTAAGCATCTACTATCCCGGCTGAGTGGTGACACAGAAACTACTACAGCTTTAAGAAACAAAACCAATTTGACTCTCTGTTCCCTTGATGTGTTAATGCCTGTTATTTTCCCCCCAAGGTGGTATCCGTAAATGTCTGACTTTGATAAAATTTGGACTCCTTTCTTGGTGCTTATCTTTTCCTGTTTTTGTTTGGAATGTGTGGAGACTAGATCAAAATTCTTTTAGGGATTTTTTTTTTTTTTAATGTGATTGCAAAGCTTCAATAAGGTAAGGATTTAAAAGGGAATTCCACAGAGTCTGTGTGTTCTCAGGGCAAACAAAAATAGCCAGAGGAACATGAAAACTCCAGGCCATGGAAATAAACCAGGAGCTTAACCAAGAAACCTTGACCTTCCATACTTACCTGTAAGGTGTCAGGGAAAGATTGTTCTTTGAAATGATGGCAGCCTTTATCGAATGAGACCTTTGTCAAATTTGGTTTCTGATTTTTCTACAGTTTCCTAGGGATGTATGTTACACGCACTTTCTAAAAAAATTTTTAACTAAAATCCTCAGTACCAAGCGCTAATTTTCTCTGTGTATTCAATTACTGTAATAGGCCTGTCCCATAATTCTCGACACCAAAACTATTCATCGTGCACTGTGATGGTGTTTTTTTTGCCACAGGCTGTCCTTGGGCAGAAAGTTTGAAGACTCAGTGTTGATAGTTCTTTTATAATATGTGAGTTTTCCCTAACATCATTAAAAACAAAGTGCACGATGATATGCAAAAATCATCCATTTTACCTGGAGGATTTGAGGGGATACTGGTGTCAGATTTCAATAACATCCTCAAGAGGGCACTGTCACCTGTTTTATAGACATCATAACTTCTTTTCTTGTATTAAGACCCTTTGCAATACTTGAGGAGAGATTTCAATCTATTTTCATCTAGAATTCTTTTTGTATCATGCACAATGCTGATACAGCAACCCCCATCTGTTCATTGTTGCAAGCCATGTGCTGACTTATATGTAAGCATACAAGCTTTACATCGTGGACATTTCATAGCTTACCTTGGCTAGGCTAAAGAGTTCACTCTAGGTTTGTTTAGTGAGTGCGAGATACCCAATAAATATTGATTCTTTCCACTTTCTATTAAGACATTGTTCGGCTATCTTTCCACACTATTTTTGCACTGCCATACCTGTTTGTGGAATTCCATGTCCAACAACTAGCTCTACCAGTTAGAGAACTAGAATGTGAACAACAGACTTCTCATACTTGGGTTGGTGGGATGATTATGGGAGTGATGTACATGAAACCTTAGGCTAATTTAATTCATGTTATTTTTGCAAGTCCCTCAACTGGACTTGCTAACACCCATGTTGACAAGCTTATAATTTTTATAGACTAAGTGGATGTTTAGTAATTGAAAGTATGCATAATTATTTTAGTTTATTAGAATAAACTTTCACTATATCCATTTAAAAACAGTTTCAAAATCATACATATACACAGTTAATTTTGTGGTGCTTGCCTTCATTGCTTAGGTAAGTAGAATCTTCCAAACAATAACAATATAAACATTTTACAGTGTTACTGTTTTCATTTATATTTATATCCAGTATATTAAACCATTTCTATTTGCAAATATTATGAGGAAAGACCAATTAATCATAACATATATTTCCACTTTGCAAAGAACTAGGTTTACATTTTTGCGTTATAAATGCAATGTTGGGATTTTAAACAGCCTTAGCACTGTTTAATAATTGTTATAAAAATAAAAGAGGTCAAAATGGTCGCTATTGCTACCAAAACATTCTGTAAATAATGGCGCTTATTTGTAAGCAAGTCTGATAAATTTAGGTAGTTACATTTTAATGGTCTTAAGGTAACAAAACAATTTGAAAGGTTTGGTTTCTTTTTCCTTGTTTGATTTCTAAGCCATCTTACTTTCCAAGCAGTCAAAAATTCCTTTTCCCTATGGTTGCACTAGGCTGACATAATAAACAGTTGGAAAAGGAAAAAGATGAAATGGCCTCAAATGTCCTGTAAGATTAGTAACTTATGTGTAACTTATTAGTAATTTATGATGAGTAACTTCATGTGTTTTTTTTTCTTCTTAGTTGTTATTGAGAGCAAATATTCAAAAGCAAACCTGCCCTGCTTTATACGTATCCTATGACATGATGGCCAGTTTATAAGTTCAAAAGTCATGCTAGTGTTCACAAAACTTGATCATCATGGCATCATTGGTTTTGCATCTGGCACTTGCAGTGGATATGCACAGCTGCGCGCTCTGGATAAATGCTTCCTGTGATGGGAGTCTCCATCCCTGCCTCACACTGATTATCTCATTTTTATTGCTCCATAGGAATAGGACAATTGCCATTTTTTCTGTTCTCTAGATTCACTTCTAGAGCTGAGCTCATAAGTATTGAAAGAGAAATACAGACAGGGCAAAGAGAGAGACTGTTCAGTTAATATGTCACACTGATTAGGGGTTGATTTAGTTTCTGAGTGTTCTCAGGAGCTTATCATTACTGTACCTTGAAACCAATGTGATTTTTAAAGTTCTGGTCTTACATAATTGGATCCTTCCCATAAGTGCAAAAATAAGTATGCCTCTTCCTTTACCTGTACTTCAGTGATTTTGATCATTCCTTGCTTGAAGCTGCCATTTATTTTATTTGAAACTTACTTAAAGATATAAATATTGCTATTTGGTAGAAATGCATTTTGTTTAGCCTTTGCACAAACACTTTAAAAAGGGTTTTGTGTATGTGTCTTCAGGGCTAGTGGCTGAATCCAAGGAATGTGCTTTGCTGGGCCACTGCTCTAAAACTGCTAGATTTTAGCAGTTAAACTATTATTTCCAAATATCTCTGGTAGTGTAACTTATGGCTCTGATAGTGTATAACACTTGCACCTATATAATATTTAATGAATAAATTATTGTTGGAAAGTTGAGATGATTTAAGTAAGAAAGGTGTTTAATGCTTATCCAGAATCCACATAGTGGAAAGTAGCAACTCCCAAATTCTGTAGGTAGTCCTCTGATCTCCACATGTATACTATGAAGTTAACTATCTCAGCATTTGTTAGGATAGAACACAGCATCTCATCATGAAGTTCCCTCTTCTATTCAAGTAAAGATCAGGACAGTAGTAAAAATTCAATAGATTCCTTTGGATGTAGAAAATCAAGTTATTAGTTACTAAAAACTATTGAGAGGAAGATAAAATAATTCATTGTGAATTCCGTTTTGAAGATGAAATATTGTTAGGCAATGTATCTGTAGTACTTAATTTTGTCTATGCTCAGGTCTTAGACTACAAAAACCTAAACAGGGCTGAGTGAGTAGGCTCACACCTTTAATCCCACTGCATGGAAGACAGAAGCAAGCAGATCTAGGTGTGCTTGATACCAGCATGCTCTAAATACAAAATTCCAGGACAGTTAGAGTTCCATAGAACCATAGAAGCCTCTGTCAAAACCAAAACTAAAACAAAACAAAAATCACACACACACACACACACACAAAACAAAACAAAAACACCTAAACAATAAAGTTTTAATATTCACAATTTAGGGTTAAAAATTTATTCATTCTGCTTTCAGTAGAGATTATACTATAATATGACCTGCAAATACTCTCTAATCCATGATAATATCATTATTGCTAGTCCTCAGGCTTGATGTCAGTAAGAATCTTTCCATGTCAGTAGAATTCAAGATTAATTTGCTGTGATTAGCATAGAATTATTTTACAGGCTTTCTGTTCATTTGTGCGAGGACAGAGCTGTTAATTCCAATTCACTGAGTTTGTGGCAGTGTCTACAGAAGTCCTTAGAAGCTACAAGCTTTCAGCACAAATAGTTTATTTTTCCATATGCTTGGTACTGAGCTTTTCGGAAAAAGGCACCCCACTGGCTCTGTTGAAAAGAGAAAGAGGCTAAGTGTAATTCCTTAAGAATGGTTGTTGTAGCCACTCACAGCAAATGCACTTAACTCGGAACACTGGAAACTCTTCTTCCATAGAGTCCAGCAAGGACATCATATCAAAATGCTAGCCTACCAGAGAGCCACAATGGAAAACAACAAAATATCCCCTGAGAATAAAAGCACGTGTGAGGGGAAAAACAGCTGTGATGGTGACTATAATGCATGGAGACACATAGACAGAAAAACTAGCAGGGAATGCAATTTAAAGGTGAAGGTTAATTTTGCCACTTGAAAGGAGTTTCAGGAAAGGTAAGCCAATATGAGAACAGAGTTGCTCTGAGCATCAGAGCCACTATGGAGCTATGAGTAAGTATAAGCCAGCTCTTACCAAATCACACTAGGGCATGGGATTTCACACTTTGAAGGTGGAAGACATAGGTTTGTAATAAAAAGGAATCAGATACGGACATGGAGACTTGAAATGGTGGTGGACAGTGAGGTAGACTTTTTACTGGTTCAGTGAGCTAGATTTTTTTTTTTTTTATTAACTAGCAACAAGGGGAAGGACATACATGGGCACAATTGATTTTAATATATTAGTTGCCTTGCAATAAACAGGGATCTTGAGCCAAATTTGAAACAAATGTACCCAGATACAATGAATTTGTTCTACAGATTTCTTTGTAGGGAGAAATCTTAAAGGGATTGTGCACGGAAGTCTGATTTAGGACACTTGTCTAGCATTCATGAGGTTCTGGTCTTGAGCCTTGGCCTGGCAAAAATCTCAAACAAATGATACAAACAACGTGAAAGAAAAAAATAAACTATGTCTTTTTCTTTAAACCTTAGCTCCAGTAATCTAGTGTTTAACCTGAAGCCATCCTCCTAATTAAAATCAGCTCATTAGGAAATATGAATACAGTATCCAAGTGTGTTCCCTCGTAAGAGGAGCAGGGGCCATCTCTGGAATGAACTCAGTGGCAGGCTCTTTGATCACCTCTCCTGGGGGGTAGGGGGAGGAGATGCAGCCTTGCCAGGGAACAAAGAAAGACAATTCAACCAGTCCCGATGAGACCTGATAGGCTAGGTAGGGTCAGATGGAATGGAAGGAGGACCTCCCCTATCAGTGAACTAGCTAGCTGAGGATCAGGGAAGAGAGGGAGGGAGGGTGGGACTGGGAGGAGACAAGGGAGGGGCCACAGCCGGGATACAAATTGAATACATTGTAATTAATAATAATAATAATAATAAATACATTAAAAAAGAAATATGAATCCAGGAAGTAACTGGAGTACTGGAGTGAGAGGGCACATACATACAGAGCACAAGTGGGTCTACAGACTATGTGTATGAGCATTATAATAGAAAGACGTTTGTTCCGGACGCACCACAAACTTTGTTGAATTGCATGAGCTGCTGCTGCTGCCAGTGTCTGACTCTATGACATATTTGTCATTGGAACCTTGTCTAAGACTGTATTTCAGAGTGGTTTTTAAGGAGACGAACGAAGAAATGTAGCAGGATCAAATCTTTCCGTTTTTAAAATACAGACAGATTTCATAATATAGTTTTCGATTTATTTTTAATGTTTAAAAACTGTAACTGGATATTTTATGGAATCATATAGTAGTGCTATACCTTTTACTATGATGTGAAATAATAAAATGAAGCTAGTCAGTATTGCTATCAACTTAAATACATAACTTTTGGTGGTTAAAACTTTGGAAATTTGTTATTAGCAGTAGTGAAATTAGCTGTATTTCTGACTCAGCATGCTGAGCTATTGGGGTGAAAAAAAAAGAACGCCAAGCCTCTTTTTGTCTTATCTAGTTGAAGATACTTACCCTTTAATTATCAACATTGTCCATGGCTTCTCAAACAATCTTGGAATCTGAGAATCAGCATCTCATACTGCTTCTCTGAGTCATTTTAGATTCTATGACTGAAAGAGATTGGGTGCTATTTACCTCTTTAAGGCTGGTTTGTTTTTGTTTGAGTAAGATCTAGTCCATACCCATGCCATCACAAAAGATTGAATAGTATGCCACAATGTATATTTACCACATTTCTCTATCCTTTCATCTATTGAAAACATTCTGGATTAATTGACAAATTCTTAGTTTAAGTGATGTGAACATGTATTGAAGAAATCTGGTCACGTGCTAACTTCATCTCTTTAGGAATATACACAGAAATGTGATAAGTAGATCATATGATAAATTTTGAGAAAATATCATGTTATTTTTATAATAGTTATAAATGTTGTTTGGTTTTGTTTTCATGCATCTTTCTTACTGTTTCCTAACATTCCTTTCTTTCAATGCCATTTACTCAGATCTTTTGCCTTGGCCAAACTCCAGAACTTGGTGTATTTTCTGCAGATTATTTCAGAAGCTGGACCTGCCAGCTTCCGTATTCGTTATGACACTTTGTATGTCATCACTCACTTGCTTTTTATCACTTATCAACCACAAGTTTCTTTCACCCTGTCATGTTTTATTATTTATCCCTCTATTTCAATTTACTTTCTAGGGTTTGGGAGCTATACTCATCATTCTTCATCTTTTCTTATAACATTCAACAAAATATATTAACATTGCTAAATTGTAAAACTAAGCTTTAATAGCTATTCCAAGTTATTTTCAACAATAACAATGATAAAATTTATACCTAAAACAGTTGTAGCACCTGGACCATGTTACAATGTTTACCTCAGTAATCAACACAGAAAATTTTAGAAGAAACATTTGAACAATAGATCTGTAGGGGTGTGTTCAGGTTTCTAATTTGGTAACTATTAATATTAAAGCTGGGGTTCTGCAACAAGCAAGAGATGTGGGATAATCTCATTGTGAGATTGGATTTCATAGAGGGAGCATCGTTCTAGCTTTAGCGATGCCAACTTTAGAATAAGAACTATTATACACATTTTAACTTCTCCCTTCAAAACATTCTGTTATATTTGTTTAATGAAACCACTGTTTCAAGTTAAAAAATAAAACCTTGTATACAAATATTGAGTTTGGGGGGAATTTATATATTATACTTAGTACAAATTAATATAGTAAATAGTAATGTTTAAATACTCTTTGTTGTCAAAATGTAACTGTACATTTTGGATTCTACAAAATTTTTGTTTGATCATATGTTTCATTAAATCCAGTTGTAGATCCTAACAGCTTTAGGTAGCATATTTTTAAAACTAGAGATAGAAACTATTTCATCATCTTAGTAAAGGACCCAACAACATGTAATTGGTCCTACACCTAAGCTTTATAATGTAAGGCCTGTAAAATCTGTAAGTACTCTTTTATAACTTACTTATTTAATTGTGTGTGTGTGTGTGTGTGTGTGTGTGTACACATGCCTGTGATTGTGTGTGTGAACATGGACACCCACATGCCATTAAGGATGTATACATGCCAGAAGACAACTTTCAGAAGTCAGTTCTCTCATTTCTGTTTTTTGAAGCAGGGTCTCACTTTTGCAATGCCATGTCACATACTCTAGCTAGCTGGCCAGAGAACTTCTGATCCATTTTTCCGTGTTTAACTTCCCATCTCACTTTGGGGATTTTAGGATTGCCGGTGTGAGCCTTCACATCTGACTGTTTTATGTAGGTTCTAGGGACTGAACCCATGAATTCAAGCATGTAAGGCAAGGGCTTTTACTTTCCGAGCTGTCTAATTGGTCTTCTTTAATATTTCATCGTCTTTGCCAAAGAGGAAATACTACACAAATTATTACTCAGATATTGCAATATATGCCTTAACTTCTACCCTGGGCAAGTGGTATTTAATACTGCTTTTCCTTTGAAAACAAATTGATCCTAGATGGCTCAGTGGTTAAGAGTACTGGCTGCTCTTCAGAAGAGCTGGGTTCAGAACTCCAGTTCCCAGGGATCTGACACCTTCCGATGTCTCCTTCAGCTGCCAGATATTCATGTGGTATAATGTGTACACGCAGGTAAAACTCTCAATCACATAAAATAAAAACAGATAAAAGTCTTTTAAAACGATTTTCCTTAGGAAGTGGTTTAAAAAAAATAAGAGAATCAGAACAAGGTATTTAATAAGCTGTTGTTTTCATTATATTTTAAAGCTAGATTAGCAAAAAAAGGGAAAGGTTTTATGCTTAATTTTTATCCAGATTGTAAAGAAGGTTTTTACATTTTCATTTTTCGTCTCATAATGCTTTATTTGCGCATTTTCATCATCATTATTATTAATTATTATTTACAATTTATCTACTTTGTGTTCCAGTTGTAGTACCAACCTTTGTCTCCTCCTTCCTCCTCTATGCCTCTCCTCTTGTCCACTGGTAGGGGAAGACCTCCTCCCCTACTGTCTTACCATAGCCTATCAGGTCCCATCAGGACCATCCGGATCCTCTTCCTCTGTGGGCTGGGTAGGTTGCCTCACCAGGGAGAAGTGGTTGTTCATATTTTTCATCAATCAGTAGGTAGCTAGAGATCTTCTTCTCCTCCTCTCCCTCTTCCTCTTCCTCCACTTCCTCCTCCTCTGCTTTTCCCTACACTGGGGATATAACTGAGTTCAAAGAAATGTGTACTGTAAAGATCTAGATGACAATAAATCCTTTAATATTGTCCTTATTTACATATGTGATACAGGCATTAAAGTTTATGAAAAGTTCATGGAAATACTATCATTAGGGTTCTTTTCATTTTTTTAAACAATTTCAGTCTTCAGAAAAAATGGCCTTACTAAATAAATTATTTTCATTCAAATTGCATACAATGTACCTCATTCAAAATGTTTACAAACTCATGAAATGTTTTTCTTTAGTATTCTTCTTTTTCAAAATTTCAAAATGATTTTACCTTTTCATAAGTGAGTCACCCTTATTTTTTCCTATTCTCCTCTGTACCTACCAGGAAGTTTTTTGTTGTTGTTGTTGTTTTATTTAAGTAATAATTTCTTATCCATTTAACTCTTAAACTACCATGGAAAGTGAAACAATGCGACAAAGTCTTACAGAAAAATATACTAAACAAAATAAACATCACTTTGAATAGTAGTAATTCAAAGGAAAAAAAACCACAAGGTTTGGGGGTTAATTGCATGTCCTGATGAAAACCTATTACCTTTTCTCCATTGCTGGTGAAAGATGTAAATAAAATGTTGCTGCATCCCAGGAAACAAGTTAGGATATATCAATATACCTGTCAATTAAGATGTCAATCCAGTTAACACTGGAGGAATCCATCATTGAACTCAACTACCAAAGGAGCACATGCACTGTATGGGATTAGCAGATATCACACCATTAGGAGACAGAACATATGTGATCATAGAAAAGCACTTTAAAAATTTAAGCATTACTTGATTTAAAAATTCTCTCATGAAAATATGCTTTTAATTTCTATTATTGCATTGATCTATTTCTCCATGAAACAAGTTACATAGAAAAGTCTTATTTAACACCTGCTGCATGAAGGAAACCAGTCAGAATTCTAAGCTTCTGAGAGATCCTTACCACATCCTCTCAGAGGCCAGACAAGAAATGAACCTGAAAATGGTAGTTTTTAAAGTCAATACAAGCATAGAAAGCATAATGAGTACAAAGAAAGAACTATCTAGTACAGTCCACATATCCAAGGAAGCTTAAATGTTGTCTGTCAACTTTCAGCAATAAAATTCTGAAAAATTATACACTGCAAAACAAGAATTTGTAATGTGTAGACAGTTGTATTTATGAACACTGGGAGAAAATTTAGCTTGTACAAAACAGCCAAATGACATGACAAAAATTACATTGTTTATATGTGCAAAATTCTCAATGAATAAATAATTTGAATGAAAAAATATTCAAACAAAATTCAAAGCGAACAGCAACGAAAACCCTGCTATCTACCTGTTCCATGCCAGCCATGTAAGAAATTACATGATAATTTCACCTTAAGAGTTGTTATTATTTTTGTATTGCTGTTTTCTGTTCAAAACAGAATGCCCATTTGTACAGCTCTTGGTTGATGTTTATGTAAGCAACACTAAATTATTTGTTAAACATTCATTTGCTTATGGCAGTCCATCAAAGCAAAATCTTATCAAAGCTTTTATATTGCACACCTATCAACAGCTTAGGCAAAGTAAATTTATGGAAGAAGTACATAGTACATGTGCATGGCATTCAGATACAAAGATGATTTTTCTCATTTTTATTTTATTTTAATAACTTCCTTAGGACAAGAAATATAATTTGACAACTGATTTAATTAAGAATGTAAAGAAGCTTAACAATATAGGCAATGTTTTTGGAAATTACTGAATGAACAAGTTAATTGCTTGGCAGCCTTTCACACCAACTGTGTTGTCACTCTAGTGGCAAACCTAATAAATACTCTCTCATACAGACAAATGTGCTTCAGAAAACGAGGAAGTCTTTGAGTAGAGGACTGTAGATACAGTCACTGGGAAGGAGAACAATACAATGAGCAGAGCCAAGAAGAGGAAACAAAGGAGGCAGTGATGCAGAGAATTGCCAAGTTCTTTCTAGGCTGACACTTACAGCCGCATATGAGTGACTGCAGACCTAAAACCTATTGTTCTATTTTCATTGGAAAATGACATAAACTCTACCATAAGATGTAGTGGAAACTGAAGTAACCTTTTCGATTATATAGAGAAGTTGGATGCTTACAAAATATTTCAAGTTTCACCCTTAGAATTTACTTTTAAAAATAGTAACACGTGTTTTGACTTTGCATCAGTAGGGCTCAGGATTATTTTTATGTGTATCAGCGTTTGCTTCTGTTTTTGAATTCTATTGTTAGTAATTTTTGAACTAACTTGTAACAGCAAGCAGTGTTGGAGTTGTTCTTTATTCTGAGAAGAAATGTCCTATGTTTCCTGTGAACAATTAAGCTCTGTATAACATTACAGTCTCTTCAGAGATTATAGTACAATTACAGCATTCCTTTCCCCCTTTCCATTTCTTCCCTCCAAGCCCTCCTGTGACTGCTTCCCTCTGCTTTTATAAATTCATGACCTTTTTTAAAATTAATTTTTGTTATATACATAGATGTATATGCATATATACTCCTAAATGAAAGCTGCTTAGTCTAGATAATGTTACTGTGATACATGTTTTCAGGACAGACTGTTTGTTGATTTTTATATTTTCTTATGTAACATGTTCGTGAAATTATTTTCCAGTCATATTTAATGCATTTTAATGACATGTCATTAGCATTGTGTCTAGTAAAATTACTTAAATTTTATTAAAGACAGAGTATATTTAAGAAAACACAATTTTGTTTTATACACATTGCAAAGGAGTGTAATCTCCAACTTCAGTTAGAGTATATATTAAGCTTTATGCGTTCTAATATAAAAAGTAATTAAAAATTAATTAGTTCTTTGAGACAGCGTATTTTGATAATATTCATACCTTCCCTCAACTTCCAGATCAACTCCCCGTTTCCATCCCAAATGTGTGTCCTTTTTCTTTCAATCCTATGAAGATCAGTTTGTGCTTACTGAGTATTCTGGAAGGTGTTATCTTCCACTGTAATATGGCAGACTTACCAGGGCTACACTCTCAGAGAAGATTGACTCTTCCTCTCCCAGCAACTAACAGTTGCCAATAGTAGCATAAGATTTCATTTATTGAGTATTGCTTTATTCGGCACTCTGTGTAACACATGATACATACTATTAAATGTTTAACAGTATTTAACAATATTATTAAATGATTAAAATGTTACTAAAAATATTGCTGAACTCCTTCTATTCTGAAGGAAAAGGGCCTTAGGTGGTCAAGCAGCTTACTTCCCTTGTGCCAATTATAAGAAGGGACATTGACTCTATGCAGTCTTCTGAGCTCACATTTTCACAGCTCACACTACAATTCTTTTTCTATTTCTTGCAGTCTTGTGTTGAATATAAACCACTAGAACATTTATGGCTGCAAGCTTGGTAATATAGATAGAATGTTTTGTCTTATAATTTTTATTGTGTACCATTTGTGGTGGCCTTGAATACTTGTGATTTTATATTTAATTCTGTTTCAGGAAAAGAGACCCAGTGATTAAGTCTTTAGGCATGACTCACATATAAGTATGTGTGTATGTGACATTTAGGTAACGACACAATGAAAGTTAAGTGATATAAAATGCTAAGATTACAATTTAAAATTTCTCCTATGTGTAATATTTTCCCCAACCATGTAAAATCTTTCCCTCTAATGTATGTTTCCCTCTTCCCCCCACCCCCCTCTGAGGCAGCAAATACCAGAAAATCCAAATCATTTTAATTTTTATCCATTCCACTATTTATGGATTTTGTCAGTAGAAAACATTGTCTCTAGTGCTTAAATTAGCATCTGTCTTTAGTAGCAACAAAATGCCCAAGGCAAGGTATAGTAAAGATAGTAACAGAGTACACTTAAAACTCACTGATATTAAGAACAATTTTTGTGCAGTAAAGGTTTTATTTCCTTCGTTCTGGAATAATCCCATCTCCTATACTATCCAAAGCATGCAGATTGAGAATGAAAATTTTTACTAATTTTCTTTGGATTGATTGCTTGTTTAACTGAGCTGACCTTTCTTTAAATCTGAATTGATTGACCAATTGAGAAAATGTGATTAAATTGGTTGTGCATATACACAGAGACTTTGTTTATTGAATTTAAGATATTCTGAGTAACAATTTCCCTCTGCTTCTCTTCTGCTCCAAGAAACAGTCCACTTTATGATCTCACTTAATAATGTGTCAGAAAGTAAATAGAAATAGAGCCGTACTCAAGGGACAGTAGCAGCAGATCTTGCAGTTGTTTAGCGTCCAGAGAAACAAGCTTTACAAATCATTTCAGATTCTCATGTAGTTGGGATGTCACACTTGTGTGTTATATTAAAGATGGTATCTAAACTTTGGCTTCTGTAAAGTTAAGTTATCAGAAAACCGAAGTCACTGACAATGTGACTGACATCTATTATAACTGTACAATTTCCAGCAGTTAAAAAAAATTTGGAGTGCATCCTGGGACAATCAGATATATCTGAACGGCTTAAGGATATTGCTTTGTGTCTCTCATGTTTACAAGTCAAATTTTTCTTGTGCTTGGAAGCATTATGCAGAAAGAACCCAATAATACAAAAATAACCAATATAGATTGTAATATCTTGATATGAGATTCTTCTAAGAATAATAGTTTACTTGTTCATTTAAAATATCTAATTTCCTTTACTTTGTCCTACTTTTTATCTTTTGGACATCAGGAGCAAGCCTCAAACTCTGAAAATAATAATCAGGAGGATATGAGAGTCAAACCCTTGAGTTGTAGATGAACCTGCCTTTCGGGGCCAAATTGACTACTGATTCTTTAAGTTTAGCCCTGTGTTATGAACTGTAGCTCCAATGAAGATCAATATAAAAAACTTCTACATTAACCATCTTCTGTCCATACTCACTCCTCAAATTGTTTTTAAGGGCATTTTGACAAAATGACTTAGGACTGTGCAATATATAATTTTGTGTTTCTGTGTATATATCTCACAAAACGTGATGTTTATGGGTGTGTTTGTATACAAGCGTATGTGTGTGTGTGTGTGTGTGTGTGTGTGTGTGTGCTCTTTGGTTGGTCTGTTGGGGCTTTAACCAACAATTTACAAAAGAAAACTCTGTGCTTATGCTTTTTTGACAACATTGATAAGATGAGTAGGTTTTATTATTTTAACATGAATTTGAGGGTACAGTAATGATTTATAGACAACGTGCTACACAGTGCATTCACAGAGACAAGTTCAAAGTGTGCACATTTGCTTTGGGGGTTGTGGTCTTTCCATAAAATACCCATGGACTGGAAGAAGGGTCTCTACATGGATTTAGCTGAGGTGATGGACTTTCAAGTGGTGGGACTTAGGAGGACCTTTGATTTTGTGGTTAGTTCTCATAATAGACCTATGTTCTTGGCCAGTTTTATATTTGATTGTCTCCTTTCAAGCATCATATGTAGGTACTGTCGGGAATTTTTGCTGCAATTCAGAGCTATACTCTTTGTACTTTAAGCTCCCCAAACTGTGAGTTAAATTAATCTTTTTTTCATAGGTGTTCCATCTCAGATATTTTGTCAGAGCAACATTAAATGGACTGGCAGATTAGATGTGTGTGTGTTTAATGTATCTGCCTAGGCAATTCTTAATAGGCATCTGAGAATACCTGAAAGGAATACATTTTCATATGGAAAGGCCTAATAGAACTATACTCATTTCTTGCTGAAAGTCCAGTTATTTCTTTTTTAATGTAATTTATTTATTTTTATATCAATCACAGGTTAGGTACTTTGCATCCCAGGTGTAGCCCCCTTCCTCATTCCCTCCCACGCTCCCCATCCCTCCCTCATCTCCTCCCCGCCCCCACCAAGTCCACCAACAGGGGAGGTCCTCCTCCCCTTCCATGCAACCCCAGATCATCTTGTCTCCTCAGGGCTGGCTGCAATGTCCTCCCCTGGGATCTAGCCAGGCTGTTACTCCCTGGCGTGTATGGGGGAGGGTCAAAGAGCCAGCCATCGAGTTCATGACTGAAACAGTCCCTGTTTCCCTTACTAGAGTCTTCAGTTGGACACCGAGCTATCATGGGCCATATCTGAGCGGGGGTTCTAGGCCATATCCACACATGGTCCTTATTTCTGACAAATCTTTTCATTCGTTCTTCAATTCACCCCCATTTATGTACCACTTTACACACAGGCACTTGTAAAAGGTAGTACTCATCCCTCATCTAGAAAATTTCTTTTTGCAAAAGACAGAGACCAGTACAGAAAACTCATCAAATTCAGAGCTGTGGAGACCATTCTCACTGCCACAACTATAAAACTTTCCTTACTTAAGGTTCATGGCAGAAGAGGGGGCTGAAAGATGGCAAGTGCTAGAGGACCAGGAAACTTCTTGTGAGACTGTGTCTCCTAGGAATGCCAGAAGCCACACCTTTAAAATCTTATACCACTACTGCCTAAACATGAACTGAACAATCACTAGAAAAAGAGGCCTGCCTAAATGGACGGGAAAACGTTTATGAGGTCTCAACAAAGACTATAGGCAACTAAGGAATGTTTAGAGAGTGGCAAATAGTCTTCCCCAAGGAAAAGCACACCAATTTGTTATCCAGTACCAAATATTCACCATGAAAACATACCTAGAGGAAACATATCGACTGCGCAGGATATATATATTTGAAAAAGATGTCATGATTTTGAAATTTTTCAAGAAACATATGGTGGGACAAAAGGAAAGGGGTAAATGAAAAAATTATAAATTAAATAAAATGAAAAATGAAGGAAAGAAAGAAAAAAGATTAAGTTAAGAAGTGTGTAATGCAGATTGTTCTCATTTCAAGGAAATAAATACTTGTCCTATCTTTCAAAACATTTTTAAGACATTGAAGGGATTTGGAACAAACATTCTCTTTTATTTTAAATGATTCATTTATTTTATGTGTCTATGTAAACACCTATGTGTATATAAGTGCACCAAGTTCATGTGTGTTGTGCCTGAAGCCAGAAGAAGGCATCGTAGCTCCTGGGAATGGAGATAGAGGAAACTGTGAGCATCATGTGTGTGCTGGGAATGGAACCCATGTTCCTCCACAAGCACATCAAGTGTTCTTGATGTTGAGCTGAATCTGTAGTCCTGAGATAGTAAGTTTTTCTTATAACTCACTACATCAGAATTTTTGCTTAAAATCTCAACCAACATTTTCCTGAGATCTATTTAACTTTTATGGAATTAATCCTCAAAAACTTTTATTCAGAAACCCTTTATCAAGAATTGCAGAGTGATAAGATATTACTGAACGTAATCCAGCAATTGATGTGGCAGCATAGAACTTTGTACCCAGATATACTTATTATTACTGTTACTCTTCCCCCAATTGGAAAGTGAGGTTTTTTTTGTTTTTTGTTTTTTGTTTTTAATTCCAATTAAGGAAATGATTCTCATTCAGTTGATTTTGGAAAGCAACTGTTTCCTTGGCAATCCTGCCTTTCAAAACAATGAATAATTTATTTTAAAGACCTGTCTAAACAACTGCATTCTATATTTGAGGTTAGAACTTTACCAGATTCAGTACAATTATACAAACATACATTCTATACCTTTTCAAAGTTGCAACCTCTGCTCGCCTGGCATTTCTTAGCTTCTCTACCCAAATCTATTATGAACATAGTGCATCATTGTCAATCAAGATTATTTTGGTCTGGACAGGTCAAGTTGACTTTGTTTTTCCATATGGCAGCTAAAGATGCTTAGGTTTGGAAGATACATGGCAATGTTTGCTAGCACCATGTTGGTGCTTTAGGCAAGAACAGAGACACCTCTTAGAATCCTGTTTAAATGTGCTGTGCTCTTATTTATGTTGGGTGACATGAGAAAAAGAGAAGTTTCACATATTCTTGGGCTTTTTCTTTCATATTGACAATGAATGTGAGTGTGGCAACTTCAGTCTAGTATGCTTAGCTGTGAGTCACTGTAATATCCAAGAGAGCAATCCTTCGCTTAGGAGGAATGAGTGCCACGCTGATAGCAGTGCTTAGTGGTAAGGCTGTCTGAGAGCCAGCAAAGAGATTTTAAATTAAACGGAATTTACCAAAAATTGTCTTCACTTTTCAGTTTGGAGTCAGGGTTGCAATTTTCAACTTCTTTTCCTTCACTTACCTGTTGCTAAGAGATGACAGTCAAAGTAAAATTAATGCTTCTCCAGTTACAAGGCATAGAGTCAGCATGGGAGAGAAAGTGTAGACTATAGCTAAGAGCTTTAAAGTATCAGTGGCATTAGAAGAAAGCTTTGTACATATAAATATTTAGCAAGCAATTATTAAATGTGTCGGAATAAACTAAGAAGAACATATCCCTCCACAGACGTAATATTCATAGAATGACTGCCATCAAATTCCACTCAGTATGCACCTGAGGCGTGCTGCAGTGCTAGGGCAATCCAAGGCAAGCTTATTGTTTTCTTCTCTAATTTAAAGCAGCACGTTCAAATAAATGGAAGGAAAGTCTATCTGTGAAATGAAGGTTCTAGGATCAGAGCATGGATGTGACCTACTGTGGTATATCTTTTGAGTTTTTTCTCTATTGTTATTATTATTAATTACAATTTATTCACTTTGTATCCTGGCTGTAGCCCCCTTCCTTATCTCTCCCTGGTCCCACCCTTTCTCTGTCAGCCCCCCCTTTCTCCTTTCTCTAGTTCATTTATAGGGGAAGTTCTCCTCCCCTTTCTTTCTGTTGATTTAATTAACTGAAAAAATTAAGATAATCGAGGACAGGATAATTAGGTTAGAATCATAGAAAGTTTGGTGTATATCTTTATTTTCCTCAAAGTTTTGTTGTGAATCTGAATATTCTAAAAAGAAAATGTGGAATATCAAAAGGGAATGACAAATAAAAAATAAAGAACATACCACCAAAAAATCATTGCTTTAAAAACATTGCGGCCTGTCAAAATTTGCAAACTGAAGGCAAGGAGAACTTTCAGGAATTTTATTTGACATAAATGCTCATATATGTATATATATATTTGTGCATATGTATGCACATATATTTATAGTTAGTGTGTGTATGTGTACATGTATATTTTATGTACATGTGTATTTGTACACATTATATATGTGTGTATGCAAATATATGTAAATACACATGCACACAGAATATTTATATGCAAAGTACATCCTAGCACAAAGAATTAAATAGTCAGGCACTTTTCTTGTAAAGTACATTATTTTGCTGTAAATTTTTCTGGACCAAATTTTCAGTAGGATTCAATTCTTTTTAATAATCCAGAAAGGTCACACCTCAAAGGAGGTTGTGACCAGCTTGCACATCCCCTCATAACCATCAAGAACTTCCCGGGTAGCAGAAGGTCTCCCTAGTCTTTGTGCATTTGAGTTATGAGAAAGGAGGTTGTGTCCAGTGAACTCCACCTGACATTGCTCTCTGTGGCTGTTTCCGTAGCTTCTGAATGTTGCCCCAGGGTAGAGTATAAATAGGATGAACAGAGCCTCCAGCCGCCTCCATGACTCATGAAAGCCATAATTACACTGGCCATGTGTCTATTTCCAGAACAGACGTAAGGCCTATAATTCAGTGTAAAAATTGTTTTAAAATATGACCCTAGACAATGTCTCAACTATCTTAGAAATGTTGGGGTGACAAGAAGGATGATCTCTTTGTTAAATCCCCATATCTTCTTACTAGACTGTGTATGTACATGGGTGGGCATACATATTTGTGTAGCAGTTATGTTAGAGCTAAATGCCAAACTGGTAGCCAATATAAATACCTTACAAATGCTGCTTTTCCCTTTTAGATGTCTTTATTTATAGAAATAAACAATGGTTTTTAAAAGGGGAGTTGACTGCCACCATAAAGCACTTCCATACCATTTTAGCAGACAACTTTCAAAACATTAATCCACAAAGAAACTTGTGTTAGTCTGACCCTCCCTGGCGAACACACTTTGTTGACATAAGCAAGTGCAATGAGTCTTCCCATTTCGAAGTTTCTTCGTAAAAAAAATGGAAAGAGAGAAGAAATATGCAAGACCCTACATAATATGAGAAAATGTTTAAAGAGCAAAAATGACATTGTAACCCTAACACCAGAGAAAATGTTCAGTAGTAACTTGTTCATTAAAACGTTCAGTGCCTGGCTCTCTGATCATCTCCCTATTGGGGGGGAGGGGTGCAGCCTTGCTAGGCCATGGAGGAAGACAATGCAGCCAGTCCTGATGAGACCTGATAAGCTAGGATCAGAAGGAAGGGGAGGAGGACCTCACCTATCAGTGGACTAGGGGAGGGGGTATACGGGGAGAATAACGAAGGAGGGTAGATTGAGAGGGGACAAGGAAAGGGACTACAGCTGGGATACAAACTGAATAAATTATAATAAAAATTTGTATTAAGTAAAATAAAATTTAAAAAATGTAGAGCAAATGGTAAAATTTTTTTTCTGAAAGTATGCAAATTTTAGTTGACAGTAGAACCTTTTTATGAGTGAGACATGAAGATCTTCTATCCACCTGGGAAGCTAGTTTTCTCATATTTTTGTGGTGGTTTTATTGAACTTAACTTACCAACACTTAGCAAAAGCTAACTTTAGCATTACTTTCAATACATGTAACATTAAATATTTTCTAAAATAAATAGGAAGTTGAAAATATAACACAAATTAATAGCAAGTTTTATAGTGTTATTTTGATTTGGATCTTCTTTAAGAATATAGGTGATAAGCTGAATTTATGACATTTGATCATCTTCAGAACTGAACAGAGTATATTGTGTAAAATCTATTGCATCCCCTATGTTTTGATTGCGTTTTTAGGTTACCATGAAGATAAAAGCTTTTCTATTCAGAGTATGCATGAATGAGACAGTCATGTTAAGCATTGAAATGGAAAGGAGGTTTGCACCAGAGTGAGGCTTTCTTTCCACTGAAGAGGGAATTAACACAAACTCACTTCACAGCAACGCTGAGAAAAATGCCTGTGTGATAAGGAATCCCTTGCATCTACCATCATTTTCACCCTGAGTGTTCTCGAATGCGGAGGATTTGAATGACTAATATACCCATTCCACGGTGCAATTTTTGAGAGTTATTTAATTAAACAATATTGCCACAGTCATTTAAATGGACATCTGACAGTGAATACCTCTCAAAATGGCTGGCTGATGTTTCCTAGCTCCATTGATCCAGCGGAATCCAATAATAAGACTGACTTTTTGTTTAATAGAATTCTTTCTGGGATGTTCCACTCCATTAGTAAGGAGTTGCCCCAGTTATCTTCTCAAGGACGTTAGCTAATAAAGCACAGGCGCTTGTGTCTAGATGTTGAATGTTTATATGTAGGCGTCTGCTCCCACAGACCTCTCTGTAAATATATAGGTTTTGCTAACAAAATGAACACCGTATTAAACTCTGATGTGTTTACTTTAATCAGAACTTTTAACCAATGTAGCTTAAAGAAAACATTCCCTCTAAAATGTTGAATACCTTTATCTTCAGTTTTCTATATAACTGCTCTAAGAACATACATAAAATACCAAAATAACGTGTAGTTAAAATCACTTCATAGAAAATAGAGCAAAAAAATGTTTTCATCATCTACCATTCTATTATAATTCTGAATTATAAAGAAGAGCAAATATCTCTAACATTTGTGCTTGTCAATGTTGTTTCAATACAGAAACATTCAGAATTATATTGGACATAGTTTGTAGAGGGCTCTCCGAAAAAAGACGTCCTGCAGTGTTTGGCTGAGAATGCCTGAAATACTGCAGCTATCTCCAGATGTCTTTCCCTTGTGAGTAGAAATTTTATTCTTCCCAGGCAAGAGCTCAGGGCCCCTTCTTGGCCTTATTTGTTTTGAGAGACTAACGCTGCCAGGTTGATCAATGGGCTTTGACAGAGGCAAATGTAATTCAAAGCTCATTCACAGGTAGTGTTTAATAGATTCCTCTTTTTAAACCTTCTCTGGTGGAGGGAAATGCACAGTATTAATTTACTGTGAAGCTTTTATTCTCTCCAAAACCCAAGCCCCATCCTCTCCATAAGTCTGCATTTAGTCATCCACTCACACTTACTGTGTATGTGTGTTTATTTACAAGCAAGGCTATTTATTTTTACCCAAGTGAAAGAAAATTACTTTTCTATGGAAAGTAGTTGATGTGGAAGAAAAGGTGATGATGTGTTTTATGGGTTAGCATTTTATGAACTGAATCAGATGGTTTTCTTGACAAGAGCAACCTACCCTGATCATATTTTAGGGGTGGCGAGGAGATGAGGATTTTGGTAAATGCAGGCAAAATGTAGTTCTATTATCTTTGCTTTTGATGTTTGACAAATCAATTCATTACTTATAAAGAGGGGGGTTAGGTTTGCAGAAAGAGTTCAATCCATTACATCTCTCCCACCCACCTTAGTTCATGCAAAAAGTAGCTCCTCAAACTTTTGTTAGAAAATGTTCCCATCATCCTTCCTGGGATAAACTTTTCATATTTCACTCACAATTTCCCCCTTTGTTCACTAAAAAGAAATGCAAAGAATTTAAAAAGAGCTTTTCCTTTGATGTCAAAGAGAGTATATAATTAAAAGTAGACACCAGTAATAGGTATTTGCTTGTTGATGTATTCTGGAGAACGAAAATACTTTATTTAGATGTTATTACCTTTAGATTAGCTTATATAAATGACTACTTTTTCTACTAAACCACTCTCCAAACTATGACTCACTTTTCCTATATTTGTTCGTCTAAGTTTAGAAACATAACAGTCAGTTTTCTTTGGAAAACAATATTAGAGTAGTCAAACACCCACACATGGTTATATGTTAGCACATGTGTGGGAAAAAATAAAACAACTAATATGAAATCCCAAAGGAATTGCCTTGGGAAATAAAAAAAATTCCAGTTCAGGGAAGGGCTTTTTTAAAACTTATCATCTTAGACAGAAATAATGCATGATATTTCTAAAAATTACAACAGGATACAATTAAACATTATTCTACTGAGTATTGCAGATAGATATACCTGAGATATGCACTCAGGTGCATATCTGTAGGAGAGTCACTGATACAAAGAAAACCACCTGTCATATTTAACAAACCTGTTCATTTTGTGGGCTCATAAAAGCACAGACATAAGCAAGTATCCTTCAGTGCACACAGGTATGAAACAGGAAAGGGTAAGGAAGCATTGACAGGGAGAGAGTATATAGAAAACAGACCAGCTCTCGATAGCGAGGAATCAGCACATATTTCATAATGGAATGAGACTCATATTTTGGAAGAGTGTAAGACGGGTAGGGGATGCACTCAGTCCTAATGCAACTTGATGTGAGGTGAGGTGGTGTGGTGTGGTGTGGGGCAGCTCCCCTTCTCTGAGGAGTGGGGATGTGGAAAGCGGGAGAAAGGGTGAGACTAGGAGGAGAGGAAGGAGGGGGTTACTATCAGGATGTAAAGCGGATAAATAAATTAACTAAATAAAAAAATAAAATACAATAAAAAATAGATGGAGTTGAAGGACGGAGGCATCCATACATGTGGCAACAGCATGAGGAAGACCATGAAAATCAGAATTACTTTATACAGTGCTTCCATCTTTGTTGTACATCACAGGTGGCACTTAGGCAAGGCATCAGTTATTAGGATGTTAGATTTGATAGCTGATATCCATCCACCTATTCAGTCAGCGCTGAGCTCCTTCAGAGGTAAAGTGAACTTAGTGAGGGAAAAAAGAACCACTTCTTTTTATGGTTTAATGAACACCATAGAAGTTTATTGTTTATTCATTGTTTATTGAAGTGAGAAAGCAAAGGACAGTACATTCTTCATTTGGAGCTTAGAGAAAAATCTATGTGCTAAGTCCACTTTAGAGGATCAGGAATTTTTAACTGAGAAGCTGACATTTGGGCTGGATCCTGAGGCTGTGTAAATATAAGAGTATGTGGACCAACTGAGGTGAATCATAAAGAGAGTGAGATAAATATTTGTAAATGCTAGTGAGTACACAGGGCCATGATCTGTGGAAGCCCTGGAGTGCTGTGCTGGGGAAATTAGGGTTTATACCATAACACTACACTTCTGAAAATATTCTAGTAGAGAGATCTTATCTTTGCACATAAAGAAGAGATCATATAACTTTAGCACAAATTCTATAGCATTGATTTATAACATATGTAGACAGATAAAAAGGTTTTAGTCCAGTTAGCACACTGATATTTAATAATTTCTAAATTATCCAGATATATTGAATAACAGAGACTTTATAAGATGTCAGTCTTTAAGAATGGAAGGGCCTGGGAAAGCTTTTCAGTTGCCTGGCATGCTTGATATTGTGATTTCAATTGCTAGAAGTTAATAAAGCACAATAAATTTGAGTTATCTACTCAATACACTATTAACCAACATAACTAGTCATGGTCCCCATATTTAATATGAACCTTGAATTAATATTTAATATGAACCATTGAACAGAAAGTGGCTCCTTGAAAGTCATGTGTGTATAAGATATATTTTAAAAAATCCCTATGGCTTTATTTCCATAAGACCACTGTTTATTCAATGGAGAGAAACTTAAATCAATCCTACTGAAATCAGGGACAAGGCAAGACTGCCCATTTTCTCCATATCTCTTCAACATAGTACTTAAAGTCCTACCTAAAGCAGTAAGACAACTAAAGGAGATCAAGGGGATACAAATAGAAAAGAGTCAAAGTTTCACTATTCACAGATATGATAGCATACATGAGCGACACCAGAAATTCGACCAGAGAACTCTTTCAGGTGATAAACACCTTCAGCAAAATAGCTGGATACAAAATCAACTCAAAAATATCAGAAGCCCTCCTGTACAACAAAGAAAAAAGGGCCGAGAAAGTAATCAGGGAAACAACACCTTTCACAATAGCCACTAATAACATAAAGTACTTTAGGGTGACTCTAACCAAGCAAATGAAAGACCTGTTTGAAAAAAACTTCAAGTCTCTGAAGAAAAAAATTGAGGAAGATATCAGAAGATGGAAAGATCTTCCATGCTCATTGATTGGTAGGATTAACATAGTGAAAATGGCCATCCTGCCAAAAATAATCTATACGTTCAGCACAATTCCCATGAAAATACCAACACAATTCTTTTCAGGCCTTGAAAGAAAGATTCTCAGCATCATATGAAGAATAAAAAACCCAGAATTTCCAACATGATCCTGTACAACAACACATCATCTGGAAGTATCTCCATCTCTGACCTCATGCAGTACTACAGAGCAATAGTAGTAAAAATCTTATGGTATTGGCATAGAAACAGAATGGTGTATCAATGGAACCGAATAGAAGACCCAGAAATAAACCCACACACCTATGAATACTTGATTTTTGACAAAGAAACCAAAACCATTCAATGGGAACAAGACATCATCTTCAACAAATGGAGCTGGTACAACTGGATGTCTACATGCAGAAAGATGAAAATAGATCCATATTTATCACCCTGCACAAAATTAAAGTCCAAGTCCAAGTGAGGATCAAAGACCTCAACATAATACCAGATACTCTAAATCAGTTAAAAGAAAAACTGGGGAAGAGCCTAGAACTCATTGGCACGGGAGACAACTCCCTGAACAGAACACCAACAGCACAGGCTCTAAGAGTAACAATCAATAAATGGGACCTCATGAAACTGAAAAGCTTCTGTAAAGCAAAAGACACTGTTGTGAGAATAAAATGACAGCCTACAGACTTCACCAACCCTATACCTAACAGAGGGCTGATATCCAGAATATATAAAGAACTAAAGAAGTTAAAAAGCAATAAATCAAGCAATCCAATTAAAAACTGGGGTACAGAGCTAAATAGAGCATTCTCTGTAGAAGAATATAGAATGGCAGAGAAACACTTAATGAGATGCTGAATATCCTTAGCTATCAGAGAGATGCAAATCAAAATGACCCTGAGATTTCACCTTACACCCATCAGAATGGCCAAAATCAAAAACTCAAGTGACAAGACATGCTGGAGAGGTTGTGGAGAAAGGGAAACCCTCCTCCACTGCTGGTGGGAATGTATACTTGTACAAACACTTTGGAAATCAATCTGGCACTTTCTCAGACAATTAGAAATAGTGCTTTCTTAAGAACCAGCTATATCACTCCTAGGCATAAATCCAAAAGTTGCTCAAGTATGCAACAAGGACATTTTCTCAACTATGTTCATAGCAGCTTTATTTGTAATAGCCAGAACCTGGGAACAACCCAGATGTCTCTCAATGGAGGAATGGATATAGAAATTGTGGTATTTTTACACAATGGTATATTACTCAGCAATTAAAAATGAGGAAATCATGAAATTCATAGGCAAATGGTGGGAGCTAGAAAAGATCATCCTGAGTCATGTATCCCAGGAGCAGAAAGACACATATGGTATATACTCACTTATAAGTGGTACTAGACCTATAAAATAGGATAAACATACTAAAATCTGTACCATAAAGAAGATAGACAAGAAAGAGGACCAAGGGTAAGATGACTAATCCTCACCTAAAAAGACAAATTGGATGGGTGTTGGATGTAGGAGAAAACAAGTAACAGGACAGGAGCCTACCACAGAGGGCCTCTGAAAGACTCTACCTAACAGTGTATCAAAGCAGATACTGAGACTCATAACCAAACTTTTGGCAGAGTGCAGGGAATCATATGAAAGAAGGGGGAGTTAATATAACCTGGAGAGGACAGGAGCTCCACAAGGACCAAATATATTTGGTCACAGGGGTCTTTTATGAGACTGTTTCTCCAACTAAGGACTATGTATAGGTATAAACTACAACCCCTGCTCTGATATAGCCCATGGTAGCTCAGTATCCAAGTGGCTACCCTGGTAAGCAGAACAGGGACTATTTCTGACATGAACTCAATTGCGTGCTCTTTGATCTCCCTACCACCCTAGGGAGAAGCAGCCTTGCTAAGCCACAGAGGATGACATTGCAGCCAGTCCTAAAGATACCTGATAAACTAGGGTCAGATGGAAGGAGAGGAGGTCCTCCCCTATTAGTGGACTTGGAAAGGGGCAAGGAGGAGATGAGGGAGGGTGGGATTGGGAGGGAATGAAAAAGAGGGATACAGCTGGGATATAAAGTTAATAAAATGTAACTAATAATAAAAAATAAAAAGACTGTTGTTTATGTTAATTCAAATGAAATTAATATGCAACACAAAATACAATAGTAATTTGTGTTACCTCTGTCATACCTCAATCATATCAAGACTAAATGCTAATCAATGATATATAATTATTATCTGCAGGGATTGTCTTATAGTACAACCACATAACATACAACAAGTGTTTCTGTTCAACATATAAGGTACAATTTTATTTCACTTTAGAACCCATAATTAGTAATTTTTAACAAGTATTAATTTTGGTATATCGTCCTCCATTCTATTTTTTTGCCTTGCATTATGAATATTCTAAATATTTCTACCTTCCTACCAAACTACCTCTCTACATGTTCCTGAAACACATTAGGCTGAATACACAAGGCTCTTTGAATTTACCCTTATTCCATGAATTTCCTGTGGCTATTTTATGTTTTGAATTTTGTGTTTAATTATCACCATATAATTGTTTAAAGTTAGTTACATTCTGTAACCTTAACTGCCTGGCCATACTCAACCATATAACCACTCTCCACTGAAATCACTCAAATATCTCTTTATTTATGTACTCATTGACAATTTCTTTCTGTCTTCCATCATGTGCATACACTACATTTAAAAATAAGATTGACTTAATGGCATATACAGACAAGGAACACTAAACAGACTCAACAGGTTATATGTTTTACACACACACAAACACACACATACACACAACAAAGGAAAAAGGGCCATGGATTTGAGAAAGAGCAGTACAAGTTAGAAAGGGTGGGAAAATTATGTAGTTATATTTTAATTAAAGACTGAGCACAAGTCACTTGTCTCCTTAGCCCATGACTACTTCTTTCAGCCTAAGCCAGCAGGAATTCAGCTGAACAAATAAAAATGCATCAGTATGAAATAGCAACACCATCACTTAAATGTTGAGTAGACTGGATGCATCTAGAAAGAAAAACTTGTAGGTTTTTTTTGTTCTCTCTGCACTATGAAAAGGATGAAATTCTCTGTGTGGTTAAAAAGCCACATATTTAAATGACCTAGTACTGCACCTCTACATTTAAAATTCATGCCCACTGATATATTGCTCACCATTTATTCTGGAGAAATTAATAGGAATTACAAGATAATGTTAGTAGACTCTCTTTTCCTCCTACTCTTATATATAATCACCGATGTTCCTCTCAGCTGTAGAGTGCTTATTAATACTACTGAGGAAAACTTAGAAGGGAGCCTGCAAGAGAGAAGACGAAGGACCCTCCGAACACCACTTTTCCTTAGACACAAATGCAGATAAATGATGGTTTCCTATCTATTACATACATTCTTCTCTAACAATATGCTGCCTTCAAATGGCTGTTCGGTTATTCTTGTTTACTTGTTTTGACTTATTCAGCTCCATTCTGTATTAATGAATATGACCTTTACATTTCCTGAAAGTACTCCTTTTGCATGGAATGGTGCTATTTCTAAGGTTGCCCCAGTGCTGTTTACATATTAGCCATGTACCACGTTAGAAACAGCCAGAGATTAAGAATAGAGAAGAGAGCATAATTGAGGCACTAAAGCAGATTCTACTGATCAGGATCAACTTACACCTACAGCAATGAGGATTTCTTTTAGTTCTCTGCAGCCTTAGTTTCTACATCTGTAATATCTTCAATAAAAAATATGTACAACACAGAGAAGAATATGAGTCTTTATGTTTGGAATGCATTTGTGTTTTCAAGTATTCACAAATAATTTAGATCACTGCCTCTGGTTGAGAATGAGGGTTTGGATTATAACTCAGAGTAGTACAGGTAGGCTACCTGTTCCTTTTTTTTTTTTAAAGACTTGCTAGCTCTATACACAGGCATCAAGAAAAATGTTTACTGGGTATCAGGATTATTGCATTGTATTTAAGGAGACATCTGCAACTGCATTAAATCCATCGAGGAAGGTGATTTGTCAATATATTGTTTTACATCCAGAATTTATTTTACTCCCCTCTTCCTCTTCCTTTCTTCTCTTCTTCCATTCTTTTATTTGTCCTTTCTTCCTTCCTTCTCTTCATTATTTTGAAGGCAGGTGTGATTACTACCATGGCACTCTAAGTTCTGTTATTTTCAAACATCTTCATAAAACCACTTTATCAAATGTTTCTTTAATTTACCCCATATATAGCACAGAGTTTAAACATCTTTACTTTTTTTACTAATATTATTTTTCAATTTATTCAATTTGTATGAGGTTGTGTCCTCCTCCCTTGTCTCCTCCTAATCCAATCCCCCCCCCTCTCTCTCTCTCTTCTCCTCCTATGCTAGTAAACTGTAAAACCACTTTGGAAATCAATCTGGCTATTTCAGAAATTTGGGAATAGTGCTACCCCAAGATCCTGCTATACCACTCCTAGGCATATCTCCAAAATATGCTCAACTATACAACAAGGACATTTGCTCAACCATGTTTATAGCAACTCTCTTCATAAAGCCAGAAGCTGGAAACAACCCATATGTCCCCCAGTTGAGGAATGGATACAGAAGTTATGGTACATTTGCACAATGGAATACTATTCAGCTATTAAAAAACAAGGAAATCATGAAATTTGCAGGCAAATGGTGGAAACTAGAAAAGACCATCTTGAGTGAGTTTAAACAACTTTAAGTCCAAAGAGATGGGAAATACTCCAGCATGCTGTCATAGACATTGTGGAGATGTAAGACAGGTCTTGGGGTAATGTGAGTTACCACATAGGACTATTTGTACTTCTACAGTGTCCATAGGGGTAAGTGATGTACACATGCTATTTGGCATGCATTTCATCTGAATAAAATAATCACTGAGCTTGGCTGATGTAATCTGAAGTTTGATAGCTACTCTGTCAAGAACAGACAACTGTCTGTGTTGTCACATTTTCTGAGGGTGGCATACTGATCAGCAAGTTTGTGTTACCAACTCCCTTAGCATACAACCTATTACACTGACTGACTAATTCTACAACCAGTCTATTATATGTTAACCTTTACTGGTAGCTTTATTTACAAACACGATTATTTAACTCATACTTTATTCAGTTGTTCTTTGTGGCCTAGTAATATGAAAAACACCTTTAAATGTTTTTTTCATGCAGAAGTCTCTTAAAGGAAAACCTTAATCAGTAGAAAGTTCTTTCATCTTTCTGGAAATATAAAGAAGCCATTAACACAGAGCAGTTTCATTTTAAGTATATTGCTTGTGCTAAAGCTTTTCTATTCCACCCTCACATTTGAATAAGTGTTCCTGCCCTTGTACTCACAAACCTGCTATGAAGTTTTTTTGCAAACAAGCAGGTATTGAATTTAATTATTTTTTCTCTTATTCTATGTATGCCAATAGTCACATCCATAATTGTGCTTTAAAAAAACTGTTGATGGAGATATTTTTATACAAATCATTTTATGAAAATCTACAAGAGGCTAGGAGAGTTAACTCCCATGGTATATACAGGGTATATAGCTACATAATGCACCACAAAAATTCTTTGAAGAGACAATAAATAGTCTTTGTATAAAGAGTTGAAACAACTCTAATTCAGGACAAATAAGCTTGTTATATACTTAGAAAAAGTTGCCTACATCTTCATGAAATTGTATATTTAGTGATAAAATATTACAGATACCCTTAAAAATATAAAAACATGAAAAATATTCAGATTATAAGTGCAAAAGGAAAAATGTGTTGTGATTGGAAATGCTATTGTAAATACACACATACACAAGTCTGATATGATCAGTAACCAGAAGTCTAGTGATGAGTATTTAGAATGAGACACACAGACTGTAGATGTCAGACATTTAAAAATCAGATAATATTACAATTTTTAAAATAAAAATTTTAAATTACTTATCTTCTCTAATATAGCATCCTAAAATATTTCTCCCTACTTTATCTTTGTAAGAGTTGGTAGAAAGAATATGAGATGATGGAAACGTGTCTAATAAGTCCGTAGCATGTGCTCCTTTCTCTGTGCCCTCTATGGTAGAACTGGAGGGTAGCTACAACGAAGGCCTTCATTGGCACTGCTTGAAGAATTTGATATGTCATTGTGAAAGTTAGAACATAGGTGATTATGCCTTATTCCTGCATGGAGATCTAGAAAATCAAAGAGAAAGGTGGTGACTGCCTAGGATCAGCCAGTATCATAGGTTGTTAAGCTAGAGGTGTGCATAGCTTCCTTCGAGGGATAAGTTCTAAGTATTGCAAAGGACAAAAACCCTCTCCTATTAATGTTTTAAAGTACATTTAACTAAGGTGATGGTGTGATGCAGTGGTAAGATTCTGTGCAATACTTGATAGCGATGGATTTGGGACAGGTACAGGGACTGAGGGGAAGCAACATGCCATTCCTGGTCTTGAAATAGAACAGGAAGGGACCAACAAAAGAAGCTGATGTGGAAGCAATAGACATTCCCACACTAGAATCATTGTTAGCTATTTTCCAAATCCAATTAACATAAAGCCAAGGACCATTCATTTTTATTTTACAAATATTAAACATCTTAGATCAATTTTATAACTAGCAAGTCAATGCGGCTTTTATTTGGAAATTTCAGAGTAAAAAACTTGGCAATGTAAATTTAAAAAAGAAAATTGGTAAAAGGAGGACTGTTGTATGCCAGATGTCAAAAGTTGTTTAAAAGACAGAGCAGTTAAGAGTTTGGTATCAGTATTATGTTCAAGCAATAAACAAACAGAAAATAGCATATTATAAACTAGATGTGCATATGTGAGGGTAATTAATTTTCAAAGGTTCATTAGAATTCAGTAGGAAAAAAGATTGTTGACTATAGCCAATAAATATTCTGAGATAATTGGAGGGGGAGGGAATACAAGTATACCTTAAAGACTGAACAAAATAGATTCCGGGTAAATTAAAGACTGAATATTCAAGGCTAGAATGAAAAACAGAAAATGAAAACCACATAGCAAACATCCTGACCTCAGAGTGAACCACTTCCATCACATACAAAATATCATCAAGACAAACAACAAAATTACTTAATAAACTGGCTTTGTAACATTAGAGTCATCAATAGACAGAAAACCCCATAAAGTAATGAGGGAGAAATGCAACAGAGTGTGAAAAGTACTGGGATATGTTGACCAACTTTAATTAATAAAGCATAGAGCTCAGTATGAGAAAATATCTAAATGATGAGTGAACACATGAAAAGATACTTACTGTCCCTAGTAATTAGGAAGTGGTTGATTATAGCAACATTTAAATGCTACTTTACTGGCTATATAGTCTAATAAAGAGTAAGATAGAGCAACATTGAATGCATGGCAAACATACAGAACTGGAAATTCTAATTTGCTGTAGCTGAGGTTTATAGTTCTGTAGAATTAGACAGATTGGGAAGAAACTTCACTAAACCATTTGAATTCGAGTTATTCATAGCCTATAACACATGGGTTCCCCCAAACAGACCCTCAGCACCTCTAAGCTGCAAACAAGAATTCTGACTGTGGGTCTGATTAACACCAACTCTGTCCTCAAACAGAGCTTAGATCAGTGCACTTTTACAACCTAAGGCTATATTGCACTTTAGCCAGGATGGGTGAGCTGGAGAGTTTGGTATCAGTGAAAGGAAAAAATGTTAATTTTTAAAGAACCACAAAATGATTAAAGATCAAATATTGTGAAAACAAAAGTTTGCTAGTGAAAGTAAAAGAACAATAGGAAGTAGTAGCTTGAGTCTTGCTTTACAGGCACAACACTCTGCTCTTTGCCTTCTAAGCCCTCCCTAAAATAGCCAAAGCGTATAACATCTCTAAGTTTATCACTAAAATTTTTAATACCCATTCTCATAAGTCTTAAAATTAGACTGAAAGTTTAAACATACTCAGGCATACACTGTAAATATGTTGATAGAATTTGAGTGGAAGAATATTACTGGGTTTTGCTGTTTTCACACCACAAATCTGTAGAACAGCTTTGCTTTGTTTAGAAACTTTTATCTACCTAGAACAGTAATTCTTTGGTTGAGCCTGTTTATCAATTTGAATTTTACAATAACATTTTACTTAATGTTATGAAATACCACAATTTGTTGAATAGGTAGTTTTTGCTTGTGGTAAAGAAAACTTGTAAAACTCTGTCAGTAAGAGATTAAGAGGTGTATCATCCTGCACTCTGCCGAGGGTTTGGTTATGAGTCTCAGCATCTGCTTTGATACACTGCTAGGTAGAGTCTTTCATAGACCCTCTGTGGTAGGCTCCTGTCCTGTTACTTGTTTTCTCTTACTTCAAATGTCCATCCCATTTGTCTTTCTAAGTGAGGATTGATCATCTTGCTCCGGGTCCTCTTTCTTGTTTATCTTCTTTAGATGTACAGATTTTAGTATGTTTATCCTATCTTATAGGTCTAGTACCCATTTATAAGTGAGTATATACTGTGTGTCTTTCTGCTCCTGGGATACCTGACTCAGGATGATCTTTTCTAGCTCCCACCATTTGCCTACAAATTTCATGATTTCCTTGTTTTTAAATGCTGAGTAGTATTCCATTGTGTGGAAGTATCACAATTTCTCTATCCATTCATTGGTTGATGGACAACTGGGTTGTTTCCAGGTGCTGGCTATTACAAATACAGCTGCAGAACGGGGAGTTAGTATGACTTGGAGAGGACAGGAGCTCCAGAAGGACCAAATATATCAGGGCATAGAGGTCTTTTATGAGGCTGATTCTCCAACCAAGGACCATGTATGGATATAACCTAGAACCCCTGCTCAGATATAGCCCATGGTAGTTCAGTATGCAAATGTGTTTCCCTAGTAAGGGGAACAGGGACTATTTCTGACATGAGCTCAATAGATGGCTCTTTGACTTCTCCCCACTACCCCCTATATAGGAGCAGACTTGCTAGGCCACAGAGGAGGACATTGCAGCTAGTCCTCAAGAGACCTGATAAGCTAGGGTCAGATGGAAGGGGAGAAGGACCTCCCCTATCAGTGGACTTGGAAAAGGGCAGAGAAGAGATGAGGGAGGGAGGGTGAGACTGGGAGGGAATGACGGAGGGAGCTACAGGTGGGATACAAAGTAAATAAGCTGTGATTGATATAAAAAATAAAAATTATTAATAAAAAATAAAGAAAATTTGTTTCAACTCTAAAAAAAAAAAGAGGTGTATAATCTTAGAGCCTGTGCTATTGGTGCTTTGTTCAGGAAGTTGTCTCCTGACCAATGAGTTCAAGGCTCTTCTCCACTTTTTCTTCTAACAGGTTTAGTGTGTCTGGTTTTATGTTGAGGTCTTTGATGCACTTGGACTTTAGTTTTTGTGGAGGATAATAAATATGGATCTATTTGCATTTTTCTACATGTAGACATCCAGTTAGAACAGCACTATTTGTTGAAGATGCTATTTTTTTTCCATTGTATGGTTTTGGTTTCTCTGTCAAAAATTGAGTATCTGTTTCTGTGTGTGTTTATTTCTGGGTCTTCTATTCAATTCCACTGATCCACCAGTCTGTTTCTATGCCAGTACCATGCAGGTTTTTATTACTATTTCTCTGTAGTACAGCTTGAGATCAGGGATGGAGATACCTCCAGACTATTGGTTGTTATAGAGGATTATTTTAGTAATTTTTTTGTTTGTTTCCCTATATGAAATCGAGAATTGTCCTTTCAAGTTTGGTAAAGAATTGTGTTGGTGTTTTGATGGGAATTGCATTGAATCTGTAGATTGCTTTTGGTAGGATGACCATTTTTTACTATGTTACTGATGCCAAGCCATGAGCATGGGAGATCTTTCCCTCATCTGATATCTCCATTGCTGGTGGAACTATAAACTTCTACAACCACTTTGGAAATCAATCTGATGCTTTCTCAGACATTTAGGAATAGTGCTACATCAATATCCAGTCATGCCACTCATAGGCATATATCCAAAATATGTTCAACTATAGAACAAGGACATTAACTCAAGCATGTTCATAGCAGCTTTATTTGTAATAGCCAGAACCTAGAAACAATCCAGATGTCCCTCAATGAAAGAATGGATACAGAAATTGTGGTACATTTATGCAATGAAATACTGCTCAGCAATTAAAAGCAAGGAAATCATGAAATTTGTAGGCAAATGGATGGAACTAGAAAAGCTCATCTTTAGTGAGGTTAATTCAGAAGCAGAAAGACACACATGGTATGTACTCACTTCTAAGTAGATATTAGACATGTAATATAGGATAATCATACTAAAGTCTGTACATCTAAAGAAGCCAAGCAAGAAGGAAGACCCTGGCTAAGATGCTCAAACCTCATTCAGAAAGGCAAATGGGATAGACATCGGAGGGGAAGAGGGAGAAAATATGGAACAGGAGAGGATCCCACCACAGAGAGCCGCTGAAAGACTCTGCCTAGCAGGGTATTGAGACTCATTGCCAAACTTTGGGCAGAGTGCAGGGAATCTTATGAAAGAAGGGGGAAATGAAAGACCTAGAGGGGACAGGAGCTCCACAAGGAGAGCAACAGAACCAAAAAATCTAGGTTTAGGGGTCTTTTCTGAGACTAATGCTCCAAGGACCATGCATAGAGATAACCTAGAATCCCTGCAGAGATGTAGCCCATGGCAGCTCAGTCTCCCACTGGCTTCCCTAGTAATGGGAGCAGGGACTATCTCTGACCTGAAGTCAGTGAGCTGCTCTTTGATCACCTCCCCCTGGGTGGGGCAACCTTACTAGGCCACAGAGGAAGACAATGCAGCCCATCCTGATGAGACCTGATAAACCAGGGTCAGATGGAAGAGGAGGAGGACCTCCCCTATCAGTGGACTAGGAAGGGATATAGGGGGGGGGGGTGAGAAGAGAGTGGGAGGGTGGGACTGGGAGTAGATGAAGGAGGGGGCTACAGCTTGGATACAAAGTGAATAAATTGTAATAAATGAAAATAAATAAATAAAAAGGAAAAAGAAAAAAAGAGGTGTATAATCATTGCATGTGTTAATGATTTAATGATATATTGAAGGTCACTATTTAATAAATGGATGATTATTGATAAAGAAGACTACCGTTTAGTAAATGTAAAAACTCACATTGCATTTGTCTTCATCATTAAAAATTATCTAAATGCCTGAGTGGGTTGATATGCCTTAGGGGCTTCCCCTTCTCTGAGATAAAGAAGGGCAGGGACCAAGGAAGGGGACATGAAGGTGTGACTAGGAGGAGAGGAAGGAGGGGCCTGGGAGCAGGCTGTTAAGAGCCTAAATTAACAAATAAATGGGGGGAAAGCCCTCTATAGCTAAATTCATTCACAGAAGTGAAGCCACAGAAAACTTTATTATGAAAGGAAGAATAAAATTGTCACAAGTCTCAGAAACGGTACCACACTGAGCATTATAATTCATGCAGAATCTGCAGAATTTTTTAAGTAAAGAAGAAAAACCCTAGAAGAAATGTCCAGTACTAAAATGAGAAGCAATGCTATAGTTTCCAGGGATAAGAGAGACTTCCAAATCCTCCTTGGAGATACTTTGACCTTTTAACAACAAAGAAGTATGTAAGAGCTCTAGCCAAAGAAACTACGCAGAACTTAATATTTTATGTATTTACTTCCCAAGTTGAACTCATTTATTTCTTAATTTCTACACCCAACAATGAATGACCAAATATGTTTCACATTTTGATTCTTATGATCATTCATTACATTTCCCAAATAGAAGCATAATGCACTTGGATACATTATATACTATTTTCACAATATGACTATTAAATTTCTTTTGCTTCTAGCTTTGCCAAGCATCTAAATGACACACCTCTACAATGACTTGTATTTCATATTTCTGTCTCTTAATACTGTACCATTATTATTTTAGGTTCTTTTATGTGATTTTTGGCCATGAAAGCTGAGATAATGTGAATTTATCTCAGGAACATTGAACAAGGTTCATTTTTCCCATTACATAACTTATTTTTAATAAGTCAGAACAATGTAGCCCTCTAGTAACTAATCTCTTTAATAGAAAACAAACCTGGTTAAAAAGGTTTTGTCTTTCTTCTTACTTCAAGTTAAAAACTAACTTGTGGAAGATGGAAAATAGAAAACTTGCCTTGTAACACTTAAGGAACTGCCTTTGACAGCTGTAGAATTCAGTCAGGAGACCAAAATGCAGTCATGTTTTTTATAGGTAAAACTAACATGCATATTCTAAAGTTGTAGACTCTGACCACCACAAGACCAGCATACATGAGGAAGACATATCAACTCATGCACAGAAGATTGTAGATTGTCTTTATTTCTTCCCACCAATGAAGCAGATTTATGAAGTATATAAATATGACATAGTATTTAGGCATTCATATTTCCTGCATATTAAAAACTTACTAATAGTTTAAAAACAAGGAAGCTGACTTTAAAAGCACTGGAATCTACAGGATTATGGATTAAAATGGAAAATCTAATAAGTGTTTGTTGGTTAGCTCAGAGTCAGGCAAATAACAAATGTTCTCTCATATGTAGATTATAGGTGTTTGTGTGTGTGTGTATTTAGGTGGGAATACAACATACAAGTAGAATGGGAACATCATGAGAAAGGGAAAAGGGTCTTAAAGGGAGAAGGGAAAAGGACAATGAGACATGGGACATAAAAGTAGAATGGAGGCAACGGGGTGGAATAAAGGAGCAACAGCATAGGTAGTTTAGGATGAAGGCGTGTGTGGGAAGAAAAATAATAAAAGCAAGGCGTGTATGATAATGCATAGTGCAACTTAAATCTTTGTATACTGTTTAAACGATTAACCCTTTTCCAACCAAAATCTTAACGGTAGTTTGGCAAAGAACTTTCTTAGTAAAAACTAAGAAAGAGCTTTTGAAAAGCAAGAAATTGATAATGAATTACAACATCAGAATTTGATTTTGTTCACTTTTCAATAACAGATTCAATCGAAATATATGGTTGATATTGAAAAACTGCACTTCATTAAGTGCTGTCTTTTTAATAAGATGGTATGAACAATAAACTAAACTGATTATTACAAATCTTACTATTTTTAACAATCATTTTTTTCCCTCATTATTATATCCAGCTAAAAGGGACTCTTTACACAATCATGTTCTTTAGCCTCACTGGTTATGGAGAGCATTAGGGATTTTATTTTATTTTTTAATATTTTTACTATCCTTTTAAAAAGCAAAAAACCTAACTTCACTTTTGTTTTTGTCTGATCCAAATTTTAAAAGATTGCTTTCTTAATCTTGACATTCAAAGGAGACATCCCGCCATGCTGCAAATGTTCTAGCATGGTTAAGAAAAGACAATTCAGTGTCTGTAAGAGCGCCCCACCCTGTTCAGTGTGCTTGATTCTCAGGATGGGCTGGGAAAGAACAGAGTCTCCAAGGCTCTGACCTCAGCAGTGAAGTCAGCTGTGTCAGTGTGGTATAGCCTTTAAGTTGCTAAGTCATAGAGGGAATTATTGCTGCAGTCTTTGTGTTATCAAATTCCTCTCCTGTGCGTTTGTGTTTTGTTTTTTTTGGGGGAGGGTTATTAGTATTATTTGTCGCTAATGTCCAATGTGTTTTGTGAAGCTGAACTAATTAAAAGAAAATTCCAAACATTGTGAGCATTTTTTCTTAAAAATATTGAAGTGGAAATTAAGTAACTATAAATATGGAACTCAATAATACTAATTTACTAACTGTCATGTATTCTAGGTCAGTGTTTTTAGTATTTATTAGGTTTATTATATTCAAAATGCATTTTGTCCAGGGATCATGTGTAGAGATTTGATTTATTTTTTGATACAGGTTAGTAATAAGTGCCATTAATGTTTCTGACATGACTATCTTACAGACATTTTAAATACCAACTAAAATGGAAGCATATATTTGGTTTCCCACAGTGAACATAAGAACAGGTAAATATTTAAAGGTTGGAAAATATATGATAAGTTCATTGATAAGGACAGAATTTAGTTTCACTGCACCAATAGACTTACACATTATTTGAAAGTATGTCTATTAACTGTTATCACTGAGAATTTAAAACACAAGTGGAGGATGTTTGCATGAGCTTGCTCGAGAACACAACTGATGAACAAGTTAAACTTGCTTGTCAACCCAACAACTGATAAAAAAAAAAAAAAAGATGAAAAAACAAAACCAAAAAAAGCACCGTGACACCCTGCACAGGTGGACATTCTTTTTAGTCTTTTCCTGTGCATACAGAAAATCCAGGCTTTTTTCTATAAATGACCATGTGTAACCTGTAAGAGACAGATTTAGAGCCTAACAGGAAGATAGTCTTAAAAGAATGCTAGGAAGTAATGAACAAAGTTGAAAAAGAAAAATACTGGATTTTTCCAGCAAGGGAAGCCTTAGGAAGCCAAAGGCTTTGAATCTGTTAATACAGAGCTTTGCTTTGTTTGGAAATGTAGAAGAAACTTTGTATATAGCGATGGAGGGGCTTGTTAAAGGAGACAGATAAATTCAGGACAACTGAATTCTTGCTTTATATGAACTGAGTTTTCTGTACTATATTCTTTCTCCATTTTTCTTTTAATGCCAGAGGAAATTTGTTTTTATTTATTTTGAGTTAAAAGGAAAACAACATTTCTAATGTCTATTTCTGACTTGTATTATTTCAAAAGATTTCTTAGATATTGCTCTCCTTTACATTATTCTTAAGGTGTCTGTTTTGTTGTTGTTTTGTTTTGGTCTTTGACTGTGTTTGTGTGTATCTCAGCAAACAACCATGACCTCTGCTCTCTGTCAGACTGTCTGTATGTCTGCCTGCCTGTCTGTCTCTCTCTCTCTCTCTCACACACACACTAACATGAACAGGGAAACATTATTATATACACATCACTGTTCCTTATAACATTTTATTTAGGTTTGGGAAGACATGCATGCTATGTGAAATGCACAGAGAAAACAATAATAGAGAAATTTTTGGTTTTAGAAAAAATTGTTGGTATCTGTGGAAGCATTGTATTTTCTCTGTCATCTTTAGATATATTTATTCAGACATATAGACATATACTGTTGGGTAACTCTCCTACAACACAGCATTATAGTAACTTACTTAATATCCTTAGCGTTCACGCTACATGACGATCAGAATGCCAAACGGGTCCAAGTGAAAGCACAAGAATAATACATATTTGATCAAGATTTACTTGTACACTAAGAGATGATTGGCAGAGAGCAAGCAATATTAAGCACTCAGCTCTGCTCAGAGGAACTACACTGAATACACAGCCAAGAATACCATCTGTTGAATATGAAATTCTTGGATCAAGACATTATAGATACATTTCCCCAAACAGCAGGGACAGAAGTCTTTCTGGAAACAAAATCACAACAGGATTGCAGGAACACCCAGTGAGAGAGAGAGGCAAATAACTATTCTCTGCATCATGGGGAGCAGACTCACTCACTGCTAGTGCAGAGTGTGATTAATTACAAGGCACGGTTCACGATGGTGGGAGTAAATAAATGCGTGGCAGGCAGTCACCCTGCTCAAGTAATTTCTAAATCAGTGTATCAACTATGAGCCATGAGGGTATCAAAATCTTTCCACCTGCTGTGATATCTGCACATTTTTTCACTCTCAGAATGCACAGTGCTGCCTTCCACACATTGTACTTTATAAAGAAAATAGAATGATGTTTATGTGATAGTTAGTGAGAAGATACACAACGCAGTTGACAAATGATAGGATGATACTTATCCCCAAGGTAAAACTCATATACAATTATACACGTTAATATTTGATTGCATTTCTTTGAACAACTGTAGTGTGTGTGTGTGTGTGTGTGCGTGTCGGTATGATAAAGTAAATCATTTTTAGGGCCGTTGTGTAGTACTCATAGAAAGATGGTTGTTGATATGGAAATAGACTATGCAAATGAAAAGTAGAGATTGGCAGGTAAGAAAAGGGACACAGTGGGAAAAATAAGAACGGAAATGCATGTTAGTGAAAAGACTCAGATTCTCTTCATTGTCCCCTCTAGGAAGGCTGGAAATCACTATGAAGGAGACAAAAATGTTGATAAGTACAGAATTCATCTTAATTGTTCCCTTTTCTGCTAATTCAAGCTAATTGAGAACATTTTATCCTATTTCTACTCTGAAAATTTTGGTGATTCAGTGCTAGAGCTTTCACAGTGGGGCACAGTTAATTATTATTAATATACAATAGATGTTCATTAATTAGTTAATGAAGGACTGGATGGTCCTGTGGCAAAGGTGTGTTTCTTCACACTTCATATTCATTAATTTTTTTTGTTCTTAGAACAATAACAACTACAGAGAAAGGGCCGTGTAGTTGAACTTCCTAAATGTCTTTATAAAAATCTAGAGGATTTTTATATAAAATGACAGGAGTCCCATGGCAAGCTGATTCAAAAGCAACTCTCTTTGCCCAGGTTCTGTATTTCCAACTACTTTATCATATAGTAAAAGGTCCAAAGAGCCTTTTAAATATATGCTTTGGGGTAGGTACATGCCTACATGGAGGTTGTTTTTCACATGCTTGGATAGGGTGTTAGTTGAGGACACTGTCTTGTCTAAGACATTCAGAGAAACGCAACCACAGAATGTGCTGGTTTTGCAAGATGCCCAGGAATTTGCAAGTAGACGGTAACACTTTTAACACCAAAGTATAAGCAGTGTGCAGAGTACAGGGTAAACTGGATAAACTCAATCTTATCAATCCACTTTGAAGGCTCAGTTTCTTCCCCTGTATTTTCCCTGGGCTTTTCATTGTGTCTCATGCATTCCATTGATGCACTTTGCATTATATTCTTGCATGCCTTCTTTTAATTTCTTGGAATCTTGAAGGCAAGAGATATGGTTTAATGGGTTTTATATATTAAACTACAGCTAGTAAAAAAATACATGACAAAGGTGTCAGAGAAAAATGTAAAAATTAGCTGCAAAAAGAACATCCTCTGAATGATTTTACTTAAAACATTGCTGAATCCTTAAAAATCAATATTTGATTTTAAAATATGAAAATGTTGTATCTTCTCTTATAATATCTGTATTTGTGCCTGTTATATTCTTAAGGCAGTCAAGTTACTGAGAGCATTTAAAAACAAATAATCTTAATTATTTTCATTTACCTAGTGAGTATAATAAAATCTTTAAGTACCTTATAAGTTTTTAATAATAGTATAATTCAGAGTTTTGCACTAATAGTTGTTTGGACAGTGTTAAAAGAATATGTCCTATGTAACAGCCCGAAGTGTCCTATACTTAACACTTATGCCCTCAGCGCCTAATATGGTCTCTTCACACTAGACTTTTGAACTATTTTGGAAATGTTATCTTATAACTCTGCCTGAGTAAAAAAAAAAAAAGTTAGAAACATTGCTTGTTTATTTTAGATAAGTGAGTTCCTGGTCATTTATCACCTCTCACTTTGAAAATGTCTGCATGCCAATGACATAGTGTTGTTGGCAAATGTTTGTGAAGTTATAGCAGGGGCTTTTATTGAGCTGCATGTCTAAAATGTTTTTACATCATAAAGTGTAAAAATATTATGGTTTGTAAGATACATAATAAAGTCTATTTTAGGAGAAGGAAAAGAACTTGTAATTAAAACAGTAAAAAATTACATGCCTTTTAAAAACTACCTTGTTATTTTAACTCTTTAAAGAGTTTTGGCTACTCTACCAAAAACATAAAATGTCAAGATTTTTTTCTTATTTTTCACTTTTATTGGCATTACTTGTATGTGAATGCAAGCAAGATTGTAAATTAATCTTTTTTTTAGGTACTATGTCCAAAATGGTTTAAGTGACAACAATGTTTTTATATTGTTCAAGTCACAAGTTAGAAATATTAAGATCAAATTTAGAATAGTAATATATTTAGATATGATTTCTTACTTGAGAAATTATAAAACCATTTTAGAAAATATGTCTACAAAAATTTTCAATTTCTCCCAATAAATTTGCTTAATGATGCTTCATGAATGTAATTTCAGCTAATGGAGAAGTAACATTATATTCAGAGCACCATCAACTATCAGTCTTACAACAAGGAACAACCAAAAAAATAACCAGGATAATGAGCTCAGCAATTTAGCTTTCATACATTTCTGTTGAGTAAAGTGAGGCATTTTCTCTTGAAGACCCCAGATAACTTACTGATAGTCTAGAACTACTCATCAAATGCAATTTGACCTCATAACTACCCCTGAAGATGTGATTAAGAAACACCTGACTCAGATGTCATGTACATGTGCACATCACAAGTCATCACCTCTTTCTCTCCTTTGATTTTAGTGGCTGAATGCCAAGTCAGCAGGCTCTGAGAAATGGCTTTCCATTTATAGTTTTTTCAGGTCATTACAGTACACCATGTGAGGTGAAGATGAGGTGGTTTTTCATGTCTGAAAGAATTAAATGCATGTAATGTTCTCTGAGACTATGTTAAAGTGAAAAGAATCTTATTATTTCTTTCCAGAACCTTATAAGGTAGCTTAAGTACAAATTTTATTAATATAAATATTATACTTATAAAATTTATATTTATTTTAAAATATAAATTATAAATGTACTAGAAAAAATAAATCACACTCTATGAATATTTGCTGGAAAGACAACTGTAAACATACTCAACCTCATCTGAATAAAGTGGGGGTGTAAAAGTTTAAGAAGGACAAAACATCTTTCTTCCTTTAAAACTCAGCATCAATTGTTTTTGCAAATATTGCTTATTAATCTCTGTAGTTCACATTTAAATGAGATAATGTTGTGCATAATTGGTTTTACTGGGTATATTTATTTTTTTAGATTTTCTTGTTCTAAATTTTTACATGCCTTTCAAAGAAACTTCATGGTTTCTTTTCAAAATTTTTATAAAACTTTTACCTTAATTCTTTGTATGACTTCTAAAAGTTTATGGCTAAGACTATGGAAGTTAATGCTATGCTACAATATAGTTAAAGTATCTTGATGAAGTGAAGCTGATGAGTATCTTTTTTACTGTTTGTCTCGGTATCATCACTCCTCGACATAGACAGTAATCAGTCATCTATATACAAACGTAGCTAACTTCAGTTTTTAAAGACTTCTATTTGGTTTTTTTGTTTTTGTTTTTGTTTTTAGAGAGAAAATTTAAACTTTATTTCAAACCCATTAGAAAGTTTTGTGGTAATGGTACTGCAGAACCTCTAAATCACAGTAATTATTCCCATGGAGTGTGCCAAAGTTCATAAATTATGAAACAAAAGTGGGAATGCTAAGGGTTGAGTATCCAAAGATCTCATGTCAGTTTTGCATTTGTTTCTATCTCCTTTTTATTATTTAATTTAATTAATTTTATTTATTTATTACAGTTTATTTACTTTGTATCCCTGGTATAGCTCCCTTCCTGTCTCCTCCCAATCCCACCCTCTCTTCTACTACATGGCCTTTCCCTAATCCCTTGATAGGGGAGGTCTTCCTCCCCTTCTATCTGACCCTAACTTATCAGGCCTCATCAAGGCTATCTGCATCATTTTCCTTTGTGGTTTAGCAAGGCTGTACCTCCCAGGGAGAGGTGATCAGAGAGCCTGCCACTGAGTTCACGTCAGAGACAGTCCCTGTTACCTCTTATTAGGGAAACAACTTGGAAACTGAGTAGCCAGTGGCTTCCTTTGAACTGGAGTTCTAGGCCCTCTCTATGCACGGTCTTTAGTTGGACTATCAGTCTTTGCAGGCTACCCCGGGCCCAGGTATTTTGGCTCTGTTGGTCTTCTTGTGGAGCTCCTGTCCCCTCCTGGTCTTTCTATCTCCCTCTTCTTCTATAAGGTTTCCTGAACTCTGCCCAAAATTTGACTATGAGTCTCAGTATCTCCTTCAATACCCTGGTGGGTAGAATCTTTCAGAGGCCCCTTGTGGAAGTCTCCTGTCCTGTTCCTTGTCTTCTCTTACTTCCATGTCTATCCTGTTTGCCCTTCTGAATAAGGATGAAGCATCTTCCCTAGTGGTCCCCCTTGTTGTTTATCTTCTTCAGAGCTATAGATTTTAGTATGTTTATCCTATATTATATGGCTAATATAATAAGTGAGTATTTATCATTTTTGTCTTTCTGCTTCTGAGCTACCTCACTCAGGATGATATTTTATAGTTCCCACCATTTGCCTGCAAATTTCACAATTTCCTTGCTTTTAACTGCTGAATAGAAGTAAAATAAAACAAGTCCTAAAAAGTCTATTGTATAAATGTTTTATTTGTCAAAAGACAACTTTTGATTTCACTGATGAGAATTGGCCAGTTTGTGAAATAATAAAGAGCTGGCTTTTATTTATGACTGGCCAATGCATTCATAAAAATCAACAGAAACCAGCCAATAGCTAACCAAAAGCATAAAAAAGTACACAGTTTAGAGGCCATATATGTCTTCCTTGAAGATTTATAAAAGCTCTGCAATATTTTTGATCTACACACTTAGGGATTTAAATTTTTTTTTTACTTTTACAAACAAATTAACCATTAAAAATTAAAACACGTTTTCAGTTTTTCCAGAAACCTTAACTCTTACTCATTTGACTAAGATGCTGCATCATGGCAAATATGGAAAACTTACTATTTATTTTGGTTTATTGACATCCAGCTTCATGATGATGTATCAAACTTTCAACTATTGGATTGTGGTCTATATTGCATGCTGTGATGTCTTATGAAAATGAAAAAGATCTATTAAAACAATAATGGAAACACAATTAACTCCCAGTTATTCTCTCAAGTATTGTGAACAAACCTTATCCCACCAAATTATGTTATGTAATTACATATAGTTCAGAATTCTTATTCTACTTACCTATTTATAAATAAAACTCTGATTTAACTCAAGAACTGCAGAATGCACAAACACATGTGATATTTAAGATGTGTATAATTAAAGGTTGGAGCTAAAAACATGATTAAATGAAATGAAAAATTAGAAGTATTTATAATCGTTGAATTGTGAAATTATAATCAGGCTCTATCTGAAGTACCATGATTTCCATTTTGGTGGCTTTTGCAGTCATCTATCACCTGATGAAGTAACTATTCTTTCCCTAAATGAGTGCTCAAATTCTCCATACATTTTGCAACATGAGAAGCTGCCTAATTGCATATTCTCAAGTGTCTGGTACAATGCTGACACTCAACAACGTCCTAGCAGTATTTCCTATGTATATTAGGAAACATTATATTTCTATATGTGTAAGCAGTGTCATTACCCATTTCCACACAGACATAAAAGCAAGTACCAAAGTCATAGTCTTTGCTAGGTATATGGCAGAAATACTAAATGAAATGTATATGGTATGTGATGGTAGACATCAGGAAAAGGAAAAAGTAAAGAATTTAAGCTGCAGACACAGATCAGGGCCTCACCTGAGCTTGACAATAACTCTGTTCTTCAGATACATTGCTTTGAGAATATTTATTGCACTAATATCACCATTGGCAAGTCCAAGAATTCTTAACTGATTATATAATGCTTTGTGAATATAATGAGATTAAAAGTCTTTTCATGCCAGGCACAGTAGCACACACCTGTAATCTCAGCATTCAGGGAGGCAGAGGCAGGCACATCACCAAGTTTGATGGCAGCCTGTTCTACTAAGCAAGTCCAGGACAGCCAACACTACACAAAACAACTGAAGAAAAATAAATTTAAAAGGTCTTTTCACTAGTAAATCATATACTTGAGCCCTGAATCACATTTTTGCACACAATTTTACGCACATTTCCAGAAATACCAATCCATTCAGACAACTGAGATGTTACTTCAATGTTTCCTATTATTCAAAGTTTCTTTTATAGATTGAGTATAAACCTAAGGAGAAACCTGACACCTCAATCCTTTGGCTTTCTCGTAAATTTCTGAAGTGCCTGCTGGTGAACTATCAAGGAGAGTCTCACTGAGTGCTTATTTTTCTATCCCAGTCACTGAATAAAGACACGCAAGAGAAACCTGTGTGTCCATCTTTTGCCAGAGACTTATACAATTCTACTACCTAATTTACTTGAAGAAGGTATTGCATCCTTTCTAATGTATGTGTGTCACTGTGTGTGCATGGGTACATGTATGTGTGCATGTGTGTGTTTAATCTCTTGAGGCAGGCTGGCCCACTTCTCTACTGTTTGTTTCTGTGCCTATCCACCAAAGAATAATATGCAGTAGGAAATCAGCTTTCCAATGTCAGTCACTTGGATGCTGTATTTTTATTTCCCAAAGATATTACCTGATTTTCAGACAGAATAGGGTGACCTTTGTTATAAATCACAAGGAATTATTTTTTTAAAGATTTATTTATTTATTATGTATATAATGTTGTGTTTTGCATCTAAAACTGTAGGCCAGAAGAGGGCATCAGATTTCATTATAGATGGTTATGAGCCACCATGTGGTTGCTAGGAATTGAACTTATGACCTCTGGAAGAGCAGCCAGTGCTCTTAACCTCTGAGCCATCTCTCCAGCCCCCACAAGAAATTATTTTGAATCACCTATAATAAGTGCTTTGTGACAAATAAAAAATAGCAGGAAGACTCATTTCCATTGCATGCATTGTATTACCATTTCTGGGGAATCTACGACAGCACAGCTTGCTTCCCTCTTGCCCTGAGTGATAGTCAAAAGGCAAAATATATTTTTGTATCATTCTTGTTAAATAAGATACACAGTAGTACTTGTTATGGAAAATGGCTTATAGATTTCTTTCTGGTTCTGAGTGTTCATTAAACCACACCCTCCAAGACTATTTTTGATGTAGCTATGTAGAAAAAGAACTTTGAATTTCTTTACCAACAGAAGAACTATACTGTCTGTTTACAGGTTTATTTGGAAGTTACAGAAATTACACTGCAAATCAGAGTAAAATCTTTCTATGTGTGTTACATAATATTACATGCTAACATTTATTAGTTGGAAGAAAAAAATCTGTTAATTTAAAACTGAAGATTTTTCAAAGAAGTTCCACTATAATCATTGCTAGTATAAAGTGTACTATTTTTTGTCCCCTCCTATAATCACCTCAATGTCTGGATGAATATAGAAAAGTTTCACTTCTGAGATTATTAAAAGATAACAGTATAAGCTGAAACAGTATAAGAATATGTGAGAAAGCCTATTATAAACAAAGCAAGCTGTCTCCAGAAAATAAACAAACTGCACTATGTCCAGCAGGTTATTCAAGCCAGCTGATAAGTTCAGTTGATAACTGTAATCTTTAGGTGATATTCCCTCTTCTAACCTTGTAACTCTTTTATGGTAGATATATTTTTAAAAACATGCATTGCCAATTTATTTTCATCTCTGTGTTTGAGAACATCTTTCCAATTCCCACATTCTCAAAATAAGGATAATACTTGTCTATTAGTGTCCCAAGCAGTTCTTGAGTCAATTCATGTGGAAAGAAATCTCTAAGTTAACAGTACTAAGGAGGGGGCAGTGCTAGCTCCATATTTCCAAATAAAAGTCACCAAAACCAAACCAGTCTGCAGAAATGTGGTTGGCATTTCCATAGGTATCTTCAATAATCTCTATAATAGAAATATTCCCTCCAAGTCTTTTTAGCTCTATAAGGAGATCAACCGAGTAAAAAGAATCTGGAACCAGAAGGGCCTACAGACACTGATGTAGCAACCAAGGACCATGGATGGGGAACAATCCCTGCTCAAATATAGAACACAGGCAGCTCAGTCTCCACGTGGGTTCCCTCGTAAGGGGAGCAGGAGCTGTTTTTGGCATGGACTCAGTGGCTGGCTCTTTGGTCACCTCGCCCTGGGAAATATAACCTTTCAGGCCACAGAGGAAGAGGATGAAGTCAGTCTTCTTGAGACCTGATAGGCTAGGACCTCCCTTATCACTGGATGAGGTGAGGGACATAGAGGGAGAAGAGGGAGGGAGTGTGGGACTGGGAGGAGACTAAGGAGAAGCCTACAGTAGGGATACAAAGTGAGTAAATTGTAATAAATAACATATCAATAAAAAAGAAACAAACGGAAAAATAAAAAAAGTTATTCCCTATATACTAGCATTCGCTAATCCAATCCCCATAGATTTGCACTAAAAGGACTTGTGAATGACTGTATTTCACATAAGAACATGTCAAAACAAGTCAACAAAAAGCTTCCTAATATTCATTGCTTGTCATGAAGACTGAAAACAACTTCACAATGGATTTTGAGGTGAGAGATGTGTGTTTTGTTGGTAAGGACTGTTTTGGTTTATCCTGCAGAATCACAGACAGGTCCTACTGAGATAACAGAAAGCATTTCTGATAAACAGAAGCAAATCAGCAAGGCACACACATCCAGCCGTGGGACTGGGAGCACTTTCACAGCATCTGTTAGAGGCAAATGGAACTGGGGAGAGCTTTAGCAAAAATCCTGCCTTTCGTCCAGATACCACTGATAATGAACACATAACAAAAACCAGACTGTTCAGCTGAAGGCTGCTCCTGTAAAACACTGCCTGTAGCCAAAGCACATCTCCTTTTTAATCCTTAAAAGCATTCAAGTTGAGCCTTGTGATCCATTTGACCAGAACTGTTTGCTTCAGGGATGCATTACTTGGACGTTAGTATCAAATACCGGTGTATCATCCAATTCCTCTGTTATGTGAAAAGACAAGATACTTGGGTTTAAATATTGATGGCCAAACTGGTATTTAAAAAATAAATGTGTAGCGTTAAGGTAACAAAATAAATACAGTACCTGGGTTTATATTTTTACAGAAAAAAGACCTTGACCTGTAGGGAAGGTAAAAGTATCTTGCAACTTACTGAATTATAGACATCTGTGGTAACATAGGATTTGTTTATGGTCACAACTGTGGCTTTAAATATCTCTGATGCTATTTTCTTTCTTTTTACTTTAGGCTATTAATTGTGTTCATAGAAATTAGTCCCATGGTAGATTTTACACCTAGTGTAAATTATATTTCTTTGGTCTAGTGAGTCCCTGTGTGCCAGGCTCACTTACACCCTGAAGTATAAAACAGGAGTATGATTAAAGACAAGGGACCCAAAGGGATGGAAAGAAAGCAATGGGTACACCCACTGGGGGGCTTTATAACATTTTTCCTACTACTGAGAATCAATGCACAACCACAGATCTATTCTCTGCTTTAAAGCTCCTTTAAAGGGTTAGCTTCTTAGGATACAACTGTGCTTATTTTATCTTGCAAAATAACTTGTGGAAAGGCTTTTGTATATGGTTTTTTTCGGTGATGAAGCATTATAAATCATTTTTTATTGTTTAAAACATATTTTTGCATAGATACTGCCCAAGTTTCCTGGTGCTATAACAAAATGTTGGAAACATGTTATAGTAATAAAGAGACATTCCTTAATTCACAATCCGAAGGCTGGTACATCTAAGACTGACTTACTAAGACATAATCTTGCTATGTTTTTCCAGAGTGAGAGGAAGAGAATCTGTCCAGAGACTGGACAGAAGCTTCTCTAGGCCATGAGACCAGAACCCTTATGGTGTTCTCACCTTCTAAGCATCTCACTTTTTTACACTGTCTTGTTGTAGGCTATGTTTTCATCATATGCACCCAGGCGACAATAGCTACTGGCTATTGAAGTATTTATATAAACTTCAAACACTATACCATCTAAAGGGAAAAGAACCAGGTCCCAGCAGAGGGATGCACGCTAGTGTATTAAGTTCTGGAAATGACATAATCAACAAAGATATTCAAGAGGGAAATGTTGTCCTTTGTAACCAACTGAACAAACAAATATGAAAACTTAAAAGTTCCTATGCATTAGTATAGAATTCAGAAATTCTTTGGTGAATTTGTAGTCTGATTTGCATATCTAATTATTATATTACTAAGCTTTATTCTAACAGATTTTTACAAAATGATGATTTTAGCCTTGACTGTTTCATCCCTGCTGCTTGACTTCTCATAGTGGTTCTACATAAAAATTGAGAATATTAGAGCATTTTACTTTCATGGGACTTGAGATTGTCTTGCTACATTTGTACATATGTAAATAGGCAATGTAAAAACTAGTATATGGAAAAATTCTACTTGACCATACAAGCTCCTAATAAATGCTGAAATAATCTATAGGGCAGTCGTTCTCAACTTTCCTAATGCTGAGATCTTTTAACACAATTCCTCACATTGTGGTGACCTCCAACCAGAAAATTATTTCTGTTGCTACATCATAACTGCAGTTTTGCTACTGCTATGAATCATAATGTAAAGATATGTTTTTAGCGGTCTTAGGTGATCCCTGAGAAAGAAAGGGTCACTCAACCTTTAAAGGGTTGTACCCCACAGGTTGAGAACCTCATGTGCAGAGGTTTTGTTTGTTTGTTTTTAATAATCCATATCCTGATCATTCAATAAAAGATAATGATATCTACAGATATTCCCCATTAGTCCTGCAAGTACTGTTAGTGATTTATAATATATATATTTATAATATATATATAATATATTCAAAATATATATAATATATTTATAATATATATACTGTTCTGCTGTGAAGATATTCGGGAAGTCAAAAAGAATTATCTCTTGTCCCTAGAGTAGCTTTAAGATATATACACAAGAAAGCTTATTTCTCAAGTTTTAAGTCACTTTTCCAAAGTAGAAGAAGATGTGATCAAGCATACATGAAAATAATAGCTTGGGTCACTGAGTCTGGAAACATGGGTGGGGGCAGGGAGGAAGGAAGCAATTGAGATATATAAAAAGCATCTAAAGGAGAATTTCCTTTTACCTTGCCTAAAATACTTGGTAAAAGTGGACACAGAATCACAATTAAATCATAGCAAATTTAGAATTTCTTTTTGTAGCATATAATCAAGCTGTAGGAGTTATAATCTCATAAAATTGAATTAAAACTGAATCTAGAGTTTAAAAGATAAATAATTTCATTGTTGGAAAACATAGATGTTAATTTCTGAGTAATCAAATTTGATGCTCAGGTAAAGGAGGACTACAGAGAATTATACATTAACCTAATACCAAGCATAAAGAGGATATAGACCTTCTGCCAAGATGTAGCCCATAGACAGCTCAGCATCCATGTGGGTTACCTAGTAAGTAGAGAAGAGACAGTCTTTGACATGAACTTGGTTGCCTGCTCCTTGACCACTTCTCCCTGGTGGTATGACCTAGCCAACCCACAGAGGAAGAGGATCCAGGTAGTCTTGGTGGGACCTAATAGGCTAGGGTCAGACAGTAGGGGAGGAGGACTTCCCCGATCAGTGGACTAAGGGAGAGAGATAGGGAAAGAAGAAACAGGGACTGGGAGGAGATGAGGTTGGGGGGCAACAACTGGGATACAAAGTGAATAAGTTGTAAATAATAATGATATATGAAAATGGATCTCCTGTCCCAAGGTGACAGCATGTGTAGGTATTTAAGCATGCTTTTCCATTCAGTTGCTCTGAACATGTGTGTGTGTGTGTGTTTGTGTGTGTGTGTGTGTGTGTGTGTGTAGAGAGAGAGAGAAAGTGAGAAAGAGACAGAAAGAAAGAGAAAAAGAGACTGTGGGGTGGGGATTTACCAAACTCTTATCACTACACAATAAAAAGAGAACGCATGCTTGGCTACCCATCCTTCAGATTATGACATAGTGACACATTTTTATCATTAAATGTATGTGTGGGTAACTTCTTTTCTCCAATATTATATAGAAGAAAACCACACATTCACAAATATATACCATATATTCACTTACCATATGAATATGGCAAATATTTTTCATAAAACATCATCATTCTTTAGTATGTATTTTTCTAGCAAAATTTTACATAAATTTTGACATACATAATATGTCAAGTAAATAAAACAAAGGTAATTAAAAAACTCAACTGCTTAGTCAATTGTAGTCTTAACTTTGTGTACTTCTCTATGAATAGTTTTGCTTTTTCACTTGATCAATATATTAAAGATTTATTCATGCTTTTTTTATTCATGTCTTAATTGTAAAATTAAAGATACTTTTAAAATGAAGTGATTAAGTGAAAGCCACCTTGTTGAAGAAGTAACTACTATATTATTATTAGATATGGATATCTATACTTTTAAGCAGATATTTATACTTTTAAGATAAGATATACAGGAATGAATTTTTATGAAAAACTCTCAGATTATGATTATCCTAATGAGACTTATTTGTGGGTAACACTATAGTTGAAGGTCCTGTTCATAATTCTAAAATTGGAATTATTTGTTTGTTTGTTTATCCAGCCAAGTAAAAGACAGTTGTAAACAGTTATTTGGTATGTCCCCGAATGTAGTATCACTCTCCCTTGCTGCATATCTCCCATACAGAACAGTTTTCCTGCTACTATTTGATGCTGTATTAATATTTCTAAGGGTGTTTTTATTTTTAGTTTTCATGATTGACCACTGGGGTGGAAGTGGGGGAAGTCATCCATGATCAGAGGCTGTCTTCGAGAATTGTATTTTTAGCACAATCTCAGTCAATATTTAAAGTCGTTACACAGTAATCAGAATAATCACATATCAAGCACCCACTGTTAGCTAGGTTATACACATTGCTTTTCATTTTTCTAACCTTTCTGAAATATAAGATCTATTGGCTCAGTTCACATGAACACAAAGAAGCAGGCCAAAGTGTACACCCACAAAATGAATCACTGTTAGAAATGGTTGGAAGCTGTTCTTGAGATGACAGGGTTTGGGTCATTGAACAGTCTACAAAAGTTCAAATCCTAATTAAGTCAAAGCTAGAAAAGATCATCCTGAAGGAGGTATCCCAGAAGCATAAAGACATACATGGTATATACTCAATTATAAGTAGCTATTAGACATATAATTTAGGATAAACATACTAAAATCTGTACACCTAAAGAAGCTAATCAAGAAAAAAAGAAAAGAAAAGAAACTAATCAAGAAGAAGGAACCTAGGTAAGATGATCAATGCTCATTTGGAAAGGGAAACGGGACAGATATAGGAACAGGAAGAAAACAGGGAATAGGAGAGGATTCTACCACAGAGGGCTTCTGAAAGACTCTAGCCAGAAGGGTATCAAAGCAGATGCTGACTGAGACTTATAGCCAAACTTTGGACAGAGTGCAGGGAATCTTATGAAAGAAGGAGGGTGTGAAAGGCCTGGAGGGAACAGGAGCTCCATAAGGAGAGCAACAGAACCAAAAATTCTGGGCACAGGGGTCTTTTCTGAGAATGATTCCAACTAAGGGCCATGCATGGATATAACCTAGAATCCCTACACAGATGTAGCCCATGACAGCTCAGTTTCCAAGTGGGTTTGCTAGTAAGGGGAACAGGGGCTGTCTCTGACATGAACTCAGTGCCTGGCTCTTTGATCACCTCCCCTTGAGGATGGAGCAGCCTTACCAGGCCACAGAGAAAGACAATGCATCCAGTCCTGATGAGACTTAATAGGCTAGGGTCAGAGAGAAGGGGAGCAGGACCTCTGCTATCAGTGGACTTGGAGAGGGCCATAAAAGGAGATGAAGGAGGGAGGGTTAGACTGGGAAGGGATGAGGGAAGGGGCTGCAGCTGGGATATAAAGTGAATAAACTGTAATAAATAAAAAATTAATTAATTAAAGAAATTAAAAAAGAACAACAACAACAAAAAATCCCAATCAGGGAAAATATTTGTACTTGACAACAAATTTACAGTAAATGTAATCTTTTTTAAAATTTGCTTTGTGTAAACATTTTTTATCTCCTAAGTAGAGGCAGGCTTGTATCAGGATAATATACCAAGTTCCTACATTGTCAAAGAATCTGCTTTAGTGTATTCTGTATATTTTTCACAGTAATGCCAATGTAATAATTTTGTATTTAGCCAATGGTGATATTGAAAGTATTCACCAATGAACATCTGAAGCAATGTATTCATAATTTTATTAGATGACTACTTTTGACCTGGCATGTTTAATTGAAAAAAGGAGGGAGAGAGAAAAAGACAGAAAAAGTAGGAAATTTGATCTGAGGGTAGCTCTTATTCTGGTATGTTATAGGAACAACATCACAAAGGCCATACAAATGTATCTATGCTAAATCTTAGTTAAGCCTAATTTAGACAGTCTTCATATGTTTATTCCAGAGAGAAAATCCAAACCAAGTGGTTTAGAATGAATCACAAAGTAGAGTTAAGAAGGTAAATTTGTTGAAGAAGAACAATGCAGCAAAGATACAGGGCTCCAGCAAAGAAATCAGTTTAACCAAAGAAAGCTTGAAGGAGGAAAGTGGTTTATGTCAGCATCAAGCAGAAGCATAAATGAAAGCTTACATACTTCTGTACATCGTGAATTCTAGTAAGAATCGATGAGGCAAACTAAGCAGAGATGCTAATATATATCTTCGTATATAAGCATACATGGTTTCTTAGGCTTAATGAAGGGCTTATAGATGCAAGATGAGACACTCAGCCTTTTTATGCGCTTAGAATTGGAAGCCAGTTATAAAGAGAGCAGTGGGAGCTAATCCGAGTTTGCAGAGTGGTGGAAGGACCATATCAGAGGTCTCTTGGCCTCCCGCAGTGTCTCTACAGTTAAATCCAGTTTTCTAGGTAAGTCATCAGTTCACAGTCAGGGAAATAGAACTGTGATATGAGTGGCTTGCACAGAATGTTACAGGAAAATGTTCCTTCATCTAGATTATTCTGGACATGCACTTTCTTATATCTTTGGCATGTAGAAAATTGGTTTAATAATCTCCAGAGAAAAATTTGCTAATTTTTTGCCTGTAGCACTCTCTTTGCTGATTTCTATCTGAATATTTTCAACTCTCATATTAATTTTACCCTATTTACTATGTTGGATGCAATGAATCATGTTCAGAACCAAAGAAAAGTTATGCAAAAGACTACAGAGGAAATTAAAAAAAAATGCATCTGCTTTCTCCAACCTGCTTCTGTTGATTCTTACCAGGTAGCATTTTTTCTGTCTCTTATTCTCATTTATATGAAAATCCAGATAGAAATGAAAGTAATATATTAGCTGTTTTGGAAGAAAATGTTAAGTCAATTATACTCTTGCAAGATTTATAAGAACCAAAGTGAGTTTAAATTTGAATTGTCAAGGAAAATTTTACATGCATTAAGCACTCAGCAAAACCCATCATGTGTATTTAATTATGTACTGGGCTTTGAACTGCTATATTTAAAGTGGTATTTTTATCTTCAAAAAAGTTTTCTTAGAGAACTCATTCTATGCATCACTATGCATTTAAATTATACCTGTGGGTATAATTCAAATAGTCATATATGTTGGTGGTGAGATTAGGAGAAGACAGTGTGGGTGTTAGACAATGAAATTAGGAGTTCCCGCATTTCTTACAGGCACCTGTTTTAAAAAGCAACAACAGTTGTCTTGTCTGTCTATTGCAAGCACCTTCAACCTTATTTATTAGGGTGTTCTGGAAATCTATGATTCTTTGTTATCACTTAGATTTTTAAGAATATGTGCATTAACAAATCCCTGCATATTGGATTGTTATTTCCAAGTAGAAAACAGCTTATCTTAGAAGAGTAACTACTGACCTTTAAATCTTCCTTTCAACTGAAATGTTTCAAAACTGAGCAGATTACAGAAACACATTAAGCCCACATTTTTTAAAATGCAAAGCACTGCAGAGCATATTGAGCGATTTAAAGATATACGAGATGTTCCCATGTGTGCATGTTGTGTCAGTATACTCTCTTGGTGAAATATGGACAGATCGAGGATTGTGTTACAAATGAAAGGATGCAGTAGGAATATACTGCATATATATATATATATATATATATATATATATATATATATATAACAAAAAAGTCTCTTTATGCAAGAGAACCTTCACATTGCTTTGATCCCAAGACGAGTATTATTCATATGGGTCATTTCTTAAACATTATTAATATTTTCATATCTACAGTAACAGAATTATTTGAGATGAAATAAAATGCTGAGACTCCAAGCAACAGGCATCATTCTTTAGACTTAATTTCTGTTTTTAGTTTTAGTTTTAGTTTTATTTATTACAGTTTATTCACTTTGTATCCCAGCTGTGGCCCTCTCCCTTGTCTCCTCCTAAACCCACCTTCCTTCCCTATTCTCCCCCTGTGCCCCTCCCCAAGACCACTGATAGGTGAGGTCCTCCTCCCTTTCTATCTGACCTTGGCCTATCAGGCCTCTTCAGACTGTTATTTTATTTTATTTTTTTTATTTTTTTTAATTTATTTATTTTTATCTCAATCACAGGTTAGGTACTTTGAATCCCAGGCGTAGCCCCCTCCCCCATTCTCTCCTACCCTCCCACTCCCTCCCTCAAGAAATGCATTCATAACAAAAACTATTTGCTTGTGGAAGGTATATGTAGATGACAGTCAATTATCATGGAATTAACTTGCATGTTGTAGCTGTAAATGTCATTTGAACATCTAATTTACACTTGTTTTGTTTTGTTTTTCCTTTTGATATCAGTTTTTAACTCTATGAATTCAGAATATTGGTTGCTTACGAGACTAACATTTATGATCACTGAACTTTTATTTATTTGTATTAAATAATGTATGACTGTTAAATTTTGATAGAGGTTCTATAAAAGTTTTATATACCTTAAAAATATTGAACAATTGTTAGCCTCATTTTCTTTTAAATTTCATACATATGTTAGTATCCTGAAGTGAGAGTTATGGTCTGCAGTACTATCTTAAGATTAAATATTTTTCAACTTTCCTTGTCAAATATATGACAAAGTATATGACCAGTGTGTTTTTAACTTTAATAATTATTTATTGTAAGAGATATCACATAATTTACAGACCTCTTTTATGAAGTTTTTATGTAGTATTTATATAATTCAAAGTGTAGGTAATATTGAAGGGGCATTTTATTTATTTATTTTCAATACAGTATTTGGAAATATTTATGTAGTCATTTTGATTCTGAAAGTATTGACATTGCTAGCTATTCATTATGCTATTTCCTTTTAGAAAACATTTTTACTTAGTCTTCTTAGACTCATTCTACTTTATACTCTACATTCCCAATTTTATTTTTAAAAGTATTTTACAGCATACTGCTTTGCACATTCTGATTTTCACCTGTCAACATTTACATGTTCTAGAGTGATATGAGTTTTGTGTGGAAATCATCAAGTTCTGTTTATTTTTGACCACAGCACAGAATGACTTCAATTGGTAGATTATTTGCACACCATGCGCAAAGCTCTGGTTTTGGTCTCTCAACAATGAATAAACTGTACATGTCAGCTCATAGCATTGATTCTAGCACTTGGGTGGCAGAAGCAGCAGGATAGAGAATTCACAGTCTTCATCAGCTACAGAGTGAGTTGGAGGCCAACCTGAGATACAAGAGCTATGCAGTCTCAAAGCAAATGAAAAGCTACTGAGAGTTTTTGAGGAAACGAACTATGGGAGCTTTGAAGTTGTTATGTTATCACTAATTGTGTTAAATTATACTGACTGTCAAATGCAGTTAAAACAAATGACAATAAATGCATCCAGATGCCCCTTGTGTACCCCATAGTTTGGCCTCTACAAATTACAGTAAAAACGAAAACCATTTTTTGTTATGGATAAATGGTACAATATTTGATTGAATGAATGTTTAGTTCCTCTTGACAGAACATTACCATCTAACAAAACATTGTTGATTTTCAAAAAAAGTTAGTGTTTTTTTTTTACATTATTATGCATTGCCATACACTCTGTGTTCTCCCACTCTTTTGAGCAACTACTTTTAATGATTTAATTTGCAGGACTGTGTTGCTAATAAACATTCTGTTTAAAATCTTCACAGTGAACTTTTTAAGAGTGATGTGGTCCACATGTAAACGTTCTGCAAATGCATCTGAGTTCTAGACAGAGACACATTAGAAGCTGCCAGGACTTTGTTTGTTGTGGATGCCTGGTTAGCTGCCACTTGAACAGTTGAAATCTGAGCACACTGATCCACTGTAGCCAGCTCAAACAAGGGATACTCCAATTCAATGGGAAGACAGACTCATATGCAAAGTTGAGTGGAAAAATTCTGCTGGAATATGTGCCGATGGGATGGGATGCTACTTCATGTAAAGAAATAAGTTGGTCTTCATAAACACATGAAAATTTTTATGGAACGTTCCAAAATTATCCTTTGAATAAAATAAAAAGGCAATGTGTTTCATTTAAACTAAATGATATTTTTTTTTGTAATTACAAATGGGATGGGTAATGATTTTACTTGCTGAAAATATCAAATACAAAGCCGACATCGAAGACATTCTTACTGATTATCATCCTTCACGCATTTCTAGCATCCTTCATATATTTTAATTAATATAATATATAATATAAATCTAGTAAATCATTTATATGAAATAATTGAGTTTTGCCATAGTAAATTAATATCTTAAATCTAACTCATATATCTAACTTACATAAATGACTATAATAAACATACTATAGTTAATGTATGTGGCTGAGTCTAAAGAATCAAGGCTGTGAACCTCTAGCTAACTACAAAAAGAAAATCTTGAAACATTCTTGAAAATGTTAAACTATGCTTACTTGTTGAGCAGAAGAACCTGAAACACTCTGAATATAGTCTCTTTCTTATATTTATATTATCTGGACTTTCTTGCTATACAAACTTGCTCTTCCCACTCTGGGGAATTATTAGTGTTATTAGTATTTCCTGGGCACAGATATCAACACAACTTTACTTCAAGTCATTTTTCAGGAAATTATTTGTATGTAAAACATAAATATTAGAAGAGAGATGTGACTACAGTAAAATAAAGGAACCTGATTTGAATATTTCCCACTGGTTAAACAACTCAGTCCATTTGGCAATGTTCCGTTTTGGGAAACATTAAGATATAACGTTGCAAAAGTGTAGACTTCTGGGTTTTAACCTGGGCACTAAGACATTCAGTTAAGGATTGCTGTCTTACTCTCCTAATACATTGGATTTTTATTTCCATCTATTTATCCTTTAAACTTCTGCTACCTTTTTGATAATTGTATGTTTAAGTAAGTCACATCAAGATTCTAATGTGTTTTACTTTGTATACTAACTTCTGTTTGCTGTTCAAAATAAAATTCCATAAGTCCTTGTTCCATAGTTTAACTGATCCACAACTTTTATATTCTTTCCTCAAAGCAGTTAATATATTTGACAAAATTACCCAAGCATAGTTCTGTAACTAAGCACTGGTGTATACAAGTAATGACATGAACACATGGATGATAAGATGTAAGTAGAAGACTAAATGGTAACAGAAATGCATTTTGCGTTTGGTTTTTTTTCCCCCTTTCTCACAATGAATCAGGGAAGAGTGACAAAAATATATGTCATAGAAAGCCCATTAACTGACATACAAAATCATTCAAGCAATGTAGTTCACTGGAGAGACTAAAGATATGTAATGAGAGTGAGAAAGTAGTTTTGATAATCAGAATGAGTCGAAAGCAATCTCTTGCCTGCTTTAGCTTGCACAGATGACTGGGGAAGGAAAATGTTCTTTTCTTCTGAGACAGAAACAGGACATCAGTCAAAATGATAAGAGATGTCAGTGTAATATTTTTCTGACTGAGTGAGGGACCCTTGATCTGGTGCCTGCACTGGGTATTTCTTTCTTTCTTTTTTTATTTTTTGCTTCAGTTTTATTTAGCCTTTCAGGTATTAGGTTTAATATCAATATAATGTAAGAAAAGTTCAAACTTCTTATTGAGTAATGTAAAAATAATTTATCTATAAAAATGTATCTATTTAAAAGTCAGCAAAATAAAAAACTGTTTTGTTAATATTTTTGTTACTTTAAATAAAGAATTATATTTCCCAAGGTGAGCATGAAACTACCTTTGAGATAGGAATTTCGTATATTTTTTATTTAATTAATAATCACATGTAAATGTTTTTGCTTTGACTAGCAAAGAATTTTATTAATAGTCATAAAGTTTATTGAAGGGTAACTGAAAACATTTAGCGGTTATCTATAAGGTATGTAATGCAGCATTGCGTCATTTTTCTACTATGTTAACTTTCGGAAGGTTATAGAAAAAAGCATTTTAGGTTACTAATAAATGACAAAATAGGAGCTATTTTAAAATTATATATATTTTATAATTTAAAGTAGAGCATAGTCATGTTTATGGTATGCAGTTGATAATATTCACTCTATTACTCTGTTTTAAACTTCTTTTTGAATATGAAATTTATGTTAACATAGCAGAAAAGTTTCTAGTGAGAAAAATGGATAATTCAACTGATACATACTGACACACTCTAAAGTTAAAGCTACACTCTTGGTAGAGTGTGTGACATAGGCATACAATAAAAAAAATACATTTCTAGTTATGAGTGCCACTTAATTGAAAAATCCTCTTAAGTAGGCTGTCTGCTCTTTCAGTGACTCAGTATTCATGCCACATGGTTTTCCACTTGGATATTAACCCCAGTATTAAGACATTCAATTAAGAATTGCCATCTTATTCTGTTAATAATGTGGATTTTTCTATTTATATATTCTTTAAACTTCCACTAACTTTTTGATAATTATATGCTACTGTCTTCAGTTAATAATCCCATCAGGATAAACATTTACTGTCTCTAACATTCCATATATACCTACATGAAACCCGAGATACCCATCTGCTACATCTGTTTAAGGGGCCTAGGTCCAGTTAGTTACTGTTATTGAAGAGAAGCATGAAGTAGGATAATTTATATAAAATAAGAAATATGCACAGCAAAAATTGCAGTAAATTATAACTATTAGCAAATGTCCGTTGATTTATTCATGTTAACAAGTATGTTGTAAGTATTATGTGCAATAGTTAATAAAAGAGAATGGATAAAGCAGACATAGAAGGCTTTCAATGATTGATCTAATATAAACACTTAAAGACAGGCATAAGACAGCATCTTTTAAGTGGTTCGATGATTCTCCTCATTCATGCATAGTGATATGTTTTTCATGGGAACCATCCTCCTTCTATGGTCTACTTTGAGAGTTTGTGGCATTGCTTGACTGATCTTGACTAGATTCATTCTTCTATTGGATAAGCAGAACTGTTTTCTTACCCTTTTATCTCAGCCTTAATTTTAGACTTTAGTGGTTTGTTGATCATTCTCCCCAATACTGATAATTTAAGAGATTATCATAAGTTTTTTTTTTATATCTCTGTAATTAGGCAGATTACTCCATAGTTTACCTTGGACTCCCTAAAGCCTATCTTGTAAAATGCGGGTTTTCCTAGCTCCCGAAAAATGACATAGAAACCTTCATAATTATTAAAGGTTTCAGGTACTGTAACTGGGCAGATACTCAGCTATTCTAACTGGGGCCTGGCTTACTTCCACCACATGGCCCTTCCATCTTAGTCTATCTCTGGCAACTAATTCTTATTAGGTTTCTACCTCTCTTTCTCTCTGGACCCCACTTGGGACCAGAGATCCTCTCCCTGGGCTCAGAAGCTGTGCCTTATCTCCTTCAGCCCATCTGGTGGGTGTTTAGCTCTTTATTTAACCAGTCAGAAAAAAACATTGAGACAGGAGCTGCTTCAAAATAATTACAACTCCAAAATCCAGACTGCAACCAGATTTCTGGGTCCAGAAATCAGTATTTGAATAATATAAGAAGGAGAGGAAGACCTCCCCTATCAGTAGACTTGGGGAGGGACATGCGTGGAGAAGGGGGAGGGAAGATGGGATTGGGTGGGGAGGAGGAAGGGATTTATGGGGGGATACAAAGTGAATAAAGTATAATTAATTTAAAAAAGAATAATCTTGGGCTGGCGAGATGGCTCAGAGGTTAAGAGCACAGGCTGCTCTTCCAAAGGTCCTGAGTTCAATTCCCAGCAACCACATGGTGGCTCACAACCATCTAAAATGAGATCTGGTGCCCTCTTCTGGTGAGCAGGCACACATGCAGACAGAGCACTGTATACTAAATACACAAATTTAAAAAAAAAAAAGAATAATCTTTACACAATGCAAGTAAACATCACTCCAACACATTTGAAAACCAATTAGACTTCAACATGAGCTGGTGCCCAAAAAGCTATGTAGTCTACCTGAATACTAAATATCAAAAATACAGAGTGTGGTGAACATCATAACCAGTGCCTGTATTAAGCCTGGAGTTATGCATGGGTACTTACGCTTGTCTTAAAAATCGTTAATGTATTGTCATTGAATTCTTGCAGCAACAGTAAGACTCTGAACTATTCTTAGCCCTGCATGGATTAAGAAAACTTAGGGGGAAAAAAGACATTGTAAATTTTCTGACTTGGTATATTGAATTGGAAGACCTTTGATTCAAACAAACAAACACTAATCACACAGGGACACCTTAACCTCTACAATACTCTGTCTCTCCACTTAAGAAACTAATCATTTAATATTGATTATTTAGTGTTTCTCTGTGAAAAAAAACTGAGGTCAAATATTTATGTTTACCCAAGATTAAGTGCAATTAGCAGGTATGTACTGCCATGGAAGTTTACCATGTTTGCAGTCATTAATTAGAAATATAGAAAAAAAAAGAAGTATATAGAATGCATTTATTAAACAAGGGCTTCTTATTGGTATAGAATAAATAATTAATCGATGCCTGGTTCTGTTTCACAAGTTTTATATTGAGTTCATGAATTTCTGGCTACCAATGTACTTAGTGATGTTTTTAAGTGATATGATATATGCAAAAAGCTTTTTCTATTATTATAGAAAGTAAAGAACAATAAATTTTATTAGAAGTCCAAAGGAATTTCTGTTTTCTAAACTGATGTAAAGTTTACCAACTCATATATTCCACAAGAGACTTTGATGAAGAAATTTCATTATTTTGTCCAAGCAACTTCTGGCTTCTAATATCAGAAGAAATCTTAGAACTTAGATACTTCACCTCATCTGAAGGCCATGCTTATCAACACAAGAAATTTTACTATCTAGTAACTCAACATTCTATTTTATTTTAATTTTTATGTTTAGAGTAAATTCACTATGAAAAGACAAAGGAGAGAGATAACTGCAACACTCCTACACTGAATATATTAGCATAATATATTCGGAGGGCATTGGATGATGGCTTCTGGGATACAGAGAAAAAATAGGAATATAGGGGTGATTCCTAATACTCAGTTGCATGATGGTGTGAACTACAAATGACCCTGTGCCAAACTGCTTCTTCCAATGATTATTATGTTATATGTTTTACTCATATATTCTAAATGTTGATATCTAGAATGATTCTTGGTCAGTCTTTGAAGACAAACAGAGTTCAAATATTGCCTAGATCACTCACTAGCACTGTGACTTAGGCAAATTACTTCATTTTTTTAAGCAATCTATAACACGAGGAACAAACATTAAACGAGTCAGCAGTATGATAGCACAAAGGGCATTTGACAGATGATCTTACTGTAAATTTTAAGTGTACTGTATGGAGACAAATGTTGGGTAACTTAGAAGTTTGTTTTTCTTGATGCTTCTTTGGATCTCATGTACTTGCCTTTGAATTCACCAGCTGGCAGTAGTGATAGAAAAGTTTTCTTTGCTGAATAATTTGAGAAGGTTTGGTGAGTCTCCATGTCTTTCCTTAAGGAGATAAGAGTTTGGTATCAGAGTGTGATATTGGAACTATGTAGACATCATTATTCTAAAACCCTTTCATATTTTGAAAGCAAACCTGGAGCTGTGTCTTACATGACTGCTTTTGTTGAAGTTCATGTTCAGTGGATTCACGTCTGGAATATTTGATTTGTACAAATGATTTTTTATATCCAGAAAATTAATTATAAGAACAACAAATTATAATATTTAGTAACTGATACAGAAAAAAGGCATTTTAATATATACTTTGAAATGAGAGTCTGCCTCTATCAGACCTGTATATGTTCAGTAGACTTTACATGCTGTGAACTCACAGGATGATCCAGCCTCTCTAATCCATGAAGCAGAGCCTCCCTTGTTTACAGTATCTAAAATAAATTGTTTCACTTCCCTGTGGGATTGTTTCTTGTTGAGAAGAACCTCATAATTAAAAGCAGCAACTGGAATAGAATTATAATGCAGGTATTTTGACAATGCAGGCACCTGGTATATTATCTTAAAATATACTGACCTATGGCTACTGCCGATGGTGTTCATTCTAGGAGAGATTTGCATAACTACAGAGAATTAGTCTCTCTGCCCATCGTTTTTGAAAAGACCATAGAGTATTTAGTAGAGAGGAGGTAATTATGTTATTTGGGATAATAGTCAGATTTACTGTCTAGAATGTTATTCTGAACACTACATGAATTTCAGAATAATTGCTCAAATCCTGTTTTGATAAAAGCTGATTCATTTTCTTTCAGGTCTTTCTTTATGCTCTTCTTTTATTTTTATTTTCATTTCTTTAAACAACCAGCTCTACATTATTGCCAACTGTTCTATTTAATATTAATATTGACCTTTTGTCTGTGTCTAGACATTGTTTATTGGAAAAAAATTGAATTCTCATAAATCAAATTTTGTTCCAAATGGTGAGTGCACTTTTGTTCAATGTTTCATCACTTACCCATCACTGTAGGCAATGCTTAGAAGTTAGGTGAGTTCTGGACATTTCTGTAGATGCAACAAACACATAATCATTAATTCTTTCTTTAGAGTAAAAAGGCACCCAAGAGCACAGTGAACAAATTCTTAAATTGACTGTTATTAAAGTGACAATTATAAAATGATCATATTATTAAAGTTAAATATACTTGCTATATTTTAATTCTGGTGACATTTATTTACAATATGCTAAAAGTTTTGTCTACCAGTATAATACTTTCTCATCCGCATCATTGTTAATGCTGTGTTTTTCCTCTTATATGAATATATTTTCATTGTGATAATAAAAAGGGAGAAGTAAAAACTATTTTGCATGGGTAATCTTGCAAACCACTTATTTATGATATAAACAAATGTAAAAATTTTCCATTAGCTTAATGAGATTTGTAAAATTTTAGAAAACTCCAGCTAACGCTTAGTGACCATCAATCAAACACTGCATCTCTCAGCATGTAATTTAAGTGCACTATTTAAAGTTTTAAAGTTGAGCAATTGTGTTACTTAAGCCTATAAGCAAAATTATTTTTACATCATGCTAACTTTATTTTTAATTAATCATTATTCTAGTAAATAGAAATCACCTACCACAATTAAATATATATTATCACTGGCATTCAGTTGGTTGCTAACTACATATCTTGTGTGACCTTGACTGAATAATAAATTATTGTACTGTCATTGACATATACAACACCCGGAATTCATCATGATATAGCTATTTTGTTACGCAGAAATTTAGCTTATTCTTTGAAATAACATTGCTATAATTTCAAATCTTTGTTCTATATAGTGACCTAGAAATAGCCACAAATATGCTTACATCCAAAATACCGTTCTAGAATTACAGAACTTGGGCCTTAATATCATCATTAAAGCATAAAGTATATTGTTTCTATTTTAGCTGTGTTCATTTCAAAATGAGCCACCTCAAACACATCTACACTGGAAAATGTGGAGGGGGAAAAGAGAGGTGAGAGTGCACAATTAATAAAATGTGCAAATTTTCTATTTTTTAATTAAAAACCCTTAAATAAAAGTGCATGAGCACTGTCTTCCATAGATGTCTTTTATCATGAATTTGTTACGTGGCATCCTCATTCAGCCAGTCTACAAAGCTATCTGTGACGGCAGAAAAGGTTCTTTCTTGACATGGAGGCTTCATCCTCTTCCTCACAGTAACCATTCAAAGCCCTTTGTCTCTTTATATTCATTATTGCTGCTGCAGGAACAGAGTGATTTCATTACTTCATTGGCGCGGGAAGCACGGATTCGTGTTCGCTGTCCATCCTGAGCCATTTCCTCCCCTTCTCTACTCTCATTCACTGAAAAATCCACCAATAGAAAAACCAAAATACACAATGTAAAACAGTTCAAAGCGCACAGTGTATCACAAATTAAGTTGTCAGGTCTCATTTAATAACATCATATGTGTTGAACGAAGAAACCAAAGAAGCCCAGGAAAAACTGTATTTTGAAGATTTTTTTATTACATCACGCTTTTTAAAACTGTGTTAATATTACCAAAAACTTTAAATGTGCACTATGTTATTATTATGGGTAATTTTGATTTCTAGTATGTTCTGCTGTCAATGAAAAAATGCTTTTGTTGCATGACTGACACATTAAGTTCATAGTTGGAACTTAATAATTTACAACTATTTAGCATGATTGTGGAGTTTAAGTTTATCCTTAATTTTCTGTGGCTACTATGGTCACTTAATAAGTTCTCCTTAAACTCAAACTCATGTATATGTAGATAAATATATTCACATAAACTACATTCATTCACTAGCATGGAATCTTTGGGTTCTATGCTTTTTTCCTTTTATTTTAATTTTACTGAAAGTAATAACACCAATATACTGTAATGAATTCATTATTGTGACTAAAATACCTGGAAAAATCAAGAAAAAAATATATTATATATTATATGGTTTCCTTCCTAATAGTTAAGACTGTGAAGAAAACATAGACTTCAATATTTTAAAGATATTTTTTAAAATTTGAAATTAATATATAATTACACCAGTGTTTGTTCTTTTCTCCTTCCAACCATACCTTGTAGCCACCTATCTCAAAGTCACAGTCTCTGACATATTTTTCTTTAACTGTCACACATATATATACACACACACATATCATATATCCCTAAATATAAAAATACAACTTTCTTAGTCCTTATAATGTTAATGTATGTTATTTTAGGTATTAGTAGTAAACAAACAATTGAAGGAAACTATCCTGAGAAGGACTTTTTCTCCCATTCTTACCATTCTTTTTTTAAATTTTATTATTAGTTACATTTTATTAACTCTGTATTCCAGCTGTATCCCTTTACCTCATTCCCTCCCAATCCCACCCTCTATCCCTCATCTCCTCCCTGCACCTTTCCAAGTCCATTGATAGGGGAGGACCTCCTCCCCTTTCATCTGACTCTGGTTTGTCAGGTCTCTTCAGGACTGGCTGCAAAGTCCTCCTCTGTGGCCTACAAGGCTGTTCCTCCTTTGCAGGGTGGGGAGGTCAAAGAGCTCACCATGAGTTCATGTCAGAAATATTCCTTTTTTCCCTTACTAGAGTGCCCACTTAGATACTAAGCTACCATGGGCTACATCTGATCAGAGGTTCTAGGTTATATCCATACATGATCCTCGGTTGGAGAAACGGTCTCATATAAGACCTCTGTGCCCGAATATATTTGGTCCTGTGGAGCTCTTATCCTCTCCAGATCATATTAACTCCCCCTTCTTTCATATGATTTCCTGCACTCTGCCGAAAGTTTGGTTATGAGTCTCAGTATCTACATTGATACACTGCTAGGTAGAGACTTTTCGAGGCCCACTGTGATAGGACCCTGTTCCATTACTTGTTTTCTCCTACATCCAATGTCCATCCCATTTGTCTTTCTAAGTGAGGATTGATCATCTTACCTGGGTCCCCCTTTCTTATTTATCTTCTTTAAGTGTATAGATTTCATTAGGTTTATCATATCTTATATGTATAAATAAGTGAGTATATACCATGTATGCCTTACTCCTTCTGGGATACCTCACTCAGAATATTTTCTAGATACCATCACTTGCCTGCAAATTTCATGATTTCCTCATTTTTAGTTGCTGAGTAGTATTCCATTGTGTAAAAATACTACAGTTTCTGTATCCATTCCTTCATTAATAGACATCTGGGTTGTTTCCAGGTTCTGGCTATTATAATAAAGCTGCTATGAATAAGGTTGAGCAAATGTCCTTGTTGTGTACTTGAGCAACTTTTGAATATGTGCCTAGGAGTGATATAACTGTATCTTGAGGTAGCACTATTCCTAATTGTCTGAGAAAGCACCAGATTGATTTCCAAAATGGTTGTACAAGTTTACATTTCCACCAGCAATGGAGGAGGGTTCCCCTTTCTCCACAACCTCTCCAGCATGTCTTGTCACTTGAGTTTTTGATCTTAGCCATTTTGATAGGTTTAAGGTGAAATGTCAGGGTTGTTTTGATTTGCATCTCTCTGATGGCTAAGGATGTTGAGCATCTCTTTAAGTGTTTCTCTGCCATTCTATACTCCTCTACAGAGAATGCTCTATTTAGCTGCATACACCATTTTTTAAATGGGTTGCTTGATTTATTGCTTTTTAACTTCTTTAGTTCTTTATATATTCTGGATATCAGCCCTCTGTCAGATATAGGGTTGGTGAAGATCCTTTCCTAGTCTGTAGGCTGTTGTTTTGTTCTGACAACAGTGTCCTTTGCTTTACAGAAGCTTTTCAGTTTCATGAGGTCACATTTATTGATTGTTATTCTTTACTTTTTAACATTTTTTATTTTATATTAATTACAGGTTATGTACTTTGTATCCCAGCCATAGTCCCTTCCAGCACTCCCTCCCTATCCCCCCCTTCCCTCCTTCATCTCCTCCTCCCTGCCTTTTGCAAGTCCACTGATAGGGGAGAACCTCCTCCCCTTCCATCTAACTCCAACTTATCAAGTCTCTTCAGGAATGGTTGCAATGTCCTCTTCTGTGGCCTAGCAAGGCTGTTCCTCCCTCAGGGGGTGGGGAGGTCAAAGAACCAGCCATTGAGTTTATGTTCAAAATAGTCCCTGTTCCCCTTACTAGTGTACCCACTTGGATATTGAGCTACCATTTGCTACATTAAAAACAGGGGTTCTAGGTTATATCGATAGATGGTCCTTGGTTGGAGACACAGTCTCATAAAAGACCCCTGTGCCCTGATATATTTGGTCCTTGCAGAGCTCCTGTCCTCTCCAGGACAGGGGGATACTAACTCCCCCTTCTTTCATATGATTCCCTGCACTCTGCCAAAGGGTTGGTTATGTTTCGTAATATTTGCTTTGATACCCTGCTAGGTAGAGTCTTTCCGAGGCCCTTTGTGGTAGGCTCTTGTCCTGTTACTTGTTTTCTCCTACCTCCAATGTCCATCCAATTTGACTTTCTAAGTGAGGATTAATCCTCTTACCCCAGGTCCTCTTTCTTGTTTATCTTCTTTAGGTGTATAGATTTCAGTATGTTTATCCTATCTTATAGGTCTATATAAGTGAGTATATACCATGTTCATCTTTCTGCTTTTAGGATACCTCACTCAGGATGATCATTTCCATGTCACCCCATTTGCCTGCAAATTTCATGATCTCCTCATTTTTAATTGCTGACTAGTATTCCATTGCGTAAAAGTACCACAATTTTTGTATCCATTCCTCAACTGAGGGACATCTGGGTTGTTTCCAGGTTCTGGCTATTACAAATAAAGCTGCTATGAACACAGTTGAGCAAATGTCCTTGTTGTGTACTTGAACATCTTTGGATATATGTCTAAGAGTGGTATAGCTGGATCTTGATGAATCACTATTCCTAATTGTCTAAGAAAGCGCCAAATTGATTTCCAGAGTGGTTGTACAAGTTTACATTCCCACCAGCAATGGAGAAGGGTTCCTCATTGTTACTCTTAAAGCCTGTGCTGTTGTTATTCTTTTCAGGAACTTGTCTCCTGTGCCAATGAGTTCTAGGGTCTTCCCTACTTTTTCTTCTAACCAATTTAGTTTGTCTGGTTTTATGTGGAGGTCTTTGATCCACGTGGACTTTAGTTTTGTGCAGGGTGGTAAATATGGATCTATTTTCATTTTTCTGCATACAGATATCCAGTTGGACCAGCACCATTTGTTGAAGATGCTGTCTTTTTTCCATTGAAAGGTTTTGGCTTCTTTGTCAAAAATCAAGTATTCATAGGTGTGTGGGTTTATATCTGGGTCTTCTATTCAGTTCCATTGATCCTCCTTTGTGTTTCCATGCCAATACCATGCGGTTTTATTACTATATCTCTGTAGTACTGCTTGCAATCAGGGATGGAGATACCTCCAGATGATACATTGTTATACAGGATGGTTTTGGAGGTCCTGGGTTTTTTGTTTCTCCATATGAAGTTGAGAATCTTTCTTTCAAGGTCTGTAAAGAATTGTGCTGGTATTTTGATTGGAATTGCATTGAATATGTAGATTGCTTTTGACAGGATGGCCATTTTTACTATGTTAATCCTACCAATCAATGAGCACGGGAGATATTTCCGTCTTCTGATATCTCTTTCAATTTCTTTCTTCAGAGACTTGAAGTGGTTTTTTTTTGTTCAAACAGGTCTTTCACTTGCTTGGTTATAATCACCCCAAGGTACTTCATGTTATTAGTGGCTATTGTGCAGGATGTTGTTGCCCTGATTTCTTTCTCAGCCGTTTTGTCTTTGTTATATAAGAGGGCATCTGATATTTTTGAGTTGATTTTGTCTGCAGCCTCTTTGCTGAAGGTGTTTATCATCTAAAGGAGTTCTCTGGTTGAATTTTGGGGGTCGCTCATATATGCTATCAGAGCATCTTTGAATAGTGACACTTTGACCTATTCCTTTCTGATTTGTATGCCCTTGATCTCCATTAGTTGTCTAATTACTTTAGCTAGGACTTCAAGTACTGTGTTGAAGAGATAGGGAGAGAGTGGGCAGCCTTCCCTTGTCCCTGATTTTAGTGGGATTGGTTTGAGTTTCTCTTCATTGAGTTTAATGTTGGCTATAGCCTTGCTGAATATTGCCTTTAGGTACATGCCTCGTATCCCTGATCTCTCCAAGATTTTAAACATGAATAGTGTTGGATTTTGTCAAATGTTTTTTCAGCATCTAGGGAGATGATCATGTAGTTTTTCTCTTTCAGTTTGTTTATGTGGTGGATTACATTGATGGATTTCCATATGTTGAACCACCCTTGCATGCCTAGGATGAAGGCTTCTTGGCCATGGTGGTTGATATCTTTGGTGTGTTCTTGGATTTGGTGTGCAAGTATTTTATTGAGTATTTTTGCATCATGTTCATAAGAGAGATAGGTCTGAAATTCTCTTTTTCGTTGGGTCTTTGTGTGGTTTTAGGTATCAAGGTGACTATGGCTTCTTGGAATGAGTTTGGTAATGTTCCTTCTGTTTCTATTTTGTGGAATACTTTAAAGAGAATTGGAGTTAGCACTTCTTTGAAGGTCTGGTAGAATTCTGCACTGAATCCATCTGGCCCAGGGCTTTTTTTTGGATGGGAGACTGTTGAGGACTGCTTCTATTTCCTTGGAGGATACAGGTCTATTCAATCTTTCTACCTGATCTTGACTTAATTTTGGTAGATGGGATCTATCAAAAAAATGTCCATTTCTTTTAGATTTTCAAATTTTGTGGCATATAGGCTTTTGTAGCAAGACCTAGTGATTGTTTGGATTTCCTCAGTGTCTGTTGTTATATCCCCCTTTTCATTTCTGATTTTGCTGATTTGGATAATTTCTCTCTGTCTTTTAGCTAGTTTGGCTAAAAGTTGATCTATCTTGTTGATTTTGTTAAAGAACCAGATCTTGGTTTCATTGATTTTTTGAGTAGTTTTGTTTGTTTTAATTGATTGATTTCAGCCCTGAGTTTGATTATTTCCAGTCATCTGTTCCTCTCGGGTGCATTTTATTTGCTTCTTTTTCTTCTAGGGCTTTCAGTTGGACCATTAGGTTGCTTGTATGAAATGTCACGAATTTCTTCTTGAAGGCACTTAATGCTATGAATTTTCCTCTGAGCACTACTTTCATTGTGTCCCATAAGTTAGGGTATATTGTACCTTCATTTTCATTGAATTCTAGGAAATGTTTAATTTCTTATTTTATTACTTCCTTAACCAAGCTGTCATTGAGCAGCAAGGTGTTCAGTTTCCATATGTGTGTAGGCTTTTTGCTAATTCCATTGTTGTTGAGGTCTAGCTTTAGTCCATTGTGGTCTGATAGAATACAGGGGATTATTTCAATCTTATTGTATCTGCTCAAACTTTCTTTGTGATGAACTATATGGTCTATTTGGAGGAGGTTCCATGAGGTGCTAAGAAGAAGTTATACTCTTTTGAGTTTGGGTGAAATGTTCTGTAGATATCTTCTAGATCCATTTGATTTAGGACCTCTGTAAGTGCCTTTATTTCCCTATTTGGCTTCTGTCTAGATGATCTGTCCCTTGGTGAAAGTGGGGTGTTGGGATCGATGTGTGATTTAAGTTTTAATAGTGTTTAATTTTGAATGTAGGCACTCTTGTATTTGGGGCATAGATGTTCAGAATTGTGATGTCCTCTTGGTGGATTTTTCCTTTGATGAGAATGTAGTATCCCTCCTCATCTTTTTTGAATAATTTTGGTTGAAAGTCTATTTTATTAGATATTAGAATAGCTACCCCAGTTTGTTTTCTGGGTCCATTTGATTGAAAAACATTTTTCAAGCCCTTTACTCTGAGGTAGTGTTTATCTTTGTTGCAGAGGTACGTTTCTTGGATGCAGCAGAATGTTGGATCCTTTTTCCACATCCATTCTGTTAGTCTGTGTCTATTTATTGAAGAGTTGAGTGCATTGATGTTGACAGATAATATTGACCAATGAATGTTAGTTCCTTTTATTGTGGAATTGGTAGTCTTAATGTGATTCATTGTTTTCTTTTAATTTTTGTTGGGACATTATCTGTATGCTATGTTTTCTTGAGTATAGTTGTTTTCTTTGGATTGGAGTTTTCCTTCTAGTATCTGCTGTAGGGCTGGTTTGCTGTGTAGATATTGCATAAATTCAGTTTTGTCATGGAATATTTTGTTTTCTCCATGTATGTTGATTGAAAGCTTTGCAGGATATAGTAGTCTGGGTTGGCATCTATGTTCTCTTAAAGTCTGCATGACACCTGCCCGGGCCCTTCTGGCTTTCATAGTTTCTGGTGAGAAGTTTGGTGTGATACTGATAGGCCAACTTTTATATGTTACTTGGCTCTTTTTTTTCTTGCTGCTTTTAATATCTTTTCTTTGTTCTGTAAATTTGGTGTTTTGACTATGATGTGACATGATGTGTTTCTTTTCTGGTCTAGTCTATTTGGTGTTCTGTAGGGCTCTTGTATATTTATGGACATCTCTTTCTTTAAGTTGGGAAATTTTTCTTCTATGATTTTCTTGACAATATTTTTTGGACCTTGGAGTCTGGAGTCTTCTTTTTCATCAATTCTTATTATTCTTAGATTTTTGTCTTTTCATGGCATCCTTGATTTCTTGGATATTTTGTGTTTTGGGCTTTTCTGATTTTACTTACTTTTTCTTTGAGAGAAGTATCAATTTCTGCGAGTATATCTTCAGCATCTGAGGTTCTTTCTTCCATCTCTTGTATTCTGTTGGTGATGCTTACCTTTGTGGTTCCTGATCTTTTCTCTAAGTTCTCCAACTCCAGGGTTTTCTCAGTTTGTCTTTTCTTTATTGATTCTAATTCTGCTTCCATGTATTGCACCATATTCTTCAACTGTTTGAATGTGCATTCCTGTCTCTCTACGAAGTTCTCTATTTTTTTGTTCATTTCCTCTCTATATGCCACTAATTGTATCTCTACTTGTGCCTCTATTTGTTTGGCTATATTTGCCTGTGTTTCTTTGAGAATTTTGTTCATTTCCTCTTTCTTTTCCTCCACTTGATTGGCCAAATCTTTGATAGATTTGTTCATTTCCTCTTTACCTGTCTGTATTTGTTTGGCTATTATTCTGAGAGATTTGTTTATTTCCTTTTTATGTGCCTCAAATAATTGAGTAAGCATAGCTTTAAAGTCATTTTTCTGTGCTTCCAATGAATTGGAGTACCCATCAAGTTTTGGGGTTGCTGGTGAAGCCATGATGTCCTGATTTATGTTGGATGTGTTCTTTCGCCGACTGCTGGCCATTGGCTTATCAGTAACCTTCCCTGTTTGTTCCTGGATTCCTCAGCTCAGACTGGTACTGTCTGTCTCCTGCATCTGTAGAGTTCTTCAGGAAGCTAAGAGAGGTCCCCTGGCCTCAGTATGCGCTTGGTGCTTCAGCTGTACCTGGGTCCGCAGACGCAGAAGGGCAAATGTGAGCTAGCGTGTGTGTGGAAATGTGCGTGAAAGTATGCCTTGAGGGACAGGGTGATGGAGAATGCTGAACCCTTGAGTGTGTGGGAGGGGCTCTGCCTTGCAGCCTTCTTGGGAGTTACTTGTGCATGGGCTGTAGATGTAGCAGGCTCTGGTGATAGTCAAGGCGCAATTTCCGGCATTATCTGCCTTAACTCCACTGTTGGACCCACAGAGCAGGGGCTTCGATTTCCCAAACTTCCTTCTGATTCCTACAGTGAGTGTGTCGGCGGGAGGGATACAATGCTTGGCTGCTAGTTTAGAAGGACCCTGAATCTGGGGCTCTGCAAAAACTCAAGAGTGCACTCACTCTCAAGCAGGTCGGCAAGGATCGTGGTATCTGTGCTTTCTACTCTCTGGTTTGGCTCTGTTTAGTCATATGCAGGAAGACTGACTCACTCTGCCAGCTCACTGTTGCTGCAGCCGCCAGGTTAGGAAGACCAGCTGCAGCTGGAGACTGGGATGCTGGTCCAGATGCGTTCTGGAAAGTATTTGGGGACCTCCACTGTGCTTTCCAGATCTGGGAGGCCTGGTACCTGGTGTGCCTAGCTCGTTTGGTGGGTCTGCTGGACTTTGGTGGCTATTATCTGTCACTGAGGGTTTGGGTGAACCATACAGTCAGTGGCTGGTAGACCCTGTGGAGTCGGTATGGCTGCTCACAGACCTGGGACACAGGGAAGATGGCGCTGTGGATCCCAGACTCCGAGACAGGTATATCTGGCCATTATTTAGTGGCTTGTAGGTCCTTTGATAGGAATAGGACCCATAAGATTTTTCTCCTTCATATTAGCATGTCTGTTGGTTCAGGTCTTATTTGACCAAAATTCAGTTTAAAATACATTCTCTGTTAATTTAGAAAGATCACTGTTATTACTATTGAGTTCCTATATATTCTTTTCTCCTAAACTGGATAAGAAAAGAAACTACACTGAATCTAAATACCCTAAGTGTAACTTACTGATGTCACTCCCCTTTTTAGATAAAGCTTCTCTCTACAGGAAATCTAGGATAACAAAATGATGTGACATCTCCTCCTCCTGTGTGTGGGAGCTGTAGAACTTAAAGCAATCGTTTTACAAGTGGCTTAATTGAGATTTTGGTAAGATATAACCAGACCAATGAAAAAGAAAAACTATCTCAGGAGTTCTATGTCCTCTAAAATATGAGCTTCTTACACTAAAAAAAATTGTCATCTGCTTAAAATGTCTTGAACCATCCCCTAATCACAATTGCTTTCCTTTGGGAGTCATTGTATCTAACATCCTTGAAGTGAAAATTTTCTGAAAAGAGTGAGAAATTCTTGTTTATTCAGAAATGGACTTGATTATTTAAAAGTCCATAAACACTGTTCACAGACTTTTGGGGTTGTTATAGGTAGTGCCTAGTGGTTTTATGAGTCTTGGAGTTCATAGAAATTTGCAGTATAGCATCATGAAATTCTCCAGACTCAGACAGGAGTGTCCAACTTTTGACTTTGCAACACACTGTTGCAAAAGGCAAAACCCATACCTTAACACCTCAGAATCAATTTACAAAACATATCTAAAGCAAACTTTATAATGTTTTAATTAAGTATGCAATTTTATGTTGAGTTGTGTTTCTAGTTATCCAGGCTGCTTACAGCATGAAGGCCCCAGTTTGAACAGGTTTACTGGGAACTCAGTGACGATTTCATCACTTTGCCTGCTATAAAACTGAGTGCAGTAGACTTATATTACACTTGGAATGCCACTGGCACCATGATTTGAACTGAAGTTTCTAGGCTCCTTAAGAAGCTAAGCAAGAAGGAGGAACCTTATTGATCAATCCTCACTCAGAAAGGCAAATGGGATAGACATCAGAAGAGGGAGAAAACAGGGAACAGGACAGGATCCTAACAGAGAGGGCTTCTGAAAGACTCTACCCAGCACGGTATCAAAGCAGATGCTGAGACTCATAGCCAAACTTTGGCAGAGTACAGGGAATCTTAGGAAAGAAGGGGGAGATTTAAAAAACAAAAACAAAAACAAAAAACCCTGGAGGGGACAGGAGCTCCACAAGAAGAGCAACAGAACCAAGAAATCTGGGCCCAGGAGTCTTTTCTGAGACTGCTACTCCAACTAAGGACCAAGCATGGAGATAACCTAGAACTTCTGGACAGATGTAGTCCATGACAGCTCAGTCTCCAAGTGGGTACTCTAGTAAGGGGAACATGGACTGTCTCTGACATGAACTCAGTGGCTGGCTTTTTGATCGCCTCCCCCTAACGGGGGAGCAACCTTACCAGACCACAGAGGAAGACAATGCAGCCAGTCCTGATGAGACCTGATAGGCTAGGATCAGATGGAAAAGGAAGAGGACCTCCCTTATCAGTGGACTTGGAGAGGGGAGTGGGAGGAGATGAGGGAGAAGGGAGAATGGGATTGGGAGGGAATATGGGAGGGGGCTACAGCTGGGATACAAAGTGAATAAACTGTAACTAATATAAAAATTAAAATTAAAAAAGGTAAATTTCCATATATGTGATAATAGTCTAGGGTTGATTTTGTTCATTTTCTCTGCTAGTTAAAGAGTGAAAGGGCAGGAAAAATTTGAAGTGCAACAAGTAGCAGTAGAGAAACCTCAAGTACTATAGACAGAAGCAGGATTTGAAAAGTTTGCTGGGGGCAAGTCGACACATACAGTAATGGGCAAGCAAAGACCCATGGAAATCAGAGGATGGGGTAGATTTTGAAATAAAAAAAATCCATCTCTTCTGGAGGTTTTAAAGGCTCAGGAGTGTTTTCCTTCCCTAATTTAGAGCTGGCCCCATTGAAGAAAGTTTGGAGGGTTGATTGGCCCAGAACTACTGTGTAATGTATCCTGAGCAGACCTTGACCTTGTTGAGCCAGTCCATCAGTAGAGGGAATGCCAGTGGTAAACAAAAACCCATAAGGCCTCTGTTTGAACTTGCCAGGCATTTGTCTCAACTCAGGAGGGTGAGGAAGAATCATGGTGAGAAGAAAGAAATTCCTGACCTTTATTACCTAGCCATGGCCCCTTTGACTAACTGTCTGCCTACCCCAGAGTCTGTCTAACTCTTAGTCTCTAATGAGTGGTGAGGACTTTGCTATCCCTGAAATGAAATCTCATCTCTATTTTTCTCTCAGACAAAAATGAAACAGCAGTTTGAGTGTTGCAGTTACATAGGGCAAATCATAAGAAAGCCTTAATATAAGGCTAGAGATGTGGCTCAGTTAGTAGCATAGGGATTTGCTTTTGATCCCCAGTGTTAGGATTTAGCAGCAACAGTATCTTGGCTGGTCAGGGACAAGAAATGTTGGAACAAAGATCATACCATAAAACAGATCTCATGCAAGAGATTTATTAACAGTGGATGACATGGAGAGTGAAAGACTGACTCAAAGTAGGGAAATGAGAAAGAGAGAGAGACATACAGAAAGACTGGGTGTGGGAGGAGGCACAGACCTTTTAAAGACCATGCTTTTCGCATAGGGAAAATATGCAACTCACAGCAACCATAGAAATGTGTTGCTCTTGGCAGTAGTGGGTGATAACTTAGCTTCTAGTGTTGACTCCTTATTTTTAACTCCCAAACTCATTCAAAAAATGAACCAAGTGATTGCTTGTAATCTCAGTTTGGAGAAAGAAAACAGGAGGAGTCATGGGACTTACTGGCCAGCCACGCTAGCTGAATTAAAAAGTTCCAGGACCAACCAAGTAAGAGAGACTAATTCAAAAACCAAGGATGAGAGCTTTTAGGGAACTACACCCATGACTGAACTCTGGCCTCAACATGCATATTCACATATATGGACATACCTTAAAACACATACACCTGCTCACATATACAAACAAACACAAAAATAATTACAAATATAAAAGAGTGTTAATGCAATAGTAAAATACATGAACCAAGGCGCACGCAAGTGCTCTAAGTAACTGTGTCATATTGTATTTTTATGTATGTTTTGGAACATCTGACAGCCTGAAGATTTCACATAATATATTTCAGGTTATATTTTAAAGTTTTAAATGGGAAAAGTTATGGAGACTCGTTAACATGTCTTTAGTAAAAAGAGACTAAAGTAATTCCTTGAGCTAAACCCTTACATTTCGGCTCTAACTCATCTCAGCAATTAATACTATACTTGGGGTTATTTCCTTTCTAATAGAAAGAAGGTTTTGAGCTTTGCAATGAGCAATGCTCAAAACTCTTGCATATACTTGAAGCATTTGGCAGAACAGAGAGAAGTATTATGGTGCTGAGGCACAGTTAATATTTTAGCATTCATTAATTCATTATTCCACAGTTATTCATTGTGAATCTGAAATGTGCCAAGCAGCTCTCTAGGCAGGATATTTATCAAGCCAGTATGTTTCATTTTTTTGTGTTACTAGTATGCTAATATCATTTTCATATTATTCTTGTTAAAAACATGGCATTTCCAGTTTGGAATAGACTGTATTCGTTCCTTTACTGAACAGAAAGACCGAAATAATAACTGACTAAAACACGTAAGCAAAATAGCCCTTTCAACATATTAAGGATACAAAATAGTTTTCTCATTCACCCGAGACTGGGTAAAAGATGTCTGTTATGACTCTGAAGTAGAGGTCAACTCTGCTGGAAGGGTAAGAGGTAGATTATTAATGAAGTCAGTCATGCTGGAAATGCTATAAAACAATTTCAAATATCAGACTCCATAACAAAAGTGAACTTGTGTTCATTTTCGAACCTTTCACATAATTTATTGTACTTTCTAAAGAAGATCTTTAGAATATGTATTAAAATTGTTTTCATTTTGTTCCCATTCCTAGATATTGAATATCTTTTTTAATTTATTAATTATTTATTATAATTTATTCACTTTGTATCCCTGCTGTAGCCCCCTCCTCTGCTCCTAATCCCTCCCCCCCTCTTCTCCTCCTATGCCTCTCCCCTAGTCTCCTCCTTGCCAGGCCACAGAGGAAGACAATGCAGCCAGTCCTGATGAGACCTGATAGGCTAGGGTCAGATGGAAGGGGAGAAGGATCTTGAATATCTTAAAGATAAACTTAACTTTGTTAACTTAACTCTCCTTAGGAAGTGCTCACACTATTATTTGTTGACTAAAGATCTAGATACACAGTTCTGATTTTAAGCAATATATCTTCTTAATGCCTTAAATGTAACAATCAATCAAAGACAAAATAGTTAAAAGAGAAAAGCAGAGACTCTATATTTAAATATTTTTATGTTATAATTAAAGCTATTTCTTCTTCTTTATCAGTGCTCCACCCCTCCCATGCACCTTCCCTGTTATTTCCCAACTCTGTGACATCTTTTTCTTGAATTGTCGTTGTATACACCCACACACAAACATACAAACACACCATTGCTACATACGTAAATACAACCTGTTCAACCTATGTAATTATATATACACATATATTGAGAGATGGCCATTTGATGTTGGGTAACAATTACTATGTGGAGTTTACATTGTGGTGACCAACTATTCCTGAGCATTTGTCCTGCCCTAGAGTATGATTGATATATTCAGTGTCACTTCATTGTTAAAAGCTGACTTTCTCTTTCACAGCAGGTTATTAGCAGCAAATAGCTTCGTGGTAAAGGGTAGACTCTTGGAAATTTTGTCCATTTTCCCTTCTTTATGCTGCAATTTTATCTGACTAGAACTTATGAATGTCTTATTTATCCTGATCATTTTTTTAATTATTTTTATTTTTTATATTAATCACAGGTTACTTACTTTGTATCCCAGCCATAGTCCCCTCCCTCATTCCCTCCCAATCCTACCCTCCCTCCCTTACTCTGTTGAGGGACATCTAGGTTGTTTCCAGATTCTGGCTATTATGAATAAAACTGCTATGAATATAGTTGAGCAAATATCTTTAATGAATGGTGGGGCATCTTTTGGTTATATGCAAAGGAGTGGTATAGATTGAGGTAGCACTATTCCTAATTTTCTAAGAAAGAACCAGAGTTCGTTTCCAAAGTGGTTGTACAAGGAGTCACCCTCTTTTTATAAAAGGAGTTTTAGAGAGAGAGAATAAAAGAGACAGAATGTCAAACTAACTACTGTCTAATTTTCTTTTCTTTCTTTCCTTCCTTCTTTCTTTCTTTTCTTTTCTGCCTTTCTTTCTTTTTCTATTTCTCTCTCTCTTTCTTTTTCTTTCTTTCTGTTTTTCTGCCTGTCTGTCTTTCCTTTGAGATGTCCTGTCCCTATCTGACACCATTAATTTCTCTTTAATGGAACACATAAACCATAAGCATGAAACCATAAAGTAAGAAGGCACAGAAGATATTTATGGTTAGATTTGAATACTCACAATTAAATTTTAAAATAAGACAAGACATCCTGCACATCTAAATTTGTGCTTAACAGGCAGATACTATTGACTCATTAATCTTTTTTTTTAACCGGTTATGGTACTGTTGAAACTTTTCGGCAATAAGGTTAAATGTAAAATATTCGACTGTTCTGTGTCATTTGTCTACATATTTTTCCTTAATGCCATTTTTGTTTCTTGCTGGGACCATGCTTTTCCATTAACGTATCTTCCAGGGTGCAGTTCTAAATTCATTTCAAAGGTTTTATGTATTCCCCAGTCTTTAAAACAAGAAATGATTGATCAACTCACTCATTCCTTGCTATTTTTCATGCTGATGTTATAATGTGCTGTAGAGCCATTTTTAAAATTTCTTTTCAGCCTTATGTTACAGCCTGCCCATTCATGTAAAATTAAGGGCACTGCTAGCTCTAACACAACTTCTGACAAATCAAACCAAGATTAACATGTCATGTACCTCTAACTGTTGAATGCCAATACTTGCTATTAACCACATCTCCAAGCAGAGCCAAAAAGCTGTAAGAATTTTGATGGCAGATGTGTTTTTCTGTATGTAACGCTCAAAGTGGAGACTCATTTCCTGTGTGCAATTCTTCTTGCAACTCTGCCACTTATTTTATTCTCATCTTTTTTTCCAGTTGTTTGTTTCTTCCCCCTTTCATTCTACCTGCCCCATTTCTCCCTCTTTTCCTGTTTTCTCCGTTATTCCTTCCTTTAGTTCATTCTTTCAGTATCTTCCTTTGGTTTTCTTCTCTATTTATCAGAATTTCACTAAAGAGCATGCCTTGTTTCTAGATTTTCTTTTTCAATTTTTCTTACTAAGATTATTCAGTCTGCAGGAATCCCATATTTTCACTGAAAATCCCATACAGTAGAAAGATTAGTATATAACAAAAACAGAAACCCTGTTTACTTGCTTTCTCTCTGACTCTTCTCTTTTCTTAAATACATGTTTACTGTACTTAGACAAGAGAATTTGAGGAATGGAATCTTGTTTACTCTACATGCTGCCTCTATAAGAGAGTGGGAGGTAAATGGCTAAGCAGGGATAATTAACTTGTATAAGCCTGGAGGTGATTGGTAGGATTAGAGAAACAGCTGTGTCTGTTCCAGGAGCCTCTGTTGAACTTAATCCTTCAAACCTCTTTTCTTTTGGATTTGTGTTTATACAAATCACTTGTCATATATTTCTTCTTTTGAGAAATGGGTACAGCACATGCTACTTCCTTCATGCGATGAAAAGGGTCCCCACTTTGTGTTGGGCGTTCAGAGTCAATATCCACAGCATATACATACAGGGTCTTCTGTGTATACAGTGCTGTCCTTACTAGAGATAAATGTGTACTACTCATAATGACAGCTCAGACGTTTATCTCAATGAAGGTCGGTGTACAGAATATAATTAGCGCAGGCCATTGTTCAAAGGTCATACGTCAATGTCCACAACACATGCCAGATGTTTGGTATCTGGTTTATCTTTTAGACATTGTCTTCATTATTATACCCAGGTGTTGAAAGAGTGAAAAAGGTGTTTTCGTCATAACACAGTCAGGTTAGAAACATGCTCAATGAGACCAAGGAGGCAGCATCTATAAAGATGTAGGTTTGTTTATATTTGTAATAAAATAATAACATTAGGAAGGAGGAAAAATAGTAGGAAAATCACAGGGTATGATATTAACTACAAAAAAGTAAATTATACAGGCTAACACAATTACATCATTATTCAAAATGCTTAAAATTCAAGAATAATTAGGGGGTGACATTTCTTTAGGCTGATAGCTGTGGTTTGCAACAAACAACAACATTCTCATCTATGGAAGCTTGGCTATGTGAGACATTTCATTTTTATGGAAATTTTATGTCTAGTATCTTTTAAAATACTAAAATCTATAGACCTAAAGAAGCTAAACAGCAAGGAGGACCCTAGAGAAGATGCTTAATTCTCATTCAAAAGGGATAACAGTATAGAAGACCAGAAGCAGTAGAAGAGAGGGAATAGGATGGGCCCCAATCCCAGACGTCCTCTAAAAGACTCCACCCAGTAGGGGACTGAAGCAGATGAAGAGAATCACAGCCAAACTTTGGACAGAGCACATAGAGTTTTAGGGAAGGATGGGGATATAAGAAGGAATCAGAAGGGACAGGAGCTCCACAAGAAGATCAAAAAAGCAAAAAAAAAAAAAAAAAAAAAAAAAAGAAAGAAAGAAAAGAAAAAATGCTGGGCCCAGGGGGAATTGCAGAGACTGATGCATCAAATGAAGACTATACATAGAGAGGACCTAGACCCCCTGTTCAGATGTAGCCCATAGACAGCTCAGTCTCCATGTGGGTTTCCTAGTACGAGGAAAAGAGACATTCTCTGACATGAATTTGGTTGCCTACTCCTTGATCAGTTTTCCCTGGTTGGTCAATGTAGCCAGCCCACAGAGGAATAGGATCCAGAGAATCCTGATGAGACCTGATAGTTTAGAGTCAGACAGTAGGAGAGGAATTCTGCTATCAGTAGACTAGATGAATAGTAGAAGATGGATAGGGAGAAAGAGGGAGGGAGGGTGTGACAGGAAGGATATGAGGGAGGGGGCTACAAATGGGATACAAAGTGAATAAATTGTAAATAATAATAATAAAAAAGGAAAAAGTACATTCAGGAAAATGCATTTGCTAGCTGAGAATTTGTAGTTATTGTTATCCTTTCAATATATATAGAAAAGGCCACCCAGTCCTGAAAAGATTTTTCAACATCACTGAACATTTTTTAAAATAACTATCAGTGATGGGAGAATATAGATTTCTCACACAAATTCATTAATTTTAAGTTCCCCTAACTTAGCTTAAAATAACCTAATTAAGTATGATCATAGTAACTTTGTGGATTGGTTTGGAAAGAATATGTGGATCTTTTTAGTTGTCTACAAGACAGCAAATTTGATTATCTCTTGCCCAGCAGGAAAGGTTCATAATGTTACTTCCTGTCAGTTGGTAGCCCTGGGGTTAAGTATTCAATATGATTGTCATTATATATAAATCACTATCCGGCTACAACTTTTGTTTTATGTTTCAAAAGAAAAGCATGTTAGATGCTAACTGTTTTAGAATATGTCATGGTAAGTGTGTGGACACACTGTAAGAGGATGTTTTATTTCCCTGTTTTCTCAAGGCTATGAATAATGTATAACTAGCCACACTTCTCAGATCTTCTTAGACTGAATCCTGAACCTGACTGCAATTGTAAATGCATTTAATCATAGCCAATCCCCGGGTGCTTTTCAGAAGCCATGTAGGTGTATCATAGGCAGATAATTAGTCCTCATTTTGGATGGACAACATTTTAATAGTTAAATGACATTCTTTAATATATCCTAAAGGGTAACGGAATCTCTGAATGTATTCATAGCTTTTATTCAGAGAAGCAACTTCTACTTGACACTTAAAGACAAGTTCAAGTCAAGATGTTGTTCTCTCTTTAACTCCTCTCTCTTGCATTTAAGCTCTGCATTATGGAGCCCAGTTAACATGCAGAGCAGGAACCTGCTTCTTAACTCCCCCTTCTTCTGAAGGTAATTTGCTACTCATTCACTGGGTCTCTATATCTTCTTTCCTTTTTTTCTGTTAAGACTGTATATCAAATTCATTTGTCAAAATGCTAAACACTTGTAGAACTCATAAGGAATGAGTTTATATTGTATTAAAGACAAAATTCTATTTAATTTCTTTAATTTTACCAGATTTTCTGCTCCCAAATGCAACAAAATTAAATTGAGATGTAAATTGAAAGTAATATGATTTTAAAATGCACAAGATAGTAATTAAACAAATTTTTTCCTTTGGAGGAAATTAAGATTATACATAGTTCAGTAAATGACAGAGTTGTAATTATTATTTATATCTTTTATTATCATATACATGCAAATAACAAAAGATTAATTTTCTATTAACTTTGAAGAGCTAATTATATCAATACAATGCAAACTGTCAAAAAATCATTAACATATAGAGGATTAATCTTCTAAATTAAATTACAATTCTTCTAAGCAGTTTGCAATATACGTTTTTAATATTTATTAATTCAAATAAATAAAAAGTAAGCAACTTTAAAAGATGATTTTTTCTTCATAAAATTTTCTGGGAGTATTTTAAGCAAATATAGTGGAGCCTACAAATTAATGTCACAAAGATATATATCTGTGATTGTTCAATTAATACTATTGTGTCTGCAAAGTATGTAAATAAGCCAAACTTTTAAGACAATAACATCTTTCTTCACTTTGGTCCAAGAAAAAGGGAACACTGAGTAAAATATATTTTAATAATATAGACTAAATGTTCTTCCAAATATATATATATATATATATATATATATATGGGAAGAGGATACAGGAAATGGGAGAAAGCATTAGAATTTCAGTAGCAGAGAACATGCTGAATGTCACTATACAAAAATCTTAATGTTATGTATTTAACTTAATGTTTTCTTATTCTCTCCTCAAAAATTTTGATTGGCTGGAAAGTGTCACAATATGAACTCACATCATAAGTGAACTCACATCTGTCTACTTGCCACTCTGACTCATTGATTCCCATGATGCTCTAGACATCTATATGAGGTATATTTCCTAATTTGTGCTCTAGTATACAATATCAGCAGAGAAGTACAAGTACTTGAAGGCATCCGTCCTACTTTACCCCATTATCTTTGAATATTTTTAGCTTTTCTTGATTTCTACAAATTATACAGTGACAGGGTTGTGTTCTCAGAAAACTAAAATTTTAGATATTATCTAATAATTTAATTATTTTAAAGAGTCAAACTCAGACAACGTTTTTATATATTCTTCCACAAAAGCTACATGAGCATCATTTCAAACTCAACTGAATTGTGATCAACATGTCTTGCATAATCTTGGCTAGAAATAGCTGTCTAAAGTCATATTGTTTTCTCTTCTCTTTGTTAAAGAAGCCACCTCTTTCACATCCTCCAAATACAATCAGTCTATTTTATTGCAGTTTACACATATAGGTTTTCCTTCCTTGAAATGACAAGGATTCAGAGCTTTATAACTGAGTATTCTTTCTGACATGTGGAATCTAAAATATACGTATACCATCAAGATGAAACTTTCTTTTGGATGAATATGACTGTAATAATAGAAGAAACTTGAAATTTTTTACCAACAATGTAATTTATCTTATTTTGACTTGGATTGAAAATCCTACATCACATTCAAAGACAACTGAGGAACATCTGAGAGAGAATAGGTTGAAGGGAAAAGGTTGATTGAATTCAAGTCCTTGCATCTCACGGTTATTCTAGCATTGGATGCTTCCATGCTTGTCTTCTTTTTAATCCCTCCATCTCTTCAGTTTAAAATGTTTCCCTTAGTAATTTTTTAACTATAATTGGCCATTCCTGTATCTAAGAGGCAAGAACCTTGATTTTTCCAGCTTTGACCACGCATAGAGCAATGATTTTCTACTTCATTTCAGCTCCAACAAAGTAATTATATCATACGATATCATATCATATCATATCATATCATATTCATAACCTAAGTTTATGTCTCTTTCATTCTTGTGTTATTCATTGGGATGTTGTATAGAGATAAGAATCCAGATCTGAAGGCAGATTGCCCGAACTTATAACCACATTCCAACATGAAGTAGATGCAAGCTCATGAATAATTCACTCATTTCCTCTTTGCTTTAGTTTCCTCATCTCTGAACTGTATGTAATAAACAACCACTAACATGTAATGTTTTCAGAATCAGTCCCTACAAATCAGGAACACTCAAATTTCCTGAACACATAAATGAATGTTCTAAGGAGCTTTTGGACCCCCAATAATGGGATCTTTACTCCCTGAGGTTCCAAACTCCATGTACATTCTGTTGAATAAAGTCTTATCACTTTCAATGCTGGGATTTTCACTAAGTTTCGGTTTGTTGGCACATGTCTGAAACCCACAAGTTGTCAAGTTATTTGCAGAACAACAAAGGCTGACAAGTTGAAAGGCAGAACTTGCCAGCAATTTCCAACTGATGTTAGTAAGTACTCACAAAGTACAAGATAATGGTTAATAAGTAATGGCACATAAGTTTGAAGTGGTCCACTTAAAGGAAAAGTTACAAAGAATATGCTTTGATGAGTGTTTGCATTGTTACAATACTTGTAGCTTTTGTCCTTTGTTATCATTGCTCTTTCTTATAAGATTGATTAGTTTAAATTGCAAAAGATATATCAGCCAATCCACTAAAATTTATGAAAATGAATTCCCCCAGGCCTGTCTTCTTTGCCTTAGTGCTGCAGAATAGCCAGGGAAACTAATTCATTGTACACATGGGAAAATCTGTTTACACCATAAAACCTATTTTTTTATGTGAAGCCAACTGCTGACAAACTGAAAATGGAAAACATTGGCAAAACTAAAAATGCACACAAACACAAAAAAGACTAAAATAAAGGCATGTATGGCAGATGGTGAAGATGAATAGTTGGTCGTCACTTTCTGCTAGCCTCACTGTACAGCCTTTGAATTGTTGCAGCACCATAATCTTGCCATGATTATCTATGAAATTATGTTGACTATTAAGCTCTGATTCATGTTTTTCTTAAATCTTCTTCAGGAGAGATGACATGATAATTGCACTCTTGAATTTTTTACACTATGAACTTGTTAAATGCAGGCGAGTTTTGCCAAAGAAGTCCAAATGTATATAATTTGACATTGTGACAGATTAATGCTTAGGCATTAGAAAGGCAGTGCAATTAGGCAGTTTTAAATGTGTCCTACATCTTACTGTCTATATGACTTTAAGGAGTCACAGAAGGCTCCCTTTTTGAAAGTCTGTTGCCATTCAGATGACTGGAGTAAATCAAAGTCTATCAGTGGATTTTGCTGGGTTATGTGAAATCTCATAATAATTGCTCCTAATGCTAGAAAACTGTAATCTAAGGAATTAGTTATCAACTCAGAATGTCTCAAGGTAGGAACTGTATTTACAGTAGACATCCTGAAATGGTTATTGAGCCTGTAAATGACTCTTACTTTTGGAGTTGTCTGGGTTATTTATTAATGGAAATTAATCCTTGAAGTACAACTTTAACCAACAGCTGAAAGTAAAATGTGGAATGCAGGAACCATCATATCCATATTAATATTATATTTGATTGTATCAAATGTCAAAATGGCATAGAATTTATTTTAAAATAGATAAGATAATTTTTATTGCATGAGGTCTATCTGTTCTCTCTCTGTCTCTCTGTCTCTCTGTCTCTCTCTGTCTCTCTCTCTCTCTGTCTCTCTCTGTCTCTGTCTCTGTCTCTCTCTCTCTGTGTCTCTCTCTCTCTCTCTCTCTGTGTGTGTGTGTATGTGTGTGTGTAGGTATTATACAGAGGATGGAGCCTAGGTTTGTACAGGCTAAGAAAGTATTTTACAACTGATCTACACACTTAGGTCTTGAAAAGATATAAATGACAGAAACAAGAAACTTTGAGCTTTTCCATTTTGTTGTATAACCATATATTCATATAGGAATCAACTGTATACATATACACATATGGGTACACACATAAAAATCTGAAGTAAAATAATTACAAAACAGCATAAACTTTATCTAAATCTAGTTATAATTACTTCAGTGGATTTAAACCTAACTCCTTATGGGTTATGCCATTCAATTCGTAAACCACAGATCTAAAATCTGTCTATGACCCTTGAGGTTTTTCCCACAGAACAAGCACAGTTTATCAAAAGGAATAAGGATGGTGCATTGCTCATAATATATAGTGTAAAATGCAAAAAAATAAAATAAAAAGATTTTAGCTTCATAGTAAATTCAGTTTCCCTGGTTTATCTTAAAAGAAACACACTATTGTGAGTAAGAAACCTTGATGACACTGAGACAGCAGCTGTAAGCTACTTAACAACTCAGTCCATGCATAAGGGTTGAAACCACTGATAGGATCTTCCAACTAGGCTCTCCTGTAGTACCCTTACAGCTGCCACTGGGAGGCCTCTACCCCTTGGATGAGTAGCAAAAACTGAGCTGCATGGTTTAAAATACATCTGTTGGAGCTTCAAGACAACTTCGCTGAACTTTTAGAAGAAACTCAATCAGGGAAATTATAGGTAGGACAGACCCTGAAAGAGGTTTTTTTAATGTTATTTATTTATTTTTATTAATTACAGTTTATTCACTTTGTATCTCAGCTGTAGCTCCCTCCCTCATTCCCTCCCAATCCCACACTCCCTCCCTCATCTCCTCCTATGCTCCTCCCCCAGTCCACTGATCAGGGAGGACCTCTTTCCCTTCCATCTGACCCTAATCTATCAGGTCTCATCAGGACTGGCTGCATTGTCTTTCTCTGATAAGGCCTGATAAGGCTGCACCCCACTCGGGGCAGGGAGGATTTTAAGTGTGATTGGGTTGGAAGAGTTCATCCAAGTCTCCTTTCCAAGAAGCACAAGCCACCTCAACTTCAGAATACAGACAATGGCACTATTCTGAGAAGGTGCCCGTGCCATGATAGCAGTTCTCCCTGTGACCATCCCGAAGACACATTACATATAAACTATCTCCCTTCCATGACGTTCATATTTTACTAGATGCCTACTATGTATATGTAACTAGCCTGGTGCCATAGCATCCAAGGGGCACAGTTCCCAAGTCTCCTTTCCCACAGGGAACTGTACTTTACATGTTACATCACATGAATATTGGTAGATTTCAGTAGACTGTATTACATGATATGATTGAGACAGAGGACAAATACAAAAACAACAATAATAAAAAAAGTTAGAATTGAAATTGATGAGCCAGAACCCATCTCCAAGGAAATACCTTGGACCTGTACTTTAATGCTTCATGAGAGACAGATATGAGTCAAGAAATGAAGAAGCACATCATTGCCACTCAGTTATGAAAGAGGACAGGCTTCATAGAGATGACGTCACTGGATGTCCTCGCTGTGGCGGCAAATGGGGACACAAATTTAAGAGAAAAGATTAAGAACATAGATGAAGTTAGAACCCGGATCCAGTAGGGCCATCTGTCCTGAGTCTGGAATTTATAATGAAGTTTATGGAAGAAGTGTTAAAAGTAGAGAGAGACATACTTTAATTATTATTCTTAGATGATCCCAGAGTCACACAAGTTCTATAAATGTCACAAGTACTAGACCATAGTACCTGCCTCTCTACAGCTTAGAGGTAATGTGATTTTTATTTTCTAATTTTGAGACTCATGCTACCCTATTTTAGAATGGCTTAGTTATCACTGTTAATAAACACAGAGACAAATATAACTAAAATGTTGCTAAGGACTCCTTCAATGTTGCCCTTGAAATGTTAGTTACTTGTGTCTTATTCGACAGAATGAAATTGGACTATGTTAATTGATCCTTGAGAAATAATACAGATTACTAGGTATCATCACAAAGTTTAAGGTGTTAAGGGTCTTAACCAGATACTCAAGATTTAAGTTCACATGATTCAACAATTGTATAATGGAAGTTCTTTTTTTCCCTTTTGTTCACTGGATGAAATATGAACAATGTATCTCTTCTCTAACAAGAGAAATAATAGGACTATGTCCAAGGTTCCAGCAGCCATTACAAAACTTACCACAAACTCTGGGTCTCAAAACAGTGGAAATCCATTTTGTTAAAATTAGATAGGTCAGCAGCCTTACACAAACGTTAGAAAGTTGAAACCCACTTTCCTTTCTCTGGACTCAAAGAAATTCTTTCTGTGCCTTTGCTAGTTCCTAGAGCATGTCCATGTTGCTTGGTTTGTAGTCCTATCTCCCATCTTCAGTGAAAGCAGCAGCAGGTGGAATCCTTCCCAAAGCATTTTACTCTGACATTGACATTTCCTCTGCCTTCTGCTTCTCCTCAACAGCCACGCCCATGGTTGTACTTTGAGTGCTGAGATAATCCAATATAATTTCCTATATTGCAACCTCTCTGCTAATAGTTTTAAGATTTTTGAAAACCTTCTTTCACATTCATTATGTTACCTGACCTATTCATAGGTTCCAGGGATCTCGGCATCAACATTTTTGGATGGGAGAACTCTTCCTACCCCAGAGAGATTGCTAAAAAACATGTGCACTGGATTTTGCACTAAACTCACATAACTTAGCAGGGCGTGCTGCAGACACTAAAGTGCGCCCAGAGCTGACTACTTCTTTTTCTACTTTATATTTTATTTTATTTATTTATTTATTTTATTTTATTTTTAGGAATTGCAGAAGGTGCAGCAGTGATACTTTAACAATCTCAAAAGAAATAGGAAGTAAATAAAACACTTCAATGAGAAACAAAACAATCAATGGAGCAAACTAATCCAGGGCTGTTTCATTGATTTCCAGCCCTACCTTTAGCTGCTCATTGACTTTTGTTAGCTGGTCAGCGGAGGTCATTTCCAACCTTTCGCTTTTATTTCCTTGCTGTACATGCTGAGCTTTTCAGCATTCTTGGTCCTAATATGATTGCCATTTGTAGTGTCAACCAATCAACCTATTGACCATAGTCAGGAGGCATTGTTCTAAGTGTTTAGAAATTCTCCCCATGAATGTTTTCTCTGGGCCTACCAAATGTCTCAAAACTCCAACAGTACTTCGGAACTCAATGTTTACTGGAAACCTTTCTCAATGGCTGAAATCTCTGTCTTCCTCTTCAGTCACAACCACTAATGGAATCACTCACTAGCTTGTTTATACATGAGAAATTCTAGCCAGATAAGCTTTTCTGTGTGTTTTATGAAACAGTCCAATTAATTACCCAAAGCAAAGAGAGTGAGAGTATGCACAGAAAATGCACAAAGCAATTAGAATAATTTTATAGGTTTTTTTTGAAAATGAGAATGAATCAGTATCATGGATTTTGCTTCTTTAAAAATTATATTAATTGAATAAGCTTAAATTGCTATTATTTCCTTTTTACAAAACTAATCTTGCTACATTATGATTCTATGCTATGCATAAGCTTTACAATGGTGCATTTTAGACTTTTGCAAAAAGAAGTTTGTAGAAAAAAAATGCCAAAGAAATATCTTTAATGCTATCAACATCATTCTTCTTCTCAGCACAACGTGTAGCACCAAATAGACTTGATTCAATATTTAACAAAATCACACTTATTCAGTGTCTATGTATTTATAGAACTTCATATTACAGGAGCTATTGTCTAACTTCCGACTTGCAAAGAAAATATTTTGCCATGATGAAGGGAACATATATGAAAAAATAATGTTTACCACATGAAACCTTTTAGTTTTCTTTTGCATACCTTTACAGCACAATGTAATAATACAATATAATAAATATAGTAATCTAATACATTGTATTGTTTTGGGAGCAAAATAAGATCCCCATTTCCTTTAAGCATGGAACCCAAAGACATTCTTTTTTTTATTTTATTTTTATTTTTTAACAATTTATTCACTTTATATCCAGATTATAGCCCCTCCTTCATCTCCTCCCTGTCACTCCGTCACTTCCTCTTCCTTCCTATCTCCTTTTCCAAGTATACTAAAAGGGAGAGTCCTCCTCCCCTGCCATCTGACCCTAGCCAATCAAGTCTCAGCAGGACTGCCTCTACCTTCTTCCTCTATAGTATGGCAAGGCCAAATTGCCAGGCGGAAGTGATCAAAGAGCAGGCAATCAAGTTCATGACATAAGGATCCCCTGCTCCCCTTACTGAGGAACATACATGAAGACTGAGCTGCCTATAAGCTACATCTGAGCAGGAGGTCTAGATGTTCCTCAACAGAAGAATGGATACAGAAATCGTGGAACATTTACAAAATGGAATACTACTCAGCTATTAAAAACAAAGAAATCATGAAATTTGCAAGCAAATGGATGGAACTAGAAAAGATCACTTATAAGTGAATATTAGCCATATAATATAGTATAACCATACTAAAGTCTACAGACCTAAAGAAGCTAAAGAACAAGGAGGATCCTAGGGAGGATGCTTAAATCTCATTTAGTATGGCAAACAGGATATACACCAGAAGAGGAGAAAATGAAGAACAGGACAGGAGCCTACCATTGAGGTCCTCTGAAAGGCTCCGCCCAACAGGGGATTGAAGCAGATGCTGAGACTCACAGACAAATTTTTGGCAGAGCACAGGGAGTCTTATGGAAGGAGAGGACAAAAGGACATGGAGCAGACAGGAACTCCACAAGGAGACCAACAAAGCAAAAAAACAAACAAACAAAAAATCTCTGGGCCCAGACACTGGGTTCTGATGAACCAACCAAGGACCGTTATGGAGAGGACCCAAAGGCATTCTTACAGCAACAGAATCTTTATGTGTGATCTGTATTGTTGGGTTTATATTCTAAAGCTTTCTCACGAGCAGTAAACAATTGACTAAACCATCAAGATATAGAGCTAATGAAAAAATGATTATTCCAGAAATGATGATTACCCTTTTGCCTTAAAACTCAGAGATTTCAGTCATTAGTATAAAATTATTATAAATTGTTACTTGCAAATCTTTTAGTACCACCCAAATCATATTTCCAACAAAACAATTATAATATAGTCATGATAATAATAATACATAAAACTATTAACTTTTAATATTTTTATCTAGTCATTTCTGGTTTTGTTTAATGTTACATTATAAACAAAAATATATTTTAATTATGCCCTTGTTCCTTCCTGGGTTTTGGAACTTCAACTTATCTGTAGAACTTCTATCATTTCCTTACTATCTGCTTGACATATGACACTCTTATTACCTCTGATTTAGCCTGGATGAAGTGAGGCATTAAAAAAAATGCCATATTGTATACTTGAGCCTCTTTTGGATATATGCCTAGGAGTAGTATAGCTGGATCTTGAGGAAGCGCTATTCCTAGTTGTCTGAAGAAGCACCAGATTGATTTCCAGAGTGGTTGTACCAATTTACATTCCCACCAGCAGTGAAGGAGGGTTCCCCTTTCTCCACATCCTCTCCAGCATGTGCTATCACTTAAGTTTTTGATCTTTGCCATTCTGACAGGCATAAGGTGAAATCTCAGGGCCATTTTGATTTGCATTTCCTTGATAGCTAATGACATTGAGCATTTGTTTAACTGTTTCTCTGTCATTCTATATTCCTCTACAGAGAATTCTCTGTTTAGCTCTGTTCCCCATTTTTTTTCTGAAACACATTTCAAATTTATTACTTTTTTTGTCTTTGTCAGTGAAATGTGTTTTTTTAATTAATTTATTTATTTTTATATCAATCACAGGTTAGGTACTTTGCATCCCAGGTATAGCCTCCTCCCTCATTCCCTCCCACCCTCCCACTCCCTCCCTCATCTCCCTCCTCCCCGCCCCCTCCAAGTCCACCAACAGGGGAGGACCTCCTCCCCTTCCATCCAAACCTAGCTCATCCTGTCTCCTCAGGGCTGGCTGCAATGCCCTCCCCTGGGATCTAGCCAGTCTGTCACTCCCCAGCTTGTATGGGGGAGGGTCAAAGAGTCAGCCATCAAGATCATGACTGAAACAGTCCCTGTTTCCCTCACTAGGGTCTTCAGTCCGACAATGAGCTATCATGGGCC
>CM053765.1:69662313-69693470 GCA_028658305.1 Pachyuromys duprasi | reverse complement strand
CTCAGAGAACTATTATTCTTCTCATTAGTTCCCTCAATAAATTGTATCATAATACAAATTGATGTGTTAATCATTGGTATTGCTTTTGAGGATTTATTTCAGTTGCCAGGATGGGAAGTTTTGATTGCTTCTGATGACTCCCTTATAGTCGTTCTTGATTATTTTCTAAACTTGATGACAAACACTGCAATATGTCTCAGCCAATTAGACCTGTCAACTTCCACTGTGGTCCCCAATCATGTGCTTGACTTTGAAAGTGACAGGAGATCCTTATTGATAAACATGCCTTTTGGATATAGCTATGACAGCTTGCAAATAGATCATGGGGGAAAAAAGATACAATAACTTTCAATAAAGGAATTAAGAGGAGAGCATTTTTACTATGAAATACTGTAGACTAAGAAGTAAAGGCAAGGGGAGAGAGTTAATCCTTCAGGTGTAGCTGATGAGAAAATGAGTCAAATTTAAATGAACACATTCCTTATGAGCCATGTGTAGTTCTTACAATTTTCAAAAAATGGTAGAAAGAGTTGTTTAATCATCATCATAGCTCGTTTATCTTCTCAAACAAAAGGAAAAGTAGAGCAACCAATCTTAAACTAGAAATACAGATTCCAGCAAGACAGATTGCTCTAGAAGTTATTGTGTAAGTAAACAAACAAGTTGAAATGGTGGAAAAGAATTCTGGGTCATTTCTTTAGAGAATGGCCACCTCCTTCATGAAGACATCTCCTGTTTCAGTAACTAGATTCCCATTTTTCTATATGTGCTGGATAAGTACTGTATGAAGAACAAGTGCATTGAATTTCTTGAAGATGTGAGAAAAATAACTGCTTAGAGAGAGAAAAATAGAACTGATCTTGCATTACACATTTTCAAAGTTTTTTTTTTATTCAAAGTATGTATGTCAGTCAAGATAGGCTATATTCTCACAGATTTAATATTTCTGTTTAAATCAAATGATTACAAAATATTTTAAAAGCACTGAGAAAATATTTGCTTTTTTTTAAAGGAATGATGAAGTGAAGGGATTCAGCATTAGAAACACAGTGTAAATGTGAATGGGGGGTTGCATATATGTTTGTGTTTACTTGTGTGCCTGCTTACATGGAGGCCAGAAGAAGGCATCAGATGTCCTAAAATTGAAGTAAGAGTTGTTGTGAGCCACTCTGTGGAAAGTAGAAACAGAACCCTAGTCCTCTAACAGTGCTCTTACCGGGTGAGCAGTCTCTCTAGACTACCCCATCATCCTACTTTCATTTGACTATTTTAGTTAAAGGATTTGTCCATCTAGAATCAAATAGTAGTGTGAAAACATGCAATGAATAATTAAGTACTCTAGTAATCCATCCATAACGAAAAAAATAAACAAATGATTGAGGAGCGTTTATTTATACACCTACCAAAATAAAAATTAAACAGTACTGGGACTCATGTAAATTAATTTCCCATTTTAAATCTAAACCATTTGAGATTATGCAAATACAACTCACTGTTTACAAGTGGACATGTGGGAGTCAGAATTGGTTTATTTTTAAGCCCCAACTTGTAATAATTTGATACTCATATAATTATTGGAGTAATTGCTTTTATGAATAACAAATTAAACTATGAAGCCCATAAATAAAGCCCTACAGGTTTTTGTCTTAGAATCTGTTGTGGCAGAGCATTTTTTTTCTCTAAAAACTAGTAGATGCCAGTAAATAAATTTTTAATTTTAAGAAAGTTTATAATCACATATCATGATTTTATTTATGTATACTAGTAATTCTTGACTGCGACATCTAATCTCAAGCCCTAAGAACTCCGTGGAAATGACTTAGCTTGTTGCAAATGGAGTACATTTCCCATGCCTTTGATAAACAACATTAATTAGGAACATACGCTGTTCCATCAATCATTTCAGAACTTAACCACACTTACTCAATACATTATATCTCAGATTTGCATTCGGCGAGCACATTTGTAAATGTACTTCCATGTAACATGCAGGCACTGTCCTACCACACACATCAGGTCATCTGTCACAGTGTTAGAAGATGAAGGGAGAGTGGGGTGGGACTTGAGGTGCTTTGCTAATGTGCTTAGATTGTTAACTTGCTTGTACATGGCTTTTGCACTCCATACAAGTTAATGTGCTGTCAGCTTAGGTTCCACTTCGCAGTCACCCTTTTGTCTTAGAATGTATTTTAAATATAAGGTTCTGTCTATTTGCATATTCTGTGAATAATGCATAGTGATTGAGATCAAAATTCCTAGCTGCACTATTTAGGGGATAACTTATAGATATAGAAATTTATCTTTTTGGATTTAATATTTTTTCTTGATTATATGGAAAATCTATATCCACTGAAATGTGCATATTCACTTAACATCTGAGACAATCTGTATGTCTCTGCAATGCACCAGACAAATATATAACTGGCTAGTTTACATACTTAAATTATCATTTTAATCTTCTGTTGTTTCTTTGCAAAACCTTATCTTTACTACACATTGCAATAAGTACTGTTCTGTGGAGTGAAGAGCAGTAGGTTAATATGTATCAGGAATGCTTGGTGATGCATGTCTAACACTGATGACTTCTTGAATTTCAGATTCAAGGCCTCTTCCGGATGTAGCGCTAACTGGCAAGTGCACCCGTGAATGTGATGAGTATGGCCACTCAGACTCCTGCTGGATGCCAGTCCGTACTTCTCCAGAGAGGAAGAAGAGCCAGCCCAAACTCTCCACTTTCATGCCTGTGGATGAACGAGGAAGCCAGGAAAAGCTGGCCAATGGCGAGGCTGCCATCATGGGTGACCGCAACAGAAACCTCCTGAACAAAAAGTTGACCTCATCCTATGAGACCTTCAGTGCAGCTAGTTTCAGCAAAACTGAGGAAGCCAACCCTGAGGATATTCCTTTAACAAAAACAGGGGAATATAAGCCATCTCCTGTCAACACTCTCACTAGAAGAGAAGTTTACCTGTAGGCTGCCAAGGAGCAACAGCAAAGTTCTTTTCATGTGTGAGGAGAGTTAGGGGCAAGAACATTACAAAGTAAAACCATTTAATCACAAAGAGGGGGCTACCAAAGAGACAAAGCTTTGCCTGCCACTTTCGCCTCCAAATCAGGCCTTTAGTGATACTGTTTGCCTGATGAGTGTACAAAGTAGAATCCATTCTTGTCACTTGCATGTCTATACCCTTCACTGATCCCCAACACCCACTCTTTCCCTACCCCTCCTCAAACCCAAATAACAACAACAAAAAGATGGTTGCAAGTTCTTTTCATGGTAACAAATCTGATTAGCAGAACACAACACACTCTCATTATCCCTAATCTGAAGCATGATTTTTGTCACTTTGATTTGTTTGAGTGTCATCTGGCTAGTTAATAAAAGCAGGAAGGGGTAAAAGATACTTCAGACATGCTATCAATGGTTTATTATTGTTAGAGTCAGCCCTTTAAAATTGTTTAAAAAATCACTTTAATGGTGCAGTCCTTCTAGGAGGACTCTTTGAAAAAGTAATTTAGTAAGAAAACAGCTTTCATATTCTAACAAAAAGCTAGGAGCAAATTAAAACTCAGTAGAAGAATGCAGTCCCAAGCTGCCATATGTTGTTATTTTCAGGTCAAAGGCATCAACTTCTGTTCCATACATTCACAGAATACACTCACCCAATCTTGACAAATCAATTACATGTAAAAATATGTTTTCGAATAGAATCCCTCATGAATGAACTTGAACTATTATGTCATTATGAGGCCAAAGATGACATGGCAGATCAGGGAAATAATGAAATGGATTTGATCTTCACATGGAAATCCACTAAACAGCAGAAGCAACCGAACCTGTGTGTACACAGAAATTCTTAGATGCTAGTTTGTTTTATAGTAACTCTTTACCCAGAAAACAGTCTTCTTTTAAAATAAATTTTAGTTGAATGCTCAGAAAGTAAAAGAACTAATGAAACATGTTTAGTATTGTAATAGGCAACTGATCAAAGCCCAGGCCTAGTCTCATGTGTTACTGTCAGGGAATATTCTACTTTTTAAAGTCGTACTGAGGCATAGTGAGATACAAAAAGACACACTGGATTATGATTTTATGAAGTCTCCAATTGTCATTTCAGGATCCCAGATGTTCTTGATGATTTTATTTTCATTTTTAATTATAATTGCATTTTTTACCTGGTCAGAATACAAGTGCATTAATTTCAAATTCTGTGCAATACAGAAATACACTGAAACTCACATTTAAACAACATAACACTTTAATTGACTTGTCATTAATGTGATTTGAATGTTATTCAATGTGTGTCTTAAATGATCTTGGAACATAAAAGAGTCTTGAGTTTGTACAATAATATTTCTCACAGCACATGCATCTCAAAGGTGGAAACTATATAGGTTTTTCAAGGGATACAGAATATGCAGATTTTTGAATGCTTTGCTCTATGCAAGATGACTTAAGAAACCAGAAATTTGAGCTGGGACATTCAGAAAAAAGTGACAATCCATGGACAGAATAGGAGATGACAGGTAAAGAGAGCAAATGTTCTCATCACTGAATATTGCTTATTTGGTTGAGGCATAGCCTTGATGGCTTTTGAACAAAATGTAAAGACACTGTAGTTTTGGATAGTTTCATGTTTTGCAGAATTTCTTAGACTATAAGGTGAAGAAACCTAGACTATAGGTTGATAATTCACTATATGTCATCAAACTACTTATCTTTGAGGGACATTTCTCTGGTGAATCTTTTAGGATCATTTTCTTATGCTATTTCTTAAATGGAATTTTCATTTTGATGTTAGTTTATGTGTAATAGGTAGAATGACAAAGATGCAATTGATATAAAAACATTGGACTAAAATATCAATAATTGAACATGCTTATGTTTGGTTATTATTTACACTATGGAAAGATGAAATTCTAGAACTTTGTTAGGAAACTGCATTCAAGCAGTTCTGCCTTGTATAATCTGTAAGTACCTATTAAGACAAAATACTTCTAAAGATACTTATGAAAATGTATACATATTTTTCTTGCACGTTACAAAGGAAATAATTGCATAACACTGACGTTCAACACTTTTTATATGCATATTTTCTTTCTTTCATGGAACACTTGAAGCCACTAGATAGCTCATTTCACTCTTAAAATCCTTTGGTTGTCTATAAAGCTAATACAGGTCACACTGGACCTAGAGGTTTATTCAACCACATTCCACGCTGATGTTTGCACCACATGCCAGGCAGCCATGTCATTGTCATTCAATGTGTGAACCTCTCTTTAGAACTAAAATGGATGTGAAAGAATAAAATTCAGTGTACTGTAAGTATTCGAAGTAATTCTAGTAGAATTAGTTATCATAACATGTTTATAATATAATGAGCTGGCATGACACAGAAATATATTTTGTGTTTGTATGACTTTTATTTTGAATAGGTTAAATCTGGTGCCACTCCATATAGAGTGCTTTTGAAAAAAATAATAAAAACAAACAAAAAAAATAAATAAATGAGTGAATGCAAAATAAGCAACTGTGCCTTTTATACCTCTTGTTATGGTAAAAAACAAACAAACAAATGGTTGTTGGGTTTGGATAATGAGGGGAAATGGGCTATTCCCAACTTTTTGATCCTGTATATTTATCCATGTTTATTTTCTGAGAATAAATAATATATTAAAACTTTGCCTTCTGACAAACTCAGATAATGGACCAGTCTTAAATATTGTTCATTCATAAGGTAAGATTCAGGCATTAATATGGGGCTGCTTAAATCTCTGGATGGTGAACTCATTGGATATAGAATCACACAGAGAAATATTATCAGGGGTGAAGTCAGTTCATTTTGAAAGTTATAATATTGATTTAGAAGTACTTTTTTTTCATTTTTGTTAGATGGTCTTTCATCTTTGGTTATACAGTATATAAACTCTCCTTGTTTTCTGTAACACAAGACTCCCAAGTGGACTTCTGCATGATAATACATTAAGACACATCTACAAATTGAGTGACTATAAAAATGTATGTGTATTTAAATGTCTGTAACATCTGTCTAAAATCGACTGCTCTGTCTGAATCTCCAGATACGATTGCTGTCTGATTTTTTGGCTGGCCTATTGTCTGAGTTTCGGGAAACAAAGGAGGCATTATTTTTATGAGAGGAGGAACTGACATGACACGTGACGTGGTATAGAGGCCGGACGTCTGCCTGAAAGGCTACCCTGGGAGGCCGAGTTAGAGGAAAGTACAAAATGAAACACACAGGCCAGAGAGAAAACTGCCAGGAACCAAACAGCCATCTTAAAACAGTTGTGAGGAATCTTAAGGCCTATGACATTTCAAACGGCAGGTTATAGCAGCAGTAAATAAATAACTGCATCCTTAAAACAGTAAAGGAGCAAAGTTCGTCAGGGATACGTGAAGCCTGTTTGTTGTGACCCAGGCTGGGTTAGTGTGACATCTGGAAGCGGCATCATACGTTCAGCTACTACCTAGGGTTTACTTTCAGACAACTTTTCCTACGTTTTCAAGCACTTGCATTCCGTGTGGTACGATCTGTTTGTAATGTTAATCACTGACTATTGTTCTGCTACTTGGATGTTGATAGTGAAGCAGAGAACAATTAATCATCGTTGACTATGTCACTATGCACGCGACTTTGCTAAACATGGCGAAATGTATTAAACACTCGTCCAACTATTTATGAAATACTTTACATAATTTAATTTGCTTTTGTACAGTTTTATGTAAATAAATTGCTTGTCATTTTTGTCTTTACAAATTAAAATATAACATGATCAAATGGTTTCACATTTGCAATTGTGCTTCTCTGTTGATAATTCTATTTTGAATGAATGCCTGTATCATTTTGATTTAATATAGATTGCTTTTTGCTAGGTGATGGTAAAGCAAGGCAGATCATGGGAAGGTAATTGAGAGTTTAGGTTGCACTGTGTGTTAGATCTTTTGCAGGGGTCACAAAGGAAAATAAACCCTGAAGAAAAGAGAATGAAAACTCGGTTTTGATTGACATTGTCAACCTGGATTAAATGTTTTAGAGGATTTGATTCCAGCTTATTAATTCCCAGCGCATTTGAACACTGCATAATTTACCCCTGGTGCACAAAGAGCACAATTACACCAAAACTCAACTCAAGGGACATGCCATTTCTTCCAAGTAGATGGATTTTAGAGATCGGCTACTGTACAACTTACAGACCTAAGGAAGGCCCCACCCTCCTTTAGGTCGTACTGACACAGAGCTCATTTGGGCTGTCAGCCACCTCTGCTCCTGGTGGTAGGAGCTTGATATGGCCTGGCCTAACAGGTGACCCAACCAATTTTCAGCTTTCTGGATACAAGACAGGTTTTAAGTTCATTCCTTTGAGGGGACAATCTTATGTGCTTAACATTCCTGGTTTTTCCTGCATATCTGGTGCCACAAGGACCTTAGTGCTCCTGTCATGAGTGTAATTGGCATACTATATTTCTTGATAGCAGAATGGAACTTCTTCAATCATCAAGATGTTCCTGGGGCAGTAGCACAGATAGTCTTAAAGTTTATACTAGGCACACAAAAATAGTTTTGCAACAAAATATTTTTAGTAAGGCTTTTCCCTCCATTGGCACATGCAAAAATTTCACACTTTAGATCAAATTAAGTCCAAGTTAGAATGTTCCTATAATAGGATTATTAACACCATCTTTTAATTGTTGTTTTGTGATCTGGGAATCAAACTTAGGACTTAATACTTTATGTTATTCTAAAGAATACATTCCCAGAAAACCAAATTATTGTGTTTACTCTGAGTTAAAGACAACTAGAAAAGCACTGCAAACCTAAAATATATATTATGAGAAATATAGGAAAAATAATTTGAAAATAAAAATAAAATATGTATGTTAGCTCTTTCTTCTTTGGTTGGCTCTTCTCTGCCTTTTGTACATCTTTAAATCACTATTTTTCTCTATTTTAATGTTTCTGTTTGCATTTATTAGGTCATGTCCTTAAGTAGAATACTACCATTCTCATGAAGTTGGTATTTGTACAAACAACTGGCCTCTTTAATCCCAGATCATGACCTTTCTTCTAGCTTCAAGGCTTGAAAGAGTATTTTCTGTGTATAATGATATATTGCATGGGAGGTTTATACCATTTTGTGAAAGTATGAAGAGTTACCTTGTAAGGATTCCTCACTTTGAGTTTGTCTGCTTTGCTCTGCCTGCTTTGAAAAACTCAACTTTCGCTTTTGTTTTTTTATAAGCAAGAGTACATATACTTTTTCAAGTCAATGATATCCTTGCAAATTGACTTTTATTGGCAATTTTCTTTCTCTAATGAAGGAAATGTATAATGAGGAAATCTACTTTGGGATATAATGAGGGAGGCAATGACATGCCCATCCATTTGTCCCTCTAATAGTAGAAAAAAATATCAGTACACCTTATAAAAAACAGAACACCATGTATTCAAATATTCATTTTAGTATTTTAAAAGTTTATGTATTACTTTACTATGAAGCCATAGGCTTATGATAAAAAAATACTTTAAAACAAAGCAAACTCACAACCCTCAGATATATAAATATAGTGAAGTGCTTTAGAAAATATGTGAAAACTAAGGAGGTCAACACAAGTGAACTACTGGGCCAGAATAGATGGCTGAGTAGCTATAGCCCCTTACAGCCTTTGCAGAGGACTAGAGTTAAGGTACCAGTATATGTTCCTACTGCAGGGATCTTCTTCACAAACATCGGCATACATATGGAAGACACATCAACACATACAGTTAAGTAAAAATAGATCTAAAGAGAAAAAAAGCTACATCTTGGGTGTTGATCTTAAGGCAATCTTGAAACTTAGCATGGAGATGTATTTATACATGTTTATGTTCATAGTGCATATTACAGCTTTTGTAGGATTTATCCAAAAGTTTTCAAACACTTGGACTAGAATTTGTAGATATTATTTGGGTCATACAGTGAGGTGTATGTTATGGGCATTAAATACTTTTAAAATTGTAATAAAAATTTCAACACATATTTCTGCCAATATTTATATCTATCCATTTAAGGACTCATATATCAATCAAAATACTTTTGCCTCATTTCCTATGCTGAGTGGAAAACTAAACAGTTCATTTCCCTAAATATAATAGTTTTGGAAATGACAGGAATTTGGGAAGTGAGATACTTAGTATGCAGATGGCCAGAAAATTACTTTTACTGGACATTGCTCAACACACCTGGGCAGTAGTAACTTGCCTCAAATTTATGACACCAAACTGAATATAACATCAAAATTTATCAAAAAGTTTTGGGGACTTAAATTTGTTTATTATTATTATTATTATTATTATTATTATTACTGTTATGAATTATTTTGAGCAAGCTGATTTTACACAGAAGTCATCTGGTGAGTTGTTGCCTCCTTTTCTTAGTGGCCCTCTAACCCCTACCTCCTGAATTCTCATTCTAATGTTATCTCTACACTTTCGTAGTTGTTTGCTGTGGGGTTTGTTTATTTGCTTTTGGTTGGTTGGCTTATTTATTTATGTATTTATTTATTTTATTTCTTCATTGGTAAACCTAGTTTTTTTTAGGGTACTGAAATAATGTTAGCTGCTAATCCAGCAACAGATGATTTGCACCCCAGTCCACTTTATTTTCAAAGAAATTCACAAAATCAACTCTTTGAGCTCCAAGAAGGAGCTTGAATAGTGGCTAAAGTTGCATTTCTTTGTTTTCTCTTGTCTTTATCCCCTGCTTCAATATTTTTTTATAAACTTCATGACAGGTGATTAAGCAAGATAAAATGAATTTTATAAGCTGGAGGAAATAAGGAAAAAATAGGAGTATTGGAACAGCTAGATATATGCTTTTCCTTAACCCTAACTTTGTTTTTTCTTGTTGTGTTTATTCGTTAAACAAAAGTTTTATTCTGGGTTGGATTTCATATTCATGGCTCACACAGGAATAACTTTATTTCCCTTTTAAGCCTCCTGAGGGAAGATATAGAAAGAGACTGGTTAATTGTTCATAAATGTGAAACTTTGCATCACATACTTTCAGATGATGCTGAGCAAATGGTATACTACAGTTGTGATGTTCAGTGCTATTTTTTCATTAAAAGTTATGACTCAAATTATGAATAAGAGAAAGGTCATAAAAATATGAACGAGGTCCACAGAGAAACGCAAGATCTATAATCGTGAAGATTAGAATGGGATTTGAAAAATAAGTGTTAATTAATATGACTATTTTTAAAAAGTAGTCCACTAAAGAAACAACTATATACAAAAATTTTAGAGAGAACTAAAAATAAAATACTTTATTTTGGCAATTTATTTGAAAGTGCAAAATAGTCCTGAAGACTTGGTAAATGTGAAGTAACTATAACTAGATAAGATTGTGTCAGTATTTCTGAAGATTCTTTCTACAGAATTACACGGAATGTTTTATTGCAACTTTATGGGTTGATATAAAAATTTGACCACATATTTAAGCCCTTTTATAGTACATTTATGTAAAGGAAGTAGGGGTAAAAATATTAGAAATAAGCAAGGAAGTAAAGTCATTAGCTAAATTATTTATTTAGAGTTTTAACACTTGGAATATACACTAATTCTTTCACACAGCCTCCAGTACAGCTGTAAATACTACCGTGGTAGTTTTTTTTCTTTTCTTTTTTTTTTAATTTTGATTTTTACAAAATTTATTATTTATTATAATCTTTTCAATTCATATCCTGGCTGTGGCCCCCTCCCTCATCTCCCAATCCCACCTTTAACCCCTCTTCTCACCCTATACTCCTCCTCTCGTCTCCTGATAGGGAGGTCCTGCTGCCCTTCTGTCTGACCATAGCCTATCTGGTCTCATGCTCAATCTTCATTCATTAAGGGCAAATGGGGTAGGCATCAGAAGTAGGAGAAGACAAAGAACAGGACAGGAGCCTTACACAGAGGCCTCTGAAAGACTCTAATGATCGAGGTATCAAAGCAGAGGCGGAGAATCACAGTCAAACTTTGGGCAGAGTTTACAGACTATAATGAAAGAAAGGGGAGATAGAAAGACTTGGAGATGACAGGAGCTCCACAAAGAGAACAAAAGAGCCAAAACAAACAAACAAAAAACAAAACTGGGCCCTCGGGCTCCTGCAGAGACTGATATTCCAACCAAGGACAATGCATGGAGATAACTTAGAATGCCCATAAACTCAGTCTCCAAGTGGATGTCCTAGTAAGGGGAGCAGGCGTTGCCTCTTGCCAGAACTCATTGGCAGGCTCTCTGAGCACCACCACCTGAGGGAGCAGGGGTGCAACCCTGCCAGGCCACACAGAAAGACAAGACAGCCGGTTCTTTTTAAACCAAAGTTCCCAGGGAAACAGTAGGGGATATTCTTGAGAAAGTGGACCATCCACAATGGCCTCTAAACCTACTACTCTTTGTAACATGCCAACCTTTCTATTTAAATGATATGAATACCCAGGTGGCAAGGTTACTCTTTCCTTTTCCTTTTGTAAGCTATATAAATACCCACCTTTCTATCATAGAAGGTAGACTCGGTGAGAGATACATGTTCAGATACATGAGTATCTGAATTCCTATAGCCATTAGATTGTTACCTCTGCCCCAAGTAAGTAAAAATGTCCTATTCTGGAAGTGCTCATTTAGCTTTAGAAACAGATTTTATTTTTCCAGAGATTTAAAATTATTAAGCACATTTTTACTGAATACCATGGATACTTCATTTTACTGAGAAAAAAGTAGCTGTTCACAATTACAACATGAAAGCCCCACTGTAAGGTGTAGCATCAAAAGCCAGGTAAATTTTTCTTTTTTCTCAAAATTGTGTGTAACCAATATGTTATGTATTAATAACTGTTATGTGTTATTAAATAATAATTTAAAATGTTAAAAAATGTCCCCATATTAGTGTTAGTAGGTTGAATAAACTCAAATGAATATGAGAATTATTTCAATTATAAAACACTGGATTATTTCATCTCATAATGTAACTATAGGACATTATATGACAAAAAGAGAACACACAAACATACACAAACAAAAAATAGAGGTTATCAATCTTTTGAAATATCGAATGTTAACTTTATATCAAAATGATATGATACATTCTGAGACTGTCACTTTAAACTAGGACAAAAGGACTAATGCACATACAAAACATGCTTTAAAACACCATTAAATTATTTATTTAAATATGAGAGGACAATATATAATCATAAAAATTGATAACACTTATTAAAATAAAAATAGGGTTTCATGCATGCAGAAAATGTGTATGGGTGTTCTGACAACCAGCATTAGTTAGCTTCATCATTGCCATTGGCTTAGTTTTAGAAGCTGAAGCCCATATTTGGTCTGACACATAGTGAAGCAGTAGATAAGCTGCTTATTTCGTCAAGTAAAGGAAGCAATGAGAAAGAGGGGTGTGGAAAGGGTTTGGGGACAAAGATAATTTTCCTGGCTCTTCAGAGAGTGACCTAATATGCTCACCATCCTAACATTTCAACAACTGTGAGTAACTCTATGGGACTTTGAATTTCCTCAATGGATTAACCAAGTAAGTGAGAGCCTTCATGAGCCAATCACTTCCACAGGGTTATCAGTGGGCAACCAAGACCTTAAATACGAGCTTCCAGAAACAATTTTGATACAAAGGTGTGCAAACTGATTTATTTTCTAGTTGAAGTCTCCAGTGCAACTATTTCTGCAGCCTCAATCTGGAAATATTAAAAACTTCAATTTGTTTGTAGTTAGGAATAGAGGATTTTAATAAGCATTTATAAATAAACTCCACAAAACACAGCTATATAATTGATGCCTCTTCTACAATACAGCTGCCATCCTCATTAAGCAAAATAAACTGGGAGAAGAATTGAAGAAAATAAAATATAAATTCATGGGAAGGGCTAATGTCATTAATTTGTGGAGGAATAAGAATAAAGAGAATGCTGTCATAGTTAAAATGTTTTCAAAACTTCAGGTGCTATTGGCAAAGATATTGTGCATAAAATGAACTGCATGGCTCCCATCACAAGAAGCTCAGCATCTCTGGTAATGTGTTTGCTGTTTGCACTTGTGCTGTGCCCCATGCTATGTCAATTACTGCTTAAATTTCTAAGAATAATCCAGATATCTTTTGGCTAATTCTCTCTACTTTTTTTTGGATAAAAACAATCTAAATGGTGATTTAAATTTTCCTCTGCTTAGAATTTGTATGTGCTTCATAGACAACATTTTGTTATCCCTGTGTATAACCAAGTCATCAGAGAAACATTCCCACTTGACTATAAATGAAAGTCATATGATTATAATAATATTGTCACAGGTTGAAATGTAATCTTCACTCTTTTGTAATCAAGCCCAAGTCGGATGCATCACCTTGGTGCTTCAACTAAGATGCAGGCTCCAATTTATATTTTGACTCTTTAGGAAGGGAAACACGTTATGTAAACAGAAGAATAGAGTCAGGCTTAATTTAAACCTGTGGTACAAGTATAAAAGGAGACTCAGGACAGGGAATGGGAGCCAAATTACCTGAAGATAATTTGGAAATAGCATTTGTGTTGATGGCTTTCATCATACCTCTTAGAAGTGTATGCTCTCTGTACTATTCCCCAAATCACGGGCAAAGAATTTACATAACTAGTCATTCTTCCAAGCAGATTAAAATCACTAACATCACGTAGAATTCATTTATTTCACTCAGCAATGTGACCGTCCATATAGAAAATTTGAGATGATTCTTTAAATGCCAATTTTATTTATCTGATAGACTGGATTTAATTGTAATAGATACAGAGACTATTTATAACTGTGTGATGCATAGCATAATTTGTAGGCTAAGAATCAAATTAGAAGACATACTTCACAAAGTTAGATCTTAAAAATACAGCCTCATTTCTTTGTCTTCTCCAATTCTGCAGGAAAATTTGTATGCTAGAACTGCAATTCTGGCCTTTAAAGGAGCTTCCCCTGATTAACAAAACTGTAAAAATTATCTAATTTAGAAAAATAAAATTCTGAAGCCATACCATATCTTCAGTTAATGTGCTCTTATATCCTTTTCTTTTAAATTATTGTATTTGTACATTTCCTCATGAAATGTGAATATAATTTATTAAATTGTGTAAGATGTTCAAAACCAGTATTGGCCCCTTGGATACACAGTGATGAGAAAGATATAATCCATTCCTTGCTGTGACACAGAGGTGAGAAGAGTGTCATAGGGAAGGAAATTTTGGAACCTAAATCAACATAAAATTTCTTAGATCAATGACAAGAAAAGATTTTGCAAAAATGTGGCTATCTCGATTAGCCTATAGGAAAAAGAACATATATTCAAATTAGTGACCAAAGCACCGCCAAAACCATCAGAGAAAGTAGAAACCCAAAAGCTCCAGGTCTGGCATCTGGGACATATGGAAAAATGATCTGTGCCTCAGAGGATCTGTGAAGCTTTGCCTGTTCCCTTGACAGTTACAGCTGACATAACCCCTCTCTTGTGCTTGTTTCATTCATCTTCAAGTGTTTCTCTAGGTTTTCCACATCACTGGCACCTCTAACTTCCTACATTTTTTTTTCTCCACGTGAACTACCCTCTTTCCTAAGGCTGTGATAAAATACTATGACCAAAAGCAACTTCTAAAAGAAGGTTGGTTTGTTTTTTAATTGGGGGTTGTTTTGTTTTGTGGTATGGTGCGGTGTTGCTTTGGTTTGTTTGTTTGTTGTCTTTTTGAGCACTAGATACAGTCCATAACTAGGGGAATGTCAAACAGAAACTAAAGACAGGAGCTTGAAGACTGGAATTGAGGCAGAGTACATGAAGGAGAGCTGCTTACTGGCTTTGCCCTGTGCTCTTAGGGCCTCAGCAACCTTCCTTGTATAGCAAAATCCTACCTTCTCAGGGATGGCATCACGTACAAAAAGCAATCAAGAAAAGCCCCACAGACACACGCACAGGAAAATCATATCCAGGCTCTCTTGGATGCTCCTTTCAGGGAGTCCACTCACGTCACACGCTGCCTTTGGGTTTTGCTGGAAGCCTTGTGATGCCACAAGTTTTATCTTCCAAGTCAGAGCCACATGGCAAAAAATCAGAGTCTCATATTGGCTGGAGGCATATATATCTGCACTGCTTAAACTATGGGTGCACTGCCTAGTCAGTGCATAGACAGACAAACAGAAGGAAACAGTTCCAGGGAAGCAATTTGCTGTGCTGTCTATGTGAATAGCATGAGACAGGGTTCTCTTCTAATAAAATTTGGAACCTGAAATTCTAGGATGCTGTTGATTCATGGAGTGCCCTCAGGCCTCATTCTTATCCTACCACACACAGTTCTTGGCCTCCTCTTTATGGTGAAATGTTATCAGCAAACATGCCATAACTTCAAACATTACTTTTCTGGCCAAACCACAATGCTTTCAACTAATTTGACTTTTTTTTTTCTTCTCTATTCATTATTACCTGAAATCTGCGTTAACATAGCCAGAAACACCATGTGATTCCCTGAATTCTATATACATGCTGTATTAATGTTTTCTCCACCAGGTTAATTAGCCCAGCTCTTTTAAAGTCAGCCTTTCATGTCTCCAAACACAATACATAAACAAGTTATTGGCCAGGATTTAACAAGAATAGCTTCTAGTCCAGTTCCCACTGAAGTCCTCAGCTCTATCTGAAGCCTCATGACCCTGACTTTGTTCTTTTCTTTACTTTTTAATTTTTTTACAATTTATTAATTATATATATATCAATTGAAGCCTCTCCCTCAAATCCTCCAAGTCCCACTCTCCCTCCCTCTTCCTCCCTATCCTCTTCCACTGGTCCCTGCCATCTGCCCACAGCTTACCAAATCTCATCAGTACTACCTAGATCCTCTTCCTTTGTGGCCTGGCGAAGCCACATCACCAGGGGCAAGTGATCAAAGAGCAGGCAATCGAGTACATATCAGAAGTAACCCCTGCTCCCCTTACTTGGTCACCCACATGGAGAATGAGCTGCCAATCCACTACATCTTTATAGGGGGTCTAGGTCCTCTCCATGTATAGTCCTTGGTTGGTGCAGGACCCCCTGGACTCAGGTTTTATAGATTTGTTGGTCTCCTTGTGGGGTCATGTCCCCTCCGGGTCTTTCTATTCCTCTCTTCTTCTATAAGACTCCCTGTGCTCTGTTGTGTTTGGCTGTGAGTCTCAGCATCTGCTTGGATCCCCTGTTGAGTGAATCCTTTCAGAGGACCCTCTAGAGTAGGTTCCCATCTTGTTCCCTTTCTCCACCGCTTCTGGTATCTATCCTGTTAGAGACTTAAGCATCCTCGCAAAGGGTATTCCTTATAGTTTAGCTCCTTTAGGTCTGTAGATTTTAGTATGGCTATCCTATATTATAACATCCACTGATAAGTGAGTACATATCATGCATATCTTTGTGTTTCTGGGTTACTTCACTCAATTAGATCCATCCAATTCCCTGCAAATTTCATGATTTCCTTGTTTTGAATGCCCAAGTAGCATGGCATAGAAACATACTGGTGCATCAACAGAATCAAAGACCCAGAAATGAACCCACACACCTACGGACACCTGATTTAGGACAAAGATGCCAAAACCACGCAATGGAAAAAAGATAGCATCTTCACCAAATGGTGCTGGTCTAACTGGATGTCCACATGTAAAAAATGCAAATAGATCCATACTTATCACCCTGCACAAAACTAACGTCCAAGTAGATCAAAGACCTCAACATAAAACCAGACACACTAAATCTGTTAAAAGAAAAAGTGGGGAACAGCCTTGAGAGACAACTTCCTGAACAGAACACCAACAGCTCAGGCTCTAAGATCAACAATTAATAAGTCAGATCTCCTGAAACTGAAAAGCTTCTGTAAAGCAATGGAAAATATCAACAGAACAAACAATAGCCTACAGACTGGAAAAAGATCTTTATCAACCCTACATCCAATAGAGGGCTAATATTCAGAATATGTAAAGAATTCAAGAAATCAGACATGAACAAACCAAATAATCCAATTAAAAAATGGGTTACAGAGGAATATCAAATGGTGGAGAAACACATAAGGAAATGTTCAACATCCTTAGTCATCAAAGAAATGCAAATCAAAATGACTCTTACACTGACCAGAATGGCTAAGGTTAAAAACACAAGTGACAACACATGCTGGAAAGAATATGGAGAAAGGGGAACCCTCCTCCATTGTTGGTGGGAGTGCAAACTTGTACAACCACTTTGGAAATCAATCTGTTGCAATCACAGAAAATTAGGAATAATGCTAACTCAAGATCCAGCTGTACCACTCCTGGGCATATACCCAAAACATGTCTGACCATTGCAAGAACATTTGCTCAACTATGTTCATAGCAGCTTATTTGTAATAAGCAGAATCTGGAAACAACCTAGATGTCCCTCAACAGAGGAATGGATACAGAAATTATGTTTGTATTTTATACAGCGGAAAGCATCCCTGAGTTTTAAAACTGCCCCCACTTGTATCAGTGTTTTGGTTTTCTACAACATCACCACAGTTTGGCAATTGTCCAGTATAGCCTCAGTAGCAACTATATACCAATCTTCTGTTTTGAATTTTTCATTGCTAGCCAAAAAAGAAAAACAAAACAAAAAACAAGAAAAGAAAATGAACTTGAAAATGGTTTATTGTGACTTACAGATACGGATAGAGAGATTTCCTGTTCATGTGGGTCTTTTCTTTTGGATCTAAGAGGGAAGGACACCATCATGCAGACTATGTACTGGAGGAGGTCATTCTTTCCACTGGAAATTGGTTTAGAGATAAAGTTGATTGAGTCCCAATATTCCTTTAAACAAACCCCAAATGACCTCAATTCCTTCTACTGAGCTACATTTTTTATTGATTTTTGGAAACAGAATTTTCTGCTCGCATAACATATACTGTATGGTTTCCACTCATGCTACTCCTCCAAGTTCCTCCCACCTCCCCTCCCATTCAGATCCACCAAACACTTTCTGTCTTTCATTATAAAACATTGAGACTTCTAAGAGACTAGAATAGACTAGACTAAACTAGACTAGATTAGACTATAAAAGTAAGAAAAAAAAACCTAACACATCAGAATGGAACAAAACAAATAAATACAAAATAAAGAGCTGATGAAAAGGTACAAGAAATAGCTATAGACATGGAGTCCCACTCATTTGCACAATTAGAGATCCCATAAAAATATTATGCTGGAAGCATAATATGTGTCCAAAGGACCTGTGGGGTTAAAAGAGGGGGAAATACAATTAAAATAAAGTAAAAATAAAAAAATAAGGGAGCTTTTTGTATTTGAAATTATGATCAATAAAAAAGTATTAATTCCATTTGTCCATCTAAGCGAAGTTTGATCATCCCACCCTGGGTCCTCCTTCATTCTTATCTTTCCTCAAACGGGATGGACATTGAATGTAGGAGAAAACAAGCAACAGGACAGGAGCCTACCACAGAGGGCCTCTGAAAGACTCTAACTAGCAATGTATCAAAGCAGATATTAAGACTCACAACCAAGCCTTCAGCAGAGTACAGGGAATCATATGAAAGAAGGGGGAGTTAGTAAGACTTGGTGAGGACAAGAGCTCCACAAAGACCAAATAGATCAGGGCACAGGGGTCTTTTATGAGACTGTTTCTCCAACCAAGGACCATGTATGGAAATAAACTAGAACCCCTGCTCAGATGTGACCCATGGTAGCTGAGTATCCAACTAGGTACCCTCGTAAGGGGAACAGGGACTATTTCTGTCATGAACTCAATGGCTGGCTCTACACCACCACCACCCCCCGCCCCGAGGGAGGAGCAGCCTTGCTAGGCCACAGAAGAGGACATTGCAGCCAGCCCTGAAGAGACCTGATAAGCTAGGGTCAGATGGAAACGGGGGGGGGGGGCAGGGGGGAGGTCATCTCCTCTCAGTGGACTTGGAGGGGTGCAGGGAGAAGATGAGGGAGGGATGGAGAGAGTGGAAGGGAATGGAGGAGGGGCTACGGCTGGGATACAAAGTACATAACCTGTGATTAATATAAAAAAATAAAAATAAAATAAAGTATTAATTCATTTTAATACTTTCATTTCATTGAATGACATAATTTTAGATTTTTTTATTTTTGAACAACAAAGCATAATAAGATAAAATACATTAGGTTAAAAAAAAAGTCCTCTCTTCAACATTGGACAAGGCGAAAAGACATGAGGATCAGAGACCACTCAGGCACACATTCAGGTGTACCATAAAGATATTAACCTTAGCACTGTAGAATGGATGCTGGGTACCTAGCACAGACCCAAGTAAACCCTGTGGTTACAGTGGTAAGTCCAGTGTCTTTTGGGTGTATGCACAAGAGTGGTGTATGTGGACTTTGGGGTAGACCGATTCTACTTTTCCTGTGGAATCACCACATTGATTTCCATAGTGGCTGAACAGGTTTGCCCTCCCACCTGCATTGGATGTGTGTTCCCCTTAGTGCCACTTCATCTGCATGAGCTATCACTTGTTTTTATTGCTCTCAGCAATTCAGACAGGTGTATGATAAAATCTCAAGGCAATTTTGGTTCGCATTTACCTCATCACTAAAGATGTTGAATATTTCCTTAAGCGTTTCTCAGTCGTTTGAGTTTCCTCTTTTGAGAATTCTCTGTCTGGATCCATACCCCATTTTGAAATTGATTTTTTTTGTTGTTGTTTACTTGATATCCAGTTTCTTTAGTTCCTTTTATGTTTCACATATAAACTCTATATCAGATGAGTAGCTGGTAAACGTCTTTTCCTATTCTGTGTGCTGTCAATTTATCTGATTAATGATGTCCTTGCCTTACAGAAGCTTCTCAGTTCCACGAGGTTCAATTTATTATTCGTTGATCACAGTGCCTGTGCTAACAGTGTTGTACTCAGAAAGTCTTTTCTTGTGCCAGTGATTTCAAGGTTATTCCCCACTTCCTCTTCTTTCATGTTCAGTGTATCTGGTTTTATGTTGAAGTCTTTAATCCATCTATAGTTAGGTTTTATGTAGGGTGGTAATTATGAATCTATTTTGATTCTTCTACGTTCAACCATCCACTTTGACCAGCGCCATTTGTTGAAGATTTTTTTTTAACAGTATGTGTAACTTCCTTATAAAAAAAAAAATCTGGTGGCCATAGATAAGGGATTTTAAGACAACTCTTTTTTTTAGCTTAGAAAAAATTTCCTCTAAGATTTTTTTGAAATTATTTTCTATGCCTTTAAGCTGAGTTTCTTCTTCCATTCCTATTACTTTTAAATTTGGACTTTGCATAGTATGCCATATATAATGGATGTTTTGTGGCCAAGATACTTTTAAAATTAACACTTTCTTCAATGAAGGTATCTATTTCTTCTTTCATGTCATCAATATCTGAGACATCTCCCTTCCATCTCTTGTAATGTGATGGTGAAGCCTACCTCTGAGGTTCTTGTTCTTGAGTTTTTACAATTTTCATTTCCAAATTTCCCTTATTTTCAGTGTTATTTTATTGATATATTTCCATGTTCAGGTCTTGGACTGTTTTATTCATTTTTTCCCCACTGTTTGTGCTTTCACAGATTTCTTTAAGGGGTTTTCCTTATATATTTACATATTTCTTTACATGTCCTATTTCTTTCATAATTATAAAAGTTATCATAAGGTCTTTATCCATGTGTTTCAGTTTTCTTGCAAGTCTCAAGACCTACTGTGGTATGGTTGTTGGACTCCATACAACAGAATACATTTTTACACTATTATCCAGGCATCTGGGTGTGGGAACGACTGCAGTTCTAGTTGTTGATATGTGGCCTTATCTTTGCTGGATAGCTATTTTGTTTCTTGAATTCTGTTGCCCTCTCTGGTTTTTATGAGTGTGTGGTAGTTGTGTGTTGCCTAGTAAAAAATTCTCTGGAAGTCTGACTCTTGTGACCAATGTGCCCCTTGGGGAAAATGAGTTTCTAGATATTGAGAGGAGACAATTAAGAACGGAGGAGGGTTACACAACAAGGACATTTGCTCAACCATGTTTGTAGCAGCTTTATTCATAATAGCCAGAACCTGGAAACAACCCAGATGTCCCTCAACGGAGGAATGGACACAGAAACTGTGGTACATTTACACAATGGAATATTACTCAGCAATTAAAAACAAGGAAATCATGAAATTTGCAGGTAAATGGTGGGATCTAGAAAAGATCATCCTCAGTGAAGTATCCCAGAAACAGAAAGACACACACGGTATATACTCACTTATAAGTGGATGCTAGGATAAACATACTGAAATCTTTACACCTAAAGAAGGTAAACATAAAGATGTTCCAGGGTAAGATGATCAATCCTCACTTAGAAAGACAAATGGGATAGATATTGGAAGTAGGAGAAAACAAAAGAAAGGACAAAATCCTACCACAGAGAGCTACTGAAAGACTCTACCTAGCAGTGTAACAAAGCAGATGCTGAGACTGATAACCAAACCTTGGGCAGAGTAGAGGAAATCATATGAAAAAGGGGGGAGTTGAATTAATTCAAATTTTCAGGCAAATGGTGGGACCTAGAAACGACCATCCTGAGTGAGGTATCCCAAAAGCAGAAAGAAACATGTGATATATACTCAATTATATAGACCTATAAGATGGGGTAAACACTGAAATCTATACACCTAAAGAAGATAAACAAGAAAGAGGATCCAGGGTAAGATGATCAATCCTCACTTAGGAAGACAAATGGGATGGACATTGGATGTAGGAGAAATCAAGTAACAGGACAGGAGCCCATTACAGAGGGCCTCTGAAAGACTCTATCTAGCAGTGTATCAAAGCAGATACTAAGACTCATTACCAAACCTTCAGCAGAGTTCAGGGAATCTTAAGAAAGAAGGGAGTTATTATGACCTGGAAAGGACAGGAGCTCCACAAGGACCAAGTGTATCTGGGCACAGGAGTCTTTCATGAGACTGTCTCTCCAACCAAAGACCATGTATGACTATATCCTAGAACCTCTGCTCAGATGTAGCCCATGGTAGCTCAGTATCCCAAGTGGGAACCTTATTAAGGGAAACAGGGACTATTTCTGACATGAACTCAATGGGAGGCACATACACACACACACACACACACACACAAGGGAGGAGCAGCCATGTTAGGCCACAGAGGAGGACTTTGCAGCCAGCCCTTAAAATACCTGATAAACCAGGATCAGATGAAAGGGAAGGACGTCCTCCCCTATCAGTGGACTTGGAAAGGGGCAGGGAGGAGATGAGGGAAGGAGAGTGGGATTAGAAGGGAATGAGGGAGCAGGATACTGCAGGGATACAAAGTTAATAAACTGTAACTAATAAAAAAATTAATTCAAAAAAATCAAAAGCCCTCCTGTACACCAAAGACAAAAGGGCTGAGAAAGATATCAGGGAAACGACAGCCTTCACAATAGACACCATTAACATAAGGTACCTTGGGGTGACTTTAACCAAGTAGGTGAGAGACCTGTTTGAAAAAACTTCAAGTCTCTGAAGAAAGAAATTGAAGAAGACATCAGAAGATGGAAAGATCTCCAGTGCTCATGGATTGGTAGGATTAATAGAGAGAAAATGACCATCCTGCCAAAAGCAATTCCAATCAAAATACCAACACAATTCTTTACAGACCTTGAAAGAAAAATTCTCAAACCCATATGGAAAAACAAAAAACCCAGATTTTCTAAAATGATACTGTACAACAACAGATCATTTGGAGGTATCTCCATCCCTGGTCTCAAGCTATACTACAGAGCAATAGTAACAAAACAAAACAAAACAAACAAACAAACAAAAACGCATTGTATTGGCATAGAAGCAGAAAAGTAGAACAACGGAACCTAACAGAAGACCGAGAAATAAATGTAAACACCTATGAATACTTGATTTTAGACAAAGAAGCTAAAACCATTCAATGGAAAAAAGACAGCATCTTCAACAAATGGTACTAGTTCAACTGGATGTCTCTATGCAGAAAAATGAAAATAGAGCCATATTTATCACCTTGCACAAAATTAAAGTCCAAGTGGATCAAAGACCTCAACAAAAAACCAGATACACTAAATCAGCTAGAAGAAAAAATGGAGAAGACCTTGGAACTTATTGGCACAGGAGACAACTTCCTGAACAGAACACCAACAGCACAGACTCGTATAGCAACAACTGATAAATGGGACCTCATGAAACTGAAAAGCTTCTGTAAAGCAAAAGACATTGTCATCAGAACAAAACGACAACCTACAGACTGGGAAAGGATCTTCACCAACCCTATATCTGACAGAAGGCTGATATCCAGAATATATAAATAACTAAAGAAATTAAAAAGCAATTAATCAAGCAATCCAATTAAAAAATGGGGTACTGAGCTAAACGGAGAATTTTCTATAGAGGAATATGGAATGGCAGAGAAACATCGAAAGAGATGCTCAACATCCTTAGCCATCAGAGAGATGCAAATCAAAACGACTCTAAGATTTCAACTTACACCCATCAGAATGTCAAAGGTTAAAAACTCAAGTGAGAAGACATGCTGGAGAGGTTGTGGAGAATTGAGAACCCTCCTCCGTTGCTGGTGGGAATGTAAACTTGTACAACCACTTTGGAAATCAAGCTGGTGTTTTCTCAGACAATTAAGAATAGTGCGTCCTCAAGATCCAGCTATACCACTCCTAGGCATAGAGTCAAAAGAAGCTCACATACACAACAAGGACATTTGCTCAACCATGTTTGTAGAAGCTTTATTTGTAATAGCCAGAAACTGGAAACAACCCAGATGTCCCTTAATGGAGGAATGGATACAGAAATTGTGGTACTTTCACACAATGGAATATTACTCAATAATTAAAAACAAGGAAATCATGAAATTTGCAGGTAATTGGTGGGATCTAGAAAAGATCATCCTCAGTGAGGTATCTCAGAATCAGAAAGACACACATGGTATACACTCACTGATGTAGTCCTATAAGATAGGATACGTATACTAAAATATGTGCATCTAAAGAAGATAAACAAGAAAGATGACCAGGGTAAGATGATCAATCCTCACTTAGAAAGACAGTGGAATGGACATGGGAAGTAGGAGAAAACAAGGACCAGGACAGGAATCTACCACAGAGGGCCTCTGAAAGACTCTACCTAGCAGCGTATCAAAGCAGATGCTGAGACTTATAACCAAACCTTCAGTAGAGTGAAGGCAATCAAATGATAAAAGGGGGAGTTAGTATGACCAGGAGAGGACAGGAGCTCCCCAAGGACCAAATATATCAGGGCACAGGGGTCTTTTCTGAGACTGATTCTCAAATCAAGGACTATGCATGGATATCACCTAGAACCCCTGCTCAAATGTAGTCCATGGCAGCTCAGCATCCAAGTGGGTTTTTCTAGTAAGGGGAACAGGGAATGTCTCTGATATGAAATCAGTGATGGGCTCTTTGATCTCCCCGGTCAGATGGAAGGGGAAAGAGGACCTCTCCTATCAGTGCACTTAAAGAGGAGATGGGCAAGGAGGAGATGACGGAGAGAGGGTGGATTGGGAGGGAATGTGGAAGGGGGCTACAGCTGGGATACAAAGTAAATAACCTGTAATTAATATAAAAAATAAAAATTATAAAAATAAAAGAATGGAGGAGGGTGTGTGTGGGTGTTGCAGGGGTTCATGAAAATGAAGAAAAAGGGTGTTCTGCCAGAATCTACTTATTCCCATGAGAATAAGGACAGACAAAATGGAGAGGCTAGTACAGGTGGCCTTCTAAAGCACTGGGTATGAGATTGGGGGAGTTGATTTGGAGGAGAAGGGAGTAAATATCTGAAGCTTGCCCACTTGCTAAGCTGCTCTACTTGCTTCCCTGTCATGCTTGGTTAGCTAGTTCTCAGAAAATGTCTGCTGGAACTAGGGGTGGAGAAAGCAGAATAATTTGAAATAAATGTTAGAAGAGATATGTGTGAACCACTAGATTGAGGACAGAAAAGAAAGAGGAGTGGACCACAGCAGGTAGTTTATTACAAAGCTGTGGATGAGACCGCAGGATTGGATTTAGAGGAGAGAAAGGTGACTTGAAAATCTGCAGTTAGCCTACCTGGTTTCCCGGTCATTTTGGCCCATCAGTTTCCAGGGATTCAAGCTCAACTTCTTATATGTTCCATATATACCTATAATATCACAGATTGGAGGTCAAGTCCATAACACAAAGATTTACATATAGCAATAATATCACTGTCTGGGGATCAAATCTTTAACACATAGACCTCATAAACCTTACAATCATCTTTCTTGTTTAAATTTTTGTCATTATTTATTACAATTTATTCACATTGTATCCCTGTTGTGACTCCCTCCCATGTATCCCCCCAATCCTATCCTCCTTCCCTGTTTTCCCTTTATGCCCCTCCCCTAGTCCACTGATAGGGGAGGACCTCCTCCCCTTCTATCTGGCCCTAGCTTATCAAATCTCATCAAGGCTGGCTGCATCATCTTCCTCTGTGCCCTGGCAAGGCCACCCAGCAGCAGGAGGTGATCAGACATCCTGCCACTGTGTTCACACCAGAGAAAGCCCCTGCTCACCTTGTGAGGCAACCCACTTGGAGACAGCGTTTATGAACTAAATCTGAGCAGGGGTTTTAGGTCATCTCCATGCACGGTCCTTGGTTGGGATATGAGTCTCAGCAGGATTCCCAGGGACCAGTATTTTTTTGGTTTTATTGGTCTCCTTTTGGAGCGCCTGTCCCCTCCAGGTGTTTCTATCTCCCCCTTGTTCCCTATGATTCCGTGCACTCCACCCAAAATTTGGCTAGTCTCAGCATCTGTTTCAATACCCTAATCAGTAGAGTCTTTTAGAGGCCTTCTGTGGTAGGCTCCTATCCTGTTCCCTGTCTTCTCCTGCTTCAGATCTCTATCCCATTTGCCCTTCTGAATGAGGATTGAACATATTCCCTAGGGTCTTCATTGTTGTTTAGTTTCTTTAAGTATACAGAGTTTAGTATGATTATCTTATATTATATGTCTAGTAACCACTTATGAGTGAGTATATACCATATGTGTCTTTCTGCTTCTGGGTTACATCACTCAAAATGATGTTTTCTAGTTCCCACCATTTACCTGCAAATTTCGTGATGTCCTTGTTTTTAATTGCTGAGTAGTATTCCCTTGTATGAATGTACCACAATTTCTATATCCATTCCTCTGTTGAGGGACAACTAGGTTGTTTCCAGATGCTAGCTGTTTTGAATAGAGCTGCAACTAACATTGTTGTATAGTTGAACATATTTTGGGTACATGGTTTAGCTAGATCTTGAAGTAGCACTATGGCAGCATCTTCAACAAATGGTGCTGGTCTAACTGGATGTCTACATGTGGAAAGATGTAAATAGATCCTTATTTATCACTCTGCACAAAACTAATGTCCAAGTGTATCAAAGACCTCAACATAAAACCAGACACACTAAACCTGTTAGAAGAAAAAGTGGGGAAGAACCTGGAACTCATTGGCACAGGAGACAACTTCCTGAACAGAACACTAACAGCACAGGCTCTAAGATCAACAATCAATAAATGGGACTTCCTGAAACTGAAAAGCTTCTGTAAAGCAGAAGACACTGTCATCATAACAACATGACAGCCTATAGACTGGGCAAGGATCTTCACCAACCCTATATCTGACAGAAAGCTAATATCCAGAATATATAAAGAACTTATAAAGTTAAACACCAACAAACCAAGTAATCGAATTAAAAAATGGGGTACCAAGGCAAATAGAGAATTCTGTATAGAAGAATATCAAATGGTAGATAAACACTTGAATGTTCAGTGTCCTTAGTCATCAGGAAGATACATATCAAAACGACCCTGTGATTTTACCTCACACCCATCAGAATGGCTAAGATCAAAATCTCAAGTGAGAACACATGTTGGAGAGGATGTGGAGAAAGGGGAACTCTCCTCCATTGGTGGTGGGAATGTAATCTTGTACAACCACTTCAGAGGATTGAAAAAATGTAGGAGTTCCTGTGCATAGCTTCCTTAGTGTTGTGTGACACTGTTTCATTGAGACCTGAACAATCTTCTACTAAACAAAGATAGGAAACTGACAACAGACCAAAACAGGATATCATCAATTCTAACTTAGTGAGCCAATGAGTTTTATTAGAATAACTTATAAGAATAGAAGAGTGGGTTTATTTACAGGAAGAGATATAATTACAGGACCACTGTACCAAGAAGAACCCACTCAAACATCAATGATACCTGATCCCAAAGCTGGATACCTATAGCAGGTTGCATAACTTGCAGGCAGTTCAATAGGATACAGAGTGCATTTTCCAAGGAGTTTTGTTGGTCTGAGCCTCTTCCAAGAAGCTTGGTATAAAGGAGCCTAGTATAGCAGGTGAGTTTCAGGGACATCTTGAAACTTATGGATAAGTTTAAGGATATTTCCTGTACAATGGAATGGTTCACTTCCAGTATTCTACTCAGTTTTCTTTTCATTGTACCGTTCTGAATCTTATGGAACTATCTCCAGGATGAAAGTTTTCTTTTTGTATTTGTTTGTTTGTTTAAGTATCATCAGTTTCTTACAAAATGGAGACATGGGCCTTATTTACATTATTTACATGATGAAATTGTTCTGACTCTCAAGGGAATGGACTGTCTCATGTGACAACATTTTAATAATGATTTCAGCCTACATAATTTCCAAGGATGTCATCTCTAAATAACTGGCTGAATCTCTCCATCCTTTCCTTTTTTGCCTGATCCCACAGCTACTACTTTTGCTTGTGATAATTTTCCGTTAGACTTCTGAAAGTAGGCTGCCACCTTTGATTACATTTTTTGTGGCACTCAGATGTTCTCCATTCAGCAGGGGCCCAGATTCTCACTGGGGTCCTGGAATGGGGCATCCAGATGGAAAATGGGGTTCTGTTTCTCTCAGGGGCAGATAGAGCACCTCAGGGTAAGGCCTGAGTGCACTAAGCCTAAGCACTAAGGTTTTCTACAGTATGTTACAGTTTAGCTCTTTTAGCATTATATTGCTGATGGCAGTGGAAGCTTGAGCCTTCCAAAGCTTATGGTGATACCAAAGTGTTATAGCTCTTGGTCAAGCTGCTGTGCTGAGAACAGCAGAGGTGCAGGCCAAGGCCCATGCCTGCTCAGCTTGCAGGAAAGGCACAGGCCTGGTGAGGTCCAGGCCTGGTGGGCCACAGGGCAGGCCTGGTAAGAAGTGACCCAGCAGAAGATAAATGATGATCTTGAAGTGAGAAAGCTTGAACCTTTATTTATATGAAATCATGAGCAATATAAACGCTGGGCAGAGGGAGAGATTTCAAAGGTGAATCTGTTTGATTCACTGGGGTCAGAGAGTTAGCGATACTTAAATGATCCTATCACAAGAAGAAAAATACAGTAATTAATTATCCTGTGGGGGTCAGAATCTCCAAGTATAATTGAAGGTCACTGCTAGACACTAGATCCTTAGCAGGGTGGGGAGTGTTTAAGAATTCCTAGATGCTTGCTAGAGCAGTTTCCTTATCAGGGGAAGGATCTGGCCTGTAATCTGCCCTGAGGGCTGTGTGACCTTTTTACAAGACCTGGAATCACCCAGATCAGGGGAGACTTAAAAGCCTGCTGAGAAAAGGGAGTCTATCATGACTGACCTAGCCCCAATAATGGGCTATGACCAACTTCAGCCTTATCCAGCAGAACATCACAGCACTCCCTTTAAAAAAATACTCCGGTAGCCCATGGCAGTTCAGTGTCCTAGTGGGTTCCATAGTAATGGGGACAGGGTCTGTCTTTGACAGAAACTGATTGGCCTGCTCTTTGATCACCTCCCCCTGATGGGGGAGCAATCTTATCAGGCCACTGAGGAAGACAATGCAGCCACTCCTAATGAGACCTGATAGACTAGGATCAAAGGGAAGGGGAGAAGGACCTCCCTTATCAGTGGACTGGGGGAAGGGCATGTGTGGAGAAGGGGGAGAGAGGATAGGATTGTGAGGGAAGGAAGGAGGGAAATACAGGGGAGGATACAAAGTGAAAAAACTGTAATTAATAAAAAGAAGAAAAAACAAAAGAATACTATGTGAAGGAGAGGAAGAAACTTTCTAAAAGTTTGCCCAGCCATGATTTACACCACTGCATTTGGGACTGCAAACTCAAGCCACTGCTCCATGGAAAGTCCTGCATGCCACATCTGGACAAGTGGAAGGAAGGGTCTTAATTTAATCCAGGAGAAAATGACTGCATAACATTCAGTGAAAACTTTCTTCTTGCATTTCTATCCTTTTCTTTAGCTATAAGAGGATAGATAAAGTTGAGATCACAACAGAGAATGTAAAAACATCTCAGAATCTTTGAGTTCCTTGTCTACAAGTTCTAATGAGAGAATTTACCATCTTGATTTCTTTTTAATGAAATTCTTACCTTAGTATCATGTCTTTAATTTATATGACTTTTTCTAACAAGAAAATTAAATTCTCTACTTTGGTATTTTTAGAATAATATTACATGTTATTACAATGTAGTAATTGAGAACATTTTCTGCTCAATCACTCAGCATATTTAACCAGTCTGTATATTCACTAATGGAATATTGTTGACTTCAGTGCCCCTAATAAACAGGTATCTTTTTCCACTGTTCAAAAAAGAAACTATGATTTCTAGTAATATGGAATTCAAAATGCAAGGCTTATAATCTTTCCTTGAAACTATTGTCAGTTTTTACTATACTTTTTATCATAAACTTCAGGTTATTTTTCAGAATCTATAATAAAAATAAATAATTACTAACCATAGCATTTATTACTATACAGAGAAACATTTTCTTGAAAAACTAAAACCTAAACAAAACAAAACAAACAACACACACACACGCATGCAAAAAGAAAAAGTACAGAGTTGTAAATAATAAAAAGAATCTGTGTGAAATGAAGACAGCAATAACTGTAGGCATGGCCAGCAAGATGCAACAAGTAAAGATGCTTGCCATCAAGTCTGAGGAGGTGAGTTGGATTCCTAGAATACACGTGGTGAAATGACAGAACCAACTTCCAAAGGTTTTATGTGACCTCTCTATGTGTGCAGCGGCACAGGGGTGCCCACACACACACTTGTGAACACATAAAGAAATGAAAATTTAAAAACAAAGTTTAGACAATGACATGATGTGGAAAGTCCAGTTATTTTGTTCACTTTAAAAAAAAATCTTAAGTACTTATTTTTTAAAACTTAAAACATAAAAGAATACTACAGGAATGCTGCCTAGTAATAAAATCCAGTCTATGAAATACCCTTACTCTCCCAAAAGTATATACAAGTTTAGTAATAGGATATTGTGCTAGAAAGTGTGTTTGCTTACAAACAGGCAGGTAGCTCACATCTCTCTTTCTCCACTTATTTTCTCACATCTGTCAATGACTTTAAGGTAAGAATAATTTTCTTTTTTTTTTTTTTATCTCACGGCTGGAAGAGAGGCCAAGCTGACTTCTCTCACTAGATATGAGTATGACTACTATGCTTCTTACTGCAATTTTATGTCCAGTTTCTTCAGTATGTTTCTGATGTACAAATGGCAATGATACACCATATATTTAAAAAAAGCTATTCAATGGAAGATAGAATACTGCCTCTGGTCCAACTGAGCACAACCAGAACCTACAGACAAAACAAAGAAACCATGACTCTCACAACATTCTTTCAAGGAGAGACAAGAGGCAAGCACTCACCTTCTATCCAATATGAAAAATGACCTACAAATAAAAGCTTTAAATAACTTTTATCAGAATTCCCATATGGTCTCTTTATTTTTCTAGGCTTTAACACTAGCCTGTCTCCTTCGGAACAGTTTTCTTCATGTTTCAAGTCATTCAACATGTTTATATGCTTATAATAAAAGGAAGGTAAAGTTTATAAATGGAATATAATACTTTCATTTATCTTGAATCTTCCTTTTCAAGACTAGTTTTTTAGTTAAGAAATAACTGTGCACAGATGGGGCCCATGATAGCTCCTTGTCGGACTGAAGACCCTAGTGAGGGAAACAGGGACTGTTTCAGTCATGAACTTGATGGCTGACTCTTTGACCCTCCCTCATACAAGCTGGGGAGTGACAGACTGGCTAGATCCC
>CM053765.1:69635890-69662213 GCA_028658305.1 Pachyuromys duprasi | reverse complement strand
TGATTCTATGAGAAAATTATCATCTCAATTTCAGATTTAAAAAACAAACACACAAACAAAACCAGAATCTTGGAAAACTTCAATACATTGCTAAGGTCACCAAAAATGAATTACAAATGGAGACCTAGGGTTTTGCCGCCAGCATCTGTGCCCATCATCATCCTGCTCTATCACCTGGTTTATAAGGGGAGTTACATTAATTAGCCCTAGATCTTCAGACATTGTGTTTACAACTTTCCAGAAGCTGGATGCAGACTTCAAATGCTTGGTCATTGGTAATCTGGTGGTAATTGGAGTCAATCTGTACATTAGCAGGGATAGTATGGATATTTTAGCAATACTGATTTCTTAGTTCATGACTGTTTAATATCTTTTTTATCTTCTACAATTTCTTGACTAATACCTTGAAGTTCATAATGTAAATACCTTTTACTCTTGGATTAAATATGTATCTAGATATTTTTGTAAATATTGTCAGTGGAATTGCTTTCTAGATCTCCATCTCAGATAATTTGCCAATGTAACACAGCAATGCCACTGTGTTTTGTATGTTGGTTTTGCATCCTGCAGCTTAGGTGAATTGGTTTCTCAGTTGGTGAAGTCTTCAAGATTTTCTGCACATGAAGATTGGCAAATATTTGCTATCTAAATTCCTCTTTCCCAATTTGTACACTATTAGTTGTTTTCTCTTGGGTGGCTTGGGCTTCTAGTACCCTACTGAACATGTACATGTTTGTCTTATTCTAAATATCAGAAAGAAAGATTTCAAAAATTTCCCATTTAGTATAAGGTCAGTTGTTGGCTTATAATAGAGGAACTTTATCATATTGAGGTACATTACTACTACACACAATTTCATCAATGTTTTATCAAAACAATCATTAAACTTTATTCAATGTCTTCCCTGTATCTGTGGAAATAATCATTTTTGCCCTGCATTATTATGTTTATTAACTATCCTTATATCCCAGGGAAAAACCCCAACTAATGACAATGAGTAATTATTTAAAAGAACTGCTGGAATCAATTTTGCTGGGGATTTTTATTTTGTTTTGTATGTTTGTTTATTTTAGATGAGTTGTTCCTTAGGAAATTGTCTTAGGGAGTTTATTTATTGTGCTCTTATCTGTTTTGTTTGTATTAAGATAACAAGCAGATATGCTTGTCTGTCATTTGCTGTTAGAACAAATATGTGTGATAATCAAATTAGAAAGAAGAATGTTTCATCTTGTCAGACAGAAGTCACAACCTACACAGTGTAGGTTCTGTACCTGTGTAGAAGCCACACACTGGTTATGAACATATGATGACAAAGCTGTGCACCTTGGACCTGGTGTATAAAAGATATGAGAAGAGATTCCAGGGCCTTACAGTCTTCATTGAGGGCATCTGCTCCATTACAACAACTTTCTGTACGTCTACCACTTCGCAAGACCTATATGGGCTGCTGACAGCATCTACAGTACACGTGCGGCTAAAAACTGTCAAGTTACAAACAAGTGCCCCTATCTTTGCCAATCATTATTAGATGAGTTGATTACTTTTCACAAAAAAATAATTTAAATCAAATTAGAATTCGTTGTTGTTCTTTTTTTTTTTTTTTTTTCAAATGTTGGTAGAACACAGAATAGCAACTGTTCAGCATTGGGCTTTCTTTAGATGGGAGGTTTCTTGTTCCAGACTTAACCTTGTTTCTTGTTATTATTTAGGTTTTCCATTTTTTCATCGTTCAGCCTGGGTAAGGAATTTATGTTCAGGAATTTCTCATTTCTTTGCAGTTATTCATTGTGCTGGTAGATAGCTATAAAAAATGAAAGACATTTGTCTCAATCATTTATATATGTGTTTTTCTGTTTAAAAAAACACTGTCTAAAATTATAAAACCTATCACTCAATATATAGGAAAAATCATTAACAATATTTGAGAGTTTATGAGTGTTTGAATATAGCCAGTTGATTCTTAGTAAATTTCAATATATGATCTAGGAAAATTCTTTTAAAGACATGTATTATAATTGTGTTTTAGTTCTTCCCTATTCTAGCCATAATTCCATTATCACTTCTCTTTCATTCAATTATTTAGTCATGCCCTAGGTCCTAATCCAAATTCTCTTTGGGGATTTTACACAAATACTTTTTGTCTTCTAAGATAGTAGCTCTTTTTTATGATTAAAGTCATGCATGCAACTATAAACTAGGCAAGCTCTTTGGGTCCATTTTGCATTCATGAATCCCTTCACATCCTTTCGGAAAAGCCATCTTCTGATCTTAGCATGACTAATGCATTCTGGGTTGTGGTCATAACACCCAGGGTAAAAAAATAAAGAAAAGAAAATCAAATCAAACTCTAAGCTTTAGATGTTTTGCCTCGATGCTGTCTCTGTATTGGAGCTCCTTTTAAGGCTGAGCAGGAAAGAACTTGTTTTACACAAGGTTTTTTTTTTTTTTTTTAACACAAGGTTTTTATGCAAAAAGTCAGTGGGTGGAGGGAACAGTAGGTTAATGCATGAACAGAATTATGTTCTTTTGCTTCTTGTTTCCAGGCATTTTGTCTGAGTTATTTATAAATAGGATAAATGCTTCAGATGCACTATAATTTTGAATGAGTGTCTATTTTTAATTATGCAAGGTACATAAGTATTTTAATGATATCCAAGTATGTCATATAAGATTCTCCTTCTAAGAAAATAATTTAATTTCTCCACCATTAAATATAGAGGTCATAAAATCTTATGGATACATTTTCATCTGAAGATATCAGGATGCTTTGTTTTGAAATATGTGCAGATTATTTTATCTTAAGTTTCTCTAAGCTAATGAAGTGTATGAAGGTAATGAAGTTGAACCGCAACTTGAAAAGTGTGGCACAATACTCCCACGTGATAAAGGAAAAATTCTTCTGCCTTAGAGCCCATTTTCATATGCTTTCTGAACACAACACAGAAAAATATGAGTGGGGGAGAGACGGAGGCATGGAGCCAGGAGAAAGTTTGCAGCATTAATGAGTTTTTCAAAAAGAGCTTAGAATATGAAATTCATAGAGTTTTGCACATTTTTAAAAGTTGCATCTAACCAAAAATTTTTGGCATAATTTATGATCTTTACTGTTCTTCCATAGAAATTCAGTTCAGAAAAAAAATGTAGACATATCATGTACTCTAAACAGAGGTAGCAATGAATGCTAAAATCATGGTTTGAATTCTCACTTTCTCCTCATTCTGCAACCCAAGAGGAGGTATTTAAGAAGTTGGAAACTTAATTTTCTTATCAGGAAGTAGAAAGTGGGTACTATTGTGGTTTTATGTAGTTAAAAATTATGTACAGAGTAATAAAAGATATACTCCTTCATGAAGTCCATAGTAGCTATTATTAATTTATCATCTTTTGAAGCATTTCATTCTCTTTTTGTATCCATTTGTTTTGTTTTTATTAGCTAAGAATCCATCAACTGTCTCCCAAATGTTACACTCATTGTTCTAAAGTACCATTTTATCCTTTCCAACACTAGACAATGGGATTCAACTTGAGTCATATAATATTGTCTACCCATTTTCATTATAATGTGGTAATAGATATTTAAGAGGCAAATAGATGTAGAAACAAACTTTGGTTTTGTTTTGTTTTTTTTTTAACACATATTAGACTTGTTTAAATTGCAGATGTGTTGAGTAATGTGAACAGTTCAGTCACGTGTTCTTGATGGCCCTAGAAGACAAAAATCTCAATTCTACTCTTTAGGATTTCTGGCATGAATGATGAATCTAAATCAATGTAAAACAGAATAACAGGAAGAAACCATGCAAACTAATTTAATATGTTTCAAATAGCAATGGGAGAACTGAAAAGGAAGCTAATAATAATAAAATACAAAATTACAAGTTTGTTTTGCTATGTGGAACAAAGGAGGTTATGTAGAAGAATTGAAAGTCTGTGGTTAGTTTAAAAAAAAAGATTTGTTTTAATTAGTTCATTGTGGAGTATTCTTTCAGTTTCAACTTTCTGTCCTTGCAATAGGAATAGAACTGTCTTCCTTGTGTAGGAAGTCACCTCCGGGATGGAATTTTATCTCCTCTTTTGAAGAAGAAAAGGAGAAATGCCACAGTATCTTTCTGTGGCTTTTTGTTTTCATTAAAGTGTGTTCAGCTCAAAATAGTCCTTATGCCAAAGAGGCATATTTTGAACTACTGTATTGTCCTACCCTCAGAGCCCAATCATCTGTAATTTGAGCCACTCTATCTGAATTTTATTGACTGTGCCTTGAAAATTAAAACTTCTTTTACAAAAGAGGTCTTTTTCATATCATTGTTCTATTGCTTTAGAACTATAAATTATTATATTCTTGGAATCATGAAAAATTTAAAGAGAATATGACCATAAAAACTAATTGAAGCCTATAAAACTATGCCACACTCCAAACGCTTGAAAAGAGATGTTTTCTTGTACATTAGACATGAGAAAAGGTGGTACTTGGAGACAAAAATCCTGATAATAAGTATCATGTGCTTCTCAGTTTTATTCTCAGAAGACACTGTTTTATTCTTCAGGTCTCCTTCAAATGAAATCTCCTGTCTGAAAACCGTCTAGGTATAGAGAATTAAATTTTCCTTTGTCCAAATTACTATAGCATAGTTCATGGTTACTTATACTACATTGTTTATTTTTTTTTCTCTTTACTTTATTTATTTATTCACTTTATACTAATTCCAGCCCCCTCCCCCCTCCTCTCCCAGTCGCACCCTCCCTTTCCTCACTCCCCTTCTTCTCAGAGAAGGGAGCCCCACTCCACCACCCAACCCCCAGTGCCATCCCAACTCTACTTCAAGTCGCATCAAGACTAAGGGTGTCCTCTTCCGCAGAAGCCAGACAGCCCAGCTAGGGGAAAGTGATACAACAGCAGGCAGGCAGCTGCATCAGTCACAGCCTCTGCTGCAGTTGCTAATCGAGCCCACATGAAGACCCAGCTGTCCATCAGCTCTGTGACTGTAAGGGCTTCCTTGCATTTTAGTGTTTGTTTGAATACATGTACCTGCATTTCTAAATTTAGTCTCAGAGTTCACTACATCTTTTCTCCTAGGTATGCATTAAGCAGAGGCCATCTGTGAATATTAACTGATTGTTCCTATCTTATAGAAATATGTCTTGGTACTCTTAAAAACTGAAACTTACCTGTTCTCAGAAGATGAATTTAAGAATATTCAGTATGAATAATTTTACAAGAAGTTAGAACTTAGCCAGAAAAGCACAGATTGGCATGGCTTAAGGAATTAAAAATTATTGTAGAATAATATTGTAATGTCGGCATTTTTTTCTTTTCTTTTTATTTATTTTTATATCAATCACAGGTTAGGTACTTTGCATCCCAGGCATAGCCCCCTCCCTCATTCCCTCCCACTCTCCCTCTCCCTCCCTCATCTTGCTCCTCCCCATCCCCTCCAAGTCCACCAACAGGGGAGGACCTCCTCCCCTTCCATCCAACCCCAGCTCATCCTGTCTCCTCAGGGCTGGCTGCAATGTCCTTCCCTGGGATCTAGCCAGTCTGTCACTCCCTGGCTTGTATGGGGGAGGGTCAAAGAGTCAGCCATCAAGTTCATGACTGAAACAGTCCCTGTTTCCCTCACTAGGGTCTTCAGTCTGACACGGAGCTATCATGGGCCCCATCTGAGCAGGGGTTCCAGGCCACATCCACACATGGTCCTTGGTTGGAGAAACCGTCTCATACAAGACCCCTGTGCTCTGCTCAGTTTGGTCTTTGTGGAGCTATTTCATTTTTTCTAGTTTTATCCCTCTCTTTAAGTCATTTACTATGTCACGCATTTGAATACAAGTTTTTAGTTCAAACTCCAGATGCTTGGTTGTGTGTTTCTGCATCAGTTCTCATCTGCTGCCTCTCTGATGATGACTGGGCAAGGCACCAATCTATGAGTACAGCAAAATATTATTAGGAATAATTTCACTAATTTTTTTTAAGACCCAGTCATGTTTGGGTCTACTCCACATTTTGAGCTATCCAGTCTTTGCTTTCTGGCCACCAAGGCACTGCTAGTCATGGACTCCCTCTTGTGGACTGGGCTTCAAGTTAAACCATTGGTTGGCCCCTCTTACAAGTTCTGGGTCACCAATGCCCCAGCAGGTCTTACAGGAACCAAAGGTTTTGAGACTGGGTTGGTATCAATATTTCTCTTTTGGTAGCATGCAGAATACATTTCCACATTAAAGAAGCTAGAATGTAGGGGTGAAGATTCCATGCAGGCATCGGGTCGGCCTCTCCTTAGTGGCAAAGTTTAAATTTTTGAAAGCAAAAATCAATAGAGCAGGTACTAGTTAAAGTTCTATAATTCTGTGATGTCATCCCAAAGTCCCATTGGTTAGCTGCACTTTTTAAGGTCGGATTATGTAAAGTTCTTGTCATCCAAGTAAATAAAACATCCACTTGTCTGTACTCCTTTTTTTGCATTTCCACAGAGAGATGTTCATATATGGTATACTTGGCTTACATGAAACATTACAATGTCCTGATTTCTACCAGTTAAGCAAATTTTCTAGGATAGAGCAGCAATCCTGTATAACATAAGGAGATATTTTTAGATTTAGACACTGAACCAAGCCAGACATTTCATGTAGTGCAGCATGTCCACATGGAGCTAAATAGTCTCTGTATTATGAAGTCCTTTAAAATGAAGTGAATTTGAGGGCGAGTCATGCAGTAAAGTGTATCTGCTTTACATATATCTTCCGTGTATATACATGTGTGTAGAATCCAAGCCATGTGTGCTCTAAAATCAATTCCTTATGTTAAGCAAAATAACAGTTGTTTACATAAGATGTAGAAACTAGAGGTAGCAAGAAAGAATATAAAATTAACATTTTGTAATGATATGGCCAGTGGGATGATCTGAGGCTTTGTTAAGGAATCTTGAACAAGACAAGAGGAATTAATGGTGGAGAATGTGACTCCTGTAAAAGTAAAGTTGATAATTCTGTCTACTATTTCCCAAATTATAAAAAAAAATGTGTTTCCATTACATTAACCCATTTTCTCTTTTGTTAATTCATATAAAGGGATATATAATTCATATAAAGGCTTCAGATACTATGCTAGATTCAAGAAGTACAATTGTGCAATCTTTTTTCTTAAAGCATTTGCAATCATTAAATATGTGCAAGTATACAAGTATATTACTAATAATGATTAAAGATTTAGAGATGAAAAACAAAAATAAACACTCCAATAGTATATGCTGCAACAAAGCTGGATATTGTGGCTCACACCTTCAAACTCAGCACTTTGAAGGTTGATAATGAAAGATGGCTGTTAGTTCAAAGGTAGCCTATGCCCTATGACAAAGACAAAGTCAACCAGGGTTATATAGTATGATTTTATCTTTAAAAAAAAAGCTGAAAAGTTTTGAGGTTAAAAGGGGTGGGGGTGAGCAGGGGCAATCCAGTCTCTGACATGAACTCAGCTGCCTGCACTTTGATCACCTCTCCCTGGCAAGGTGGCCTTACTAGGCCATAGAGGAAAAGGATCCATACAGTCTTGATGAGACCTGTTAGGCTGGGGTCAGATAGTAGGGAAGGAGGAGCTCCCCTATCAGTGGACTAGGGGAGGGGCATAGTGGGGTAAGAGAGAGGCAGGGTGGGACCTAGAGGACATGGGGGAGGGGACTACAGCCTGAATACACAGTGAATAAATTGTAATAAATAATAACAAAGAAAAATTTAAAAGCAGCACATATCTTCCATCTAAAGACATGAGAAATAAATCTCCAGGTAGGTAGCCAGAATCAGAAACAAGAAGATAAAATTGTTCACTGAAGTCAAAAAGAGAAAAGCAGTGTGTAGTTGGAAATATTAAGGGGATTGACATCTTAATGTAAAAGAATTGTAGACTATACAATCGATAAATTGAAGGCCATTATATCTGGACTACAGTAAGAACAGATGGCAAACTGAAGAAACAAATGATAGGACAGTTATACCAATATATTGTAATGCTATCTTACTATAAAAAAAAAAGAAAAAGCTACCACATGCACAGAAATATTAGCATGTAACCTACTATTTCTTGAATCTATCCCATAAGAATAATTACATTTGTCAGTTTCTGATAACTTTTTAAAGTCTCTTGAAATTTTTAAACATACGTTATAGCTTTACATCCATTATTATCTGGATAATTAATATATATATATATATTGTAGCTATTTTCCTGTTTTTTATTCATTTGTTTAACAAACTAATCCACATGCTCATATGTCGTATAGATTACAACCTACTCATATATGAGAAGATTGAAGGGAATACAGAGTGTCTTGCCTTCAGGAAGTTTACAGGTTAGAGTCAGAACACTTGCTATATGAATTGAAGTCACTTTTTTTTTATTCTAGCCTTTTGAAATTTCACAGGCACACACACACATAAAATGTGAATATGCCACAGAGACATCCTGCGTTTTTTCTATTTAGTATTCCAGTTATTAACAAAGCCAGTGTACTATGTGTGACAATGACAGATAGGTAGGCAGACAGACAGACAGACAGACAGACAGACAGACAGACAGACAGACAGACAGACAGACAGACAGATAGACAGATAGATGAGAAGCTTGGTTGGGTCATTATGAATGTTGAGAATGTTGAGAAGTTCCCTAACATGTCAATAACATGTCAATAAGAAGCTCAATGGATGTCAGAAGTGTAGCTATGGTCAAGACATAAAGCTTTTGAAAAAGAGTCATCAAATAATCAATGCTGTCACTTTAAGTCTGATGCTAACATGGGAGGTGCTGAGAATCTGCAGGTCTATTTCTTAAAATTAGAAAAAGAAGATCACCCTAGGTTCAGAAGTAAAGGACTGGAAATTCATCCTTCTTTTATATTGTTCTATTAACACCCCTGTCAATTTCATCAAGCCTATCCACAACCAGTTCTCAAAACATCTTTCTGAACACATGAAAGTCATCATATGCAAGGTTAGTCTTGGAAAAGGAGACAAATTAGTGGCAGCAAAAGTCATTTGGAATTCATCTGCATGACATATTTTTATTTATTCAAATTATGGTTTTTCTCACTACGAATACACAGTTTTGTTAAAATGCAATGTTAATTATTATTATTGTTTTATTATTATGCTCAATTATTGTCTTTTCTAAAGAGAATCTTTTACTCTACCCACACCTCCTCTCATTTACTCTACACTCTCATTGAAAATCCATTTCCTTCTTTCACTTTTGTTTTATTTGTGGTTACATGTTGTTTTGTGTTTTTTTCTCTAATTGATTATCTCACTTCTGGGATGTGATTCTATAACAACACCAGGCAATAGATCTCCTTACTCTGAATGAACAGCTAGACTTGCAGAGGTCTCCTCCAGGCACTCATTTCACCAGGCCTCTGTCTGATTGGGAATGATTTTCTTGTGTATACATTTCTCTTCTCTATATCCTTTTGAGAAGTACTTGGGGGTACTTACGTTGGTAGCCAAGCACTATAATAAAGCTCCAAGCCTTTCCTCTGGAATTTAGACATGCTCTCCTTTAACTGCATGGCATTTCTTAAAGGGAATTTGTTCCCCCTTTTTAGATTTAGCTACTTAAGTTAGAAAATCAGATGTCACTTTGACTTTAGACCTTTGTCAGGCATCCTTCAATTTACCTTAACATTGCAGCCAGTCTCTGAGATTATGAGAGACCAGAATGGCATGTAGATTGTAAGGAATGCATTTTTCCCCAACTGATGAAGAATCTAATCATAGCTCTTTTACTGTAAATATTTCCCCTTATGAAACCCATTAAACTTTTAATTTTGAACTCAAATTTTTCTTGGCTCACCTAGGACTAAGATTTAATAAAAGACATTCTTCTAACTGTTTATGGAACATGAACTTTTTTGATCTTTATATGAGAAATACTTCGAGAGGCCAAAATGATCCAAGAAATGCATGTAAACAGTCCAGTAATCTTTGGTCTTATAAAAATCACCCATCATTTTTATTGCCCCAGGAAATGTTATGGTTCTTTTGTCAGCAAATCAGAGATTGGATAATTTTATTCTGGTCTTGGTACTTTGGATTGAGGTGGATATGAATAAGAGCTGATGAGGAGATACAGTTTTTATCCACATAATTTGTACTATCCCTTACTTTGTAAAAGCTGTCAATTCACAGGCATCTGTCCATATAAATTAGAACATTTTTTTCCCTCTGTAAATAGTAAACAGCAACATGAATTTGGTTTCCACAAAGAACAACTTGTTCTGAGGACACAGGAGTGGTTTTGTAACTCAAGGGATAGCAGGGCAGACAACATTGGGAAGTTGGAAACCTTCCAAAAATTGCAAATCTGTCCCTTCATTCTTCTCACCACTCCCTTGTGTGTGTTTCTTCCTGGGCATCTGCTTCCTGCTCACCCTGCAGACCAGCTTGCCCTGCTACTCAGTCCATATGGAGACAGAAGGTTTTCTCATTATGCGCTTCTCCTCCCTTTCAAGAGAATAACCCTAGCTGAGACTGGACTCTCTTATTCCTAATTCTCAATATCAGAGAAAGGTATTCTGCCTTAGCTTTCTTCCAGCTGTATCCATTTAGCTGACCTAGATGCCCTGGCCTCAGGTACTGAGTTAACTTATGGGACTTGTCTGGTGTACCAGAGTTTGGTCAGAACAGTCCAATCATCTAGAACTTAGCATTATAGACAAAGAGTTAAAATTGTTAAAAAGAAGTGGGGATGACAGCCACAGCAAACTCAACTTGAACAAGTATGGAAATACCTGTCTGCAACACAGGGCCCATGAGAATGTGGGTAAGTAGTTTCTGATACACAGCTATGTTGGCAGTATTATTTCTGGATTTTGGATAATAATCATGTATCCTTAATTGTCAACTGTGACAGACATGATTTGTTTGCTTTTTTAAAATTGATGAGTTCCAACACACAAGAGAATGCACAATATAGATGAAAATGCCTTTTTTGAGGCAAACAAAACAATCAATGAATACATGTTCAAGAATTAGACAAAGCTAAAACATGAAGATATTTTTCCATTCCATCCTTTTAGTTCACACATATGTTATGAAGTGTGGTCTTATCACTACACCTAACTGGTCTATAATATTTACAATTATATATTTTCAGCAACGTAACCCTTGAATATGAAACAATTACTTTGCCCCGACTCAGCTTAAGGACACATAATCTGTTACAACAATGAAAAATATGCTTCCACCTGAATGGTTACTTAAACTTACTCAAAATAAATGTTTGAGAATTTCAGAAGCAAAGTAGTATAAATGCATATGTATTGAAAAAATATTTTATATAGAGTAAATATCAAAATGTGTTTATTGTATGTAATGCTCTACTTGGACCTTGAATGTCTACAAAGGATCCTATTTGGTAAAGGCTTGGTGTATAGCCTATGGTATTAAGGAGAGGTAAAGAACAAAAATGAGGTTAAGTGGAAGAGGGTTAGATCTTTGTAGACATGCCCTTAAAGGTATATTTGAATACTAGCTTCCTCTGTTTTTTTTTCCCTCTTCATTTCTTATCTACCATATCATGACCAGGTAATGTTCAATCAAAAAACTTCTTGATTATATACTATGCTACTGTATCAAAAAAGTAGCAAGATTCAGGGACCACATACTAAATCCCCTGTAAACATAAGCTAATATATACATTTTTGCAATTAAATTGACTACCTCTAGTATTTCAGGGTAATAATGCAAATCTTGGCCCATAATTTCACTGTAGAAAATTAGGATAATTGCCAATCTATAGACTATTGGATGACACCTGCTACAAATATTACATTAGCTTAGGTGATAAAATAATTCATTTTGCTTTAGGGAAAAACCTATTAGGATATTTATAGACAAGTATAGTCTAGTTTCTAAAAACCTGGCTTCTATTCACTTATTTTAAAAGTCACATATATTCAGGTATTTTACAGTTTCTTTCTCTGCAGTATGCTTTTTAAGCTTGCTCAATTTATTTAAATTTAATTAATCTTGGCAGATGGCCATTTTAACGAGCAGACATAACTTCTAGTAATAGTCCAAATTCATCTCATGTGTTAGGCATTTAAATTAGGAAAAAAAATATTTCAACACAAATGTGTTGTGCCTCAAAAGTAATGACTGCTTTACTAAAACGGATCACATTGGTGCTCAGAATTAAAGTGACAGAAGTGAATTTCAAACTGCTGTAGAGACTACACATGTGTGTATGTGTGTGTATAAAGAGAGAGAGATGTATATAAATATGATGGCCACCTTGATGACGGTAACACATATAGGGATGTGACTGTTCTCATTGATTTACTTCGGCATCTTAATTTAGTGAATAAGTTGCCACTGCTCTCATAAGTTATTTTAGCTTCTGACAAAAGAAGAATCATATTGGGATGCTTTCCATGAGAAATGTGACATATAGGCTCATGCATTTGAACATGTGGTCCCCAGTTGGTGATGGTATTGGGAGAATGTATGCGGAGATGCAGCTTTTCAGGAGTATACATTGGTGTCAGGCCTTGAGAGCTTGGGGTCTCACTTCACTCCCACCTCTTTTTCTGCCTGTGGTTACAAATGCAGTCTCTCACCACGCTGCTGCTCCCATCACATCTGTTGCTTGCTGTTCTGTTTCCTAACTCCATGATTGTCAGTAAAAAACAAACAAACACACAAAAACAACAACAAGCCCTCTCTATTATATAGGTTTTTTTGGAGTGCCTGTGGGAGAGGCAGGGGTCATCGTCTTTTATTAGGACAAAAGAAACTAACTCAGAAGCTGACACCAGAAAGTGGAGTTTTACTGTGAAGAACATGACCATATTGTTGTTTTAAGAAATAGGAATGACTTTGGAGGATTAGACTAGAAAAGTAGTGGGATGTTATGAATAGGGCTTACCTGACCTCCTCAGTAAGAGCTTGGAAGGCAGTAAAGCCAAAAGCCATTCAGACTCTGAAAGCCCATCTGGAGAGGTTTCAGAGAACACCGACTAGTAACTGTTGGTATAATGTTGTTTTGGAATGAATACACTTTACCCTAATTCATTCAAATGCTGATTTCTCTCCCCCACTCTCTGGATTCAATCCGGACATTGCATTGTGATACTTTATCTTTTATTTTTATTTTTATTTTTATTTTTATATCCATCAGAGGTTAGGTACTTTGCATCCCCGGCGTAGCCCTCTCCCTCTTTCCCTCCCACTCTCCCCGTCCCTCCCTCATCTCCTCCCCGCCCACTCCAAGTCCACCTACAGGGGAGGATCTCCTCCCCTTCCACCAGCATCACCTGTCTCAACTTTTTGTAAACATGCCAAAATAAAGCAAGTAGCCACAATGTTGAGCAAAGGAAAGGAAGCAGGAGAGGGAAGGAGCTAGAGGACAGGAAAAGAGTGGGAGGGAAAAGGGCAAGGGCAGAGCTAGGAGAACAGAGTGGGAGGAGAGATCTTGGAATGACTGGAGAACGAACCAGACCTCAGATTTCACAAAAGGCAAGTATAATGGGTAAAAATCTAAATATTAGGAAACTATGAGGGCTTGGATGTTTAAAAGGGAGTAATTATTACCCAGCATTGTGTTCTAGGTTAATTAAATAAACCCAGTCTCTGTGTGGTTATTTGGTTATACAGCTGTTTAGGATTAACAGCAAGCATTACCAAAAGATATATCAATAGCAAATATTAATCGTTACTTACAACAAATAACATTTTATCATAAAGGTGGTAAGGCAGATATCTCCTATGCCAATGAGTTTCAAACTTTTCCGCACTTTGTCTTCTAATAGATTTAGAGTCTCTTGTCTTATGTCAAGGTATTTCATCCACTTGGACTTGAGTTTGTGCAGGGTGATAAATATGAGTCTATTTGCATTGTTCTACATGCAGAAATCCAGTTATACCAGCATTTGTTGAAGCTGCTTTCTTTTTTTTCATTATTTGCTTTTAGTGTCTTCGTCAAAAGTCAAGTGCCTGTAGGAGTGTGGATTTACTTCTGGGTCCTCAATTTGGTTCTATTGATCAAACTGTCTGTTTCTATACCAATACAATGCCTTTTTATTAGTTTCTCGGTAGTAAAGCTTGAAATCATGGATGTTGATAGTGCCAGAAATTTACTTACTATACAGAATTGTTTTGGCTATCTTGGGTCTTTAATTTTTCCAGGTCTATAAAGAACTGTGTTGGAATTCTGATGGGAATTACATTGAATCTGTAGATAGCTTTTGGCAGGATGGACACTTTTATTATGTTAATTGGCAAGCATGGAACATCTTTCCGTATTCTAAAATTTTCAGTTTCTTTCTTCAAATACTTGTAGTTCTTGTCGTACAGCTCTTTCACTTGCTTGGTGAGAGTTAACACCAAGAACAGGACAAACTCTGATATCAGTGATTAATAAATGGCATCTCATAAAATTGAGAGGCTTCTGTAAGTTAAAAGACACTCTCAATAGAACAAAACAGCAGCCTACAGATTGAGAAAAGATATTCACCAACCTTATATCAGAGTGATAAATTCAAAATATACAAAGAACTTAAGAAACTAAACATTAACATATAAAATAATCCAATTAAAAATTTGGGTACAACAACAAGGACATTTGCTCAACCATGTTCGTAGCAGCTTTATTCGTAATAGCCAGAACCTGGAAACAACCCAGATGTCCCTCAGTCAAGGAATGGATACAGAAATTATTGTACTTTTACACAATGGCCTACTATTCAGAAATTAAAAACGAGGAAATCATGAAATTTGCAGGCAAATGGTAGGACCTGGAAACAATCATCCTGAGTAAGTTATCCCAAAAGCAGAAAGACACACATGGTATATACTCACTTACATAGACCTATAGGATAGGATGGACACGCTGAAATCTATACACCTAGGGAAGATAAACAAGAAGGAGGACCCAGGGTGGGATGATCAATCTTCACTTAGATGGACAAACGGGATGGACATTGAATGTAGGAGAAAACAAGCAACAGGACAGGAGCCTACCAAAGAGGGCCTCTGAAAGACTCTAACTAGCAATGTATTAAAGCAGATAATAAGACTCACAACCAAGCCTTTAGCAGAGTGCCGGGAATTATATGAAAAAAGGGGGCATTAGTAAGACTTGGCGAGGACAAGAGCTCCACAAAGACTAAATAGATCAGGGCACAGGGGTTTTCTATGAGACTCTTTCACCAACCAAGGACCATGTATGGTTATAAACTAGAACCCCTGCTCAGATGTGGCCCATGGTAGCTCAGTATCCAACTGGGTACCTTAGTAAGGGGAACAGAACTATTTCTGTCATGAACTCAATGGCTGGCTTGTCAACCATTCCCCTCTCCCCCGACCCCCACCCCCAAGGGAGGAGCAGCCTAGCTAGATCCCAGAAGAGGACATCGCAGCCAGCCCTGAAGAGACATGATAAGCTAGGGTCAGATGGAAGGGGGGAGGTCGTCCCCTATCAGTGGACTTGGAGGGGTGCAGGAAGAAGATGAGGGAGGGATGGGGAGAGTGGGAGGGAATGAGGGAGGAGGCTATGGCCGGAATACAAAGTATATAACCAGTGATTAATATAAAAATAAATAAATTACTTTTAAAAATTTGGGGACAGAGTTAAACTGAGAATTTACAACAGGTGAATCTTGGGTAGCTGAGAAGCCATGAGGAAATGCTCAATGTCCTTAGCCATCAGAGAAATGCAAATCAAAACCACCCTGAGATTTCACCATACACCCACCAGAATGGCTAAGATCAAAAACTAAACTAACCCAGAGTCTTCCTTCTTGATTAGTTTCTTTAGGTGCACAAATTTTAGTATGTTTATCCTATATTATATGTCTAATATCCACTTATGAATGAGTGCATATCCTTTCTGTTTCTGGGATACCTCACTCAGGATGATCTGTTCCAGTTCTCATCATTTGCCTGCAAATTTCATGATTTCCATGTTTTTAACCACTAATTACCATTGTGTGAATGTACCACAATTTCTGTATCCGTTCCTCAACTGACAGGCATTTGGGTTATTTCCAGCTTCTGGTTATTACAAATAAAGCTGCCACAAACTTGATTGAGCAAATGTCTTTGTTGTATACTTGAGCATATTTTGAATATATGTCTAGGAGTGGTATAGATGGATCTAGAGGTAACACAACTCCTAATTGTCTGTGAAAGTGTCAGATTGATTTCCAAAGTGCTTGTCCAAGTTTACATTCCCACCTGCAGTGGAGGAAGACTCTGAGTAAGATGTTCAATCCTCATTCAGAAAGAAGAAGAGGATAAACATCAGAAGAGGGAGAAAACAGGGAACAGGACAGGAACCTATCCTACAGGGTATCAAAGCACATGCTGAGAATTATAGCCCAACTTTGGGCAGAGTGCAGGGAATCTTATGAAAGAAGTAGGAAACAGTAAGACCTGGAGAGGACAGGAGCTCTACAAGAACAACAGAACCAAAATATCTGGGCACAGGGGTCTTTTCTGAGACTGCTACTCCAATCAAGGACCATTCATGGAGATAACCTAGAACCCCTGCTCAGATGTAGCCTCTGGCAGTTCAGTGTCCAAGTGGGTTCCCTAGTAATGGGAACAGAGACTGTCTCTGACATGAACTGATTGGCCTGATCTTTGATCACCTCCCCCTCAGGGGGAGGGGTGCAGCCTTACCAGGCCACAGACGAAGACAATGCAGTCACTCCTGATGAGACCTGATAGACTAGGATCAGAAGGAAGGGGAGGAAGTCCTCCCCTATCAGTGGATGGACAAGAGGGAGCGAGGGTGGAGTTGGTGGGGAGGTGAGAGAGAGTTACAGGTGGGATATAAAGTGAATAAACTGCAATTAATAAAAATTTAAAAATTGTAGTTTTTGCAACATGCAAAAAAAAAAAAGAAACTAAACTGACAACATATGCTGGAGAGAATGTGGAGAAAGGAAAACACTCTTCCATTGCTGGTGGGAATGCAAATTGTACAACCTCTCTGGAAACCAACCTGGAGCTTTCTCATAAAACTGGAAATAGTTCTACCACAGATCTAGCTATACCACTCCTGGGCATATACACAAAAGATACTCTGCCATACAAGAACTTTTGCTCAACTATGTTACTAGCAGCTTTATTTGTAATAGTGAGAAACTGGAAACAACCTCGATGTCTCATGCTGTCCCCACTTCCCTTACTAGAGGACCCACATGAAGCCTAAGCTGCCCATCTGCTACATCTTTATAGGGGGCCTAGGTCCAGTTCCTGTATGGTCCTTGATTGATGCTTCCATCTCAGCAAGCCCCTTTGTGCCCTGGTTATTTGGCTGTGTTTGTCTTATTGTGGAGTTCTTCTCAGCTCCAAGACGTTTTCTCTTTCCTTCCTATTTTCCACAAGACTCCCTACTGTTAGCCCAATGTTTGACTGTGAATCTCAGCATGTTTTGAGGCACTGCTGGGTAGAGTCTCTCAGAGGGCAAGTCTGACAGGCTCCTGTCTGCAAGTTGAGCAGAGTATCATTCATAGTTTTAGGGGTTGATACTCTTCCATAGAGTGGGTCTTTGGCTGGACCAGACATTGCTTGAGCATTTCTTCAATCTCTGCTCTATCTGCTCTATCTTTGTCTGTGCACATCTTGTATGCAGGGAAAATTTGGGGTCCATGTTTTGGTGGGTGGATTGCTGTTCTCCTCCAGCTAGTGGGGTACTAGTCTAGTTAGGGGGTCTCTTCTTCAGTCTCTATGGACTCTGCTACTAGAAGTCTCTGTGAACCCCTCATATCCTCCCTGGAGCCTACCAAAACTCAGATCTCCAGCTTGTCACAGCAATGTTCCCACTGTCAGTTTCTCTTTTCTCTACAGGCCTTCTGTCCTCTCTCTCTCTCTCTCTCCCAGGTTGGATCTCCAACCTCTTAACTCTCTGAACCTCCTCTCCTACTTTATTTCCTCTCTTTAACCTCTACGTCAGTCTATTCTATCTCACTTTCCGAGTGAGGTTTATGCATCCTTCCTTGTATACTTTATTTTACTTACCTTCTTTGGGTCTGTGTCTTATAGTATGCATATCCAGTACTGTATGGCTAAAACCAGAATGTAAAGTGAATAAAAATAAGTAAGTTAAAATTTAAAAAAAATTAAGGGATTGATTTCTCTAGTAGAGGAGACCCTAAGATTGTCTAATATTGACTCCATCTTGTCCTTATTAGTAATCACTCTTATGCAGGTCTACAGAAAAAAAGAAGTGGGGCAAAAAGAAATACAAAATCTGTGTGTGTTCACATGCTTTATAAAATTAAACACCTAATCATACAACCAAGGCATATGCTAGAGGTGAGGCTGTATTCTGAGTGAGGAAGTAATGGATTGTTCTTCTGTAATTTCCCAGAGCTACTGCTAAGGCTAAGCAACTTGTGGCAGAGGAGTCCTTGAGAGAAGGCTGGAGTGTGCAAGAGACCCCTGGAGCCAGCGTGTGATAACGTGAAATTTAAGGCTGGGTTGCAATGGAGACCAGAATATGTTGAGGATCCCACAGCCTTGAGACATCGTCAGCTAAGAAGAGTCACAAATAAGCACCAGAACCAGAACTGCAAAGAGAAGTTCCAGTCTGCAGACTGGAGGAGGGAGCGAAGCTGTCTTAGCCTTTGGATATCAGACACAGAGCTGCAGGACTTGTTGTTTTCCTTGCTAGGTTTCGGTCTTGCTTTGGTCCAGTATTTGCTCATTTCACTCTCATTTTTTTTATGTTGGAATTGTAAGGCATATATTCTGTACCATTGTTGGAGGTATGTAAGTTGTTACTGATCTTACATGTGACTACAGATAGGAGATTGCCTTGAATCTCAGAGAAGACTTTGGACTTTAGAATAATGTTCAGACTGAGAAAGAGTATGGGGACTTTTAAAGTTAAGATGTATAGACCATGTATCCAGTTAATTTTGGAGTGTGATTTTTTCCCCTAATGTTCCTTACAATGCAGTTAATTTTAAAAAAGAAGAAGTTATTTGTCTACTGGTCACTATCATGCACAATGGAAAGGCAGACAATATTGTTTACAAATGTTGACTTGAATGTCTGTTTAAGCAAACTTGCAATCATTTTGTTAGATGGATACATCCTTTCTGAATGATATAAAGAAAAAAATAAGAGCCAAAATAATGAATATAAAGATATAATACTATTGTTCATCATTAAAAACAAACTTCTCCCTGTATTTTAATATTCACATATAATTTTAACTTAGCATATGACCATATCTAATCAAGTAAAATTCAAGTATTTGTGTTTACACTGGGTCTTACTTTGGTTGTTTAGTCTAAAGTGCCTCTCCTTTTATTTTGTATTTGCTGTTTACAACATGGCTTAGCACAATCACTTTGTTTAGCAGTAATTGAGGAGCAGACATGTAGGTAGTTGATGAAGATGATTCTGCACAATTGCAAAGTCTTGAAATAACTGAATACTCAAATAACTTGACTTCAGTTTTAAAAGTTCTGGATCATTATTAGGAAAAGAGATTAACCAACAAATACACATTAAACAAAAACACAGATGTGACCAGTATAGGAATATATGTGGTTATATTAACATGTGTGGTGAGATGCTCTGTTATGTGTTGGTTGCCAGAACAGCTTTATGATTACAATTTAACAGAAGCAATGGCTTTGACTGGGAAGACATAACCTTATCCGAGGAACTGTCCATATCAGCTGGCCTGTAAGAAGTCTAGAAGATTTTCTTGATGGTTGATGTGGGAAGTGCCACGATGGTGGTGTCCACTATGGGTAGAGTCATTTCTAGACAGGTTGTCTTGGGTGGTATAACAAAACGGGCTGAGCAAGCCTTGGTAAGCAAACTCATAAGCAGATTTCATCTATCATTCCTGCTTTCTCACATGCTTGAATTCTTGTCTTGATTACTTAAGAGGTGGACTAGGATCAGCATATATAAGCCAAATAAGTGTTTTTCCCCCAAGTTGCTTTTGGTCATCAGGTTTTCAAAGCAATAAACCAGAGAGAGAAGTGATAAAATAATTTTAATTGTGAGTTAATTGGGAATCATCAATGACCCTCAACTTAAGGCTCTGATAATTTGTTGAATGAGGCTTTTATAAATATAAGCATATCACTTTAATTTTTATAATCTGCATATTATTTTATCCTATTTTAAATGGATTTTATTGTTGCTGTTACTAGCATTTACAGATTAACTTCCCTCTTTAATTTCTATAGAAATATTTTAATATTATAATTTTTTCTTATTTCTCCATTGTATTTAAATTTCTAATCCAAAATAATTATAATGAATGCAAAGCTTTCATTTTCAGTAGTAGAGCATGCTGTAAGTGAAAAATGGTCTCCAATTGTACATTTCAAACTTATGTTTGCAAAATTCCCTTAATAAAGAAGAGACTACCAAAAGAGAGTTTTGAAAAGCTAGCCAATGTAGTCCAATACTACTTATAGCAACTTGTTCTACTGTAGGATGTTAGAGCACTGGTAAATCACAATAAATTCCCAGGGATCATACTTTCCACCACTTGACAGTCAAAAGAAGCAAGGAAAAGTGGTAAAGTTTAAAACAAGAGATCAGCAATACCCATGAGACAAAGACACACACCATTCAACAGAGAAGCACATGGATCTGGAATAAGAGTACTGATAAATACAGTATTATATGCCTCAGAGAATTAGAGCCTCACTAACTCATTGCATGTTTCTCTAAAGTTCTTTCATACGACCTCCTTGAACTTGTAAATTTGACTCCAACACAGATTAAATCCAGCAAGTATCTCTTGGTCAGACTTAATGAATCCAGAAGAGGAAACAACAGTTTCTTTAACAATTCTTTTCTTCCACATTTATTTGCAGATTCAGCTGCATAACTGATAACATTTGATCCAAGAAATAGACAAGGAGATTTATGTTGTCTCACATTTGGTCACGTAAGGCTGCTTAATGATTTTATAATTCTCATGTTCTCAACAAACTATTCTAAGTTCTGTGGTGATGGTCTATCATCTACTAAAGGACACTGTTTTGTTTTTGTTTTCTCTTTTCTTCCTTAAAAAGATCTTCTAATAGAATTTAGCTATTCTCAGGACCAATTATAAACAAAGAACTGAGGAATCCCCTTCATATTGGAAGCGTCATTAACATATTAAGTAAGGAGAAAGAACAGCATAAATATTTCCACTCTCTTTACAAAAAACCCTTTACATAAGAAAGGTTCCCATTTATTCTGCATACTATGCAGTGGGTGACTAAATGTGTTACCTTCACAAGACAAGAGTCTCCAGAGGACCCTTTCTGCAGGAAGCACAGTGTGCTTCTCAATTATATCTACAGTTTAGCCTTGTCTCTCAAGTGTAGTGAGATTTTGGACAAATATGGTTTTGGGTCATAGATTATATGGTTTATTGTTTTAGTTGCAAATTTTGAAGAACATACCCAATTAACTGCAAACTCTCAGAAGACATAATTTTGTTTTTTTGTTTGTTTGTTTTTATTACATTTTCTTAGACCCCATGACAGAGTCCAGCACACAAGACCTTCAGAAAGATTTGTTGAGGACATTCAAGTGGGAGTGAATGAACCAGGTTACTTAATGCCCGAGGGAAAATAGGAAGAGTCTGCTTCTTCTTTCTTCCCATATTCTCTTACAAGGGGTCTCTCCTTGAGGTTGTGTCTCCTTTAGTGTTTTCACTTTGACCCCCAGCCTTGTCAATATTGGGCGTCATCTAAGCATTACCCATGTTACCAGGGTGTCCTCCTATCCTACTTTAATGATATAGAAAGCCTGTAAGAGTGAACCACATCTAGGTTATATATATATATATATGTTCATTTTAAGCTTTCTGTGGGAAAAGCTTTTAACAGTTTAGTCTTTATTGCAAAAGAGCAGGCTTTCAGGACACATGGAAAAAGACAATAATAAACAGCAGATGTAATTTGGGGGCAAACATCAAACTATGCCTTTTATGTGTGGCCATTGGGTTTGTTTTGTTTTGTTTCATTTTTGTATGGTTCTGTTCAGTCTCACCCACAAAGCAGTGGCCAGATGTCCTTTGGTCCTCAGTGCCTCTGTTCAGATAAGATCCTGAAAAACTCACAAAACATTTGCCTATCTACCCAGTGGCCCATAGGTAACTCCCATAATAAAATATACTAATTTTGTTGTGATTTTTATCTAATACTCATAGGCTTACTCTATGGCCCTTAGAAACAAAAACAACAGAACAGTTCAGATATTCAAAGGATATTGATATGAATATCTGAAAGATATTCACATCTTTTATTTTTATTTTTTATATTAATTACAGTTTATTCACTTTGTATCCCAGGTGTAGCCCCCTCCTTCCTCCCCTCCCAACCCTACCCTCCCTCTTTCATTTCCTCCTATGCCCCTCTCCAAGTCCATGGAGAGGGGTGGTCCTCCTCCCCTTCCATCTGACACTCAGGTCTCATCCAAACTGGCTGCATTGTTCTCCTCTGTGACTTGGCAAGGCAGCTCCCCCATCTATGGGAGGCAGTCAAACAGCTGGCCACCGAGTTCATGTCAGAGACAGTCCCTGTTCCCTTTACTAGGGAACCCACTTGGACACTGAGCTTCCATGGGCTACATCTGAGCAGGGGTTCTAGGTTATCTCCATGCATGGTCCTTGGTTGGAGTCTCAGAAAAGACCCCTGTGCTGAGATTTTTTGGTTCTGTTGCTCTCCTTGTGGAGCTCCAGTCCCCTCCAGGTCTTCCTATCTCCCCTTTCTTTCCTAAGATTCCCTGTACTCTGCCCAAAGTTTGGTTATGAGTCTCAGCATCTGCTTTGATACACTGCTGGGTAGAGCATTTGTCTAATCACATCTTCTAGTGCTTTCTTGGCTCAGTGATAACTTGTACTTTTTTCTTTCCTTGCAAAATGAAAAAAAAACATTAGAGTTTTACTAATTTTGCAAACTAATCAACCTATGTATTCACAAGGTTATTTCATAAGATTTAATAATTTCTAATTTCTCTAATTTGGCTGGAGAAACTTTTCGTAGCAATTTCATGAACAACTGGGTGATGCTAACACATACGAACACTCTCATGCATGTCTTTCTAATAAAGTTAATTTGCCTTTCTGTCCATTAAATACATGCTTATATCAGATGGATAGAAACATCATTGTTCTGTAGTCCCTTCTTCACTAGGATGCTTAATGAAGTAAAAATCAAAATAACTGCACAGTTCTAAATTTGCTTAAAAAAATAAACTCAAAAGACAGAAACACTGATGTCACCAGCTTAAAGCTGGAAGAAATAAACATTAATGAAGAGGTATTTTATTGTATGCAGACCTTGGAAATGCTCTCAAAATTAAATTTGTAAAAGACAGGAAGTATGTTATTAGATTTAGAGATTTTATAATAAAACCATGTGCTATGTATTCTAATGTTTCCGTAGTTCTCCCATTAGATTACATAGTATGCATTTTCAGACATCATTTTTGCAGTTTGAAATCTCTGCATGTGCAGCCTGGTGGCTGTCAACAGTTTTAAAGCATTAGATGTAGTTCTGGGAGAAGTAAATTGTACTTCTGGGAAGCAGGAAATCTATTAAGCAGTAAGGAACGCCTGGGCGGAGAGAGCTACACAGGGAAGAATTCCCTGTCTCTGAGGGTGTGGTGCCCACTATTCAGCTGATCTGAACCAGAGGGAAGGGTCACGGCTCCAGGCACAATCTTTTCGAAGAAAAAAAGAAACAAGGAAATACCACTCTACTCCCCAGTCAACCCAGGAGCACAGTGCATGCCTCTGTCTCCAGCAGTCATTGAATGGTTTTTCCCAAATCCCATTCAAAACCGAAGCAAGAAAATGAGAACCTCCTAAAAGAAGTTCCACAGGATATCACAGGAAACCGTCTGGATTTGTTTTTTATAATCTGTGGGGAAGGTAGCAGGAAGCCGAAGAGAAAGAAAGGAAAAGGAAGAGGGTGATAGCCTCAGACTTGGAAAAATACAACAAACCCATCAAGCTGTGTTTAGTAGTGTGCCAGAGAGTGGAAAATTCACTGGAGCCTCTCAAAGTGCAGATAGAGCAAATGTCTTCAAATCTTTCCCACTGTATAGGCTTGGGCATTTGCATCAGCACAATCAAATGTTCTGATAGGGAAACCGGGAGCAGGATGTAAAGACCAAAACAAACTTCAGGGTTTGTATTGATTTTCACTTACTCTGAGTGCCAGACTCTTCACAGAAAGTCAGAGAGAACAAAAATATTTTGAATAATCTAAATGACAAAAGGCCAGAGCTACCTATTTCTCAGGACACTTGTGAATTTTATTCACGTTTAAAATTTTGTTTAAATTTTGTTTTGTCAATTCCTTACATGTCTACGATGCAGTGTGGTTATATACCTGGTAAGTCCGAAATCACTGCGCTGAGATCACCACTCACATATGCAATTGGCAAGAGTTTTAGTTCGAGAAAACCTGCATGCAGGGGTCAAACCATTTTACAAAACGGCGACGCTAGCCAAAGGTGTGCAGGCCTTCTGAGAGGAAAGTAGGGAAATGCTAACAAGGGTTACGTACTCTCAAACCTCATTGGTGGGTGCCAGGGAAGTTACAGGGTCGATTCCTGATTGACGTACATCCAGGTGGTGGGTGGGCTGCATTTGTTGCCATGAACTACAAGATGAGGTAAGGCTGCTCATCACAGATGCCTCATCCAGAGCTAAGATATTTCCCATTCTTGTGCTTGTCTCCTGGGAACAGCTGGTTCTTCTACTTGCATGCATGATTTGGAGTGTGCAGGTCATGCTCAGGTAGCCACAGCTGAAATCAGTTCATGATTACAGTGACCGTGCCGAATCCAAAAGACACTGCTGAATGTACTTCTCACCATCTGCTAACTCGTTCATTCCTTCAGCCTCCTCTTCCTCGATGTGCCCTAGGTCTTGGTGAAGGTGATATAGATGTCCAGTCTAGATCTGAGCATGTAAGAGCTACTAATTCTCAGTTCTGAATTCTGTTCACCATCTATTCACTGCAAAAATAAGCTTCTCTGAAAAAGGCTGAGCAGCAGCACTGGACTAAGGGTATAAATATAAATATTCAGAAGGCAGTTTTTCATGTCTATTTACTAAAGCAACAGTAGTTTAATCCTGTAGGTCCTATGACATTTCCAGCCATAAAGTTTTGACTAGGTTTATAACACCACGTATACCCTTTTTCCTGTTTAAGAGGCTTCAAATCTGATTAGAAAATAATGGATTAACCCCTGAACAAGCATGTCACTACTATGCCGTTGACCATGCTTTGCCTAATAGGTTAGGTTATTATTATAGAATTCAGGGTCCACCACTGGTAAGACTTTTGAGATCTATTTTAATGTAGCAGTACATAACACCTCTCACCCTATGAGTGCTACCTAGTGGGGAGAAAACTTCCAGCTCAATTTCGTCTTGAAATATTTGTCTCCTGTATCCAAACCATGTAGTATCTTGATCAAGGGTCTCTATTGTCTTAGGATGCTCAGGTGGCTTCTTGGCCAATATCTCAGAAAGAGATTTTTCTATGCAAAGAAAGGGGATTTTCCTTAAAAACAAACAAACAAACAAAAAGACTATGGCTTCTTAGACTAGAATCAATCATCCTTGCAGCTTCAGATCTAAACCATTTCTTTTAACCACCACCTGGAATGAGAAGGCACAAAAGCTAGTTTAATATTTTGTCATGGGGAATCTTTGATACACAGAATTTAAAAAGCATATATTCACTGTGGATGACTAAGCATGTTATGGGTTTTCAATAGACTTGTTAGTATCTATTGGGTTCAGCAGATTACAGCAGATTCCTAATGATGCCAAGATGCAGTTCCTGTGGGGAGCCAGGTAACTGCGCCCTGTTCTATAACCACCCAGCATGCCCCTAACTATGGCCAGCTGTGTCCAAAATGCATGCTCTTTGTTACTGAAGGAACCAGGTGTATATGGATCAGTGAAAATCCATTCTTCTAACTGGAAAAATTTCTCAAGACAGATGGTAGGTCAGTAATACCACTTTAATATATAAAGGACAGCATGTGTTCTTATATTGAAAAGTAAAGTAGAGATTTATCAAATATCCAATGTAATTGAATACTTGGGATAGATTCAGCTGAGTTTAGGCAGTCTCTATGAGGGTTAACAGCATTTACTGAATGTATGACCATGTTATAATCTCAAGTTTTAATGATCTTGGTGACTAAAAATTCTATTCTATTAGTTTGTGTGAAAACTGAACATGATAAAAATGGTGATTACTTGAATAGTTATACCTGTTGTAATCTGATTTTTAAAAGCAATTAAAAAACATTTGATTCATATGGGCCTATTATCTAA